>QVRM01000888.1:0-97500 GCA_003439945.1 Dermanyssus gallinae
TGTACTTCATTTGACTAATATTCTGAATTAGGGTGTTTTTGCCTTTAGCCACTCAGCAAATTACGTATGAAAATGCTTAGAAGCAGTGCATATATATTATCTATATTATAATAATATCCTTGTTTAAAGAAACAGCTTACTCAAACAAAACATTCATTCAAGTGAGATTATTCCATATGCTATAAATTTGCAAAATTAACATTTTCAACAATTGTACAATTGAAGGTTCTTTGCACAACCAGCTATTGCCCGTGCCAGCGACGGGGACTCCTACTCGTGCCTAAGTGCCGTTGCAAAAAATGAGCCGCAACAGCACTATACAATTGAATGCAGCACTAGAAATTAGTGGACTCTGCGGCCCGCGATTTATAATACGAAGAAGCCCGCCAGGCTGCAGTCACTGCTATATCTCAGTTTTGAGCACTGGCATAGAAACCCATTTTGGATGCCGTCATGCACATGATCACCAACGACCATGTACACACTTATAATACACAATTTTGCAGTTGAACACCTCAGCGAGTGTGAATTATTCGATTTATATATAATTATTCATAGTCCACTCCCCCTTCCGACGTTTACGAGGAGAGTCGCCACTGCTGGCATGCTCGTCCTTATTGACCGATACACACGATCATGGCGTTGTCCGCGTCTTTAATGCTTATGAAAAAAGCAGCGCGCACACAAACGTTTCATTTCCACATTATCACCTTCGTACAAGCTGATTCAGTACGTGTCCTCGATGTGACTATAAATACACAATTACAATTAGATTTATTTCACTCAGATTGAGTATAATATACAGTTCACGATGTTTCTTCATAATACTCTATCTTCTTCACGCTTTCGGCGAGAGAAGTGTGTAACGATGTTTTGTTCAGCGCTGTGCATCCCACTGCATGGTACTTGGCACACCTCTTCAGGCAGAACCGGCAGGTGCACAACTCGTACTCCTCGTGAAAGGCTGCGTTTGAACATACCAGGTAGTGATAACCATGCACTATGTACCTGGTGTATACGTGGCGACTGTCACATGCAGGACCAGACCAAAGGTGCACGGCATTGAAACGTCCAAAGCACCGACCTCCCGTCGGCCTGTTCGACTTTAGCTTCCCATTCAGAAATGAAATATTCGTATGGTACTGTACGCGGCATCTTCAGCCTTAGTCGGATTGTTTCAGTAGCCGGTGGACAACCTGACATGAGATACACAAAGCGGCTCCTTGCTCGAATAGACAAGCAAAGCACTCTCGCTTCATATATAGAAACACCTCTCAAGCTGGTTAAAATTCGCCAGTGTGAGGTGGTTCCACACCCTGTCAAGGCCATACATCAGCCCCGGAACAATCTTAAGCATGAAGAGCCTCACTGCTGAGAAAACGGACAGTCTTCGGACATTGCCTACTTCCCCGTAAAGAGAGACAAGTGCCTTCCGTACTGTTTCGTTTATATGCGCTGTGAACGTCGTTCCCGTATAATGAACCCGAAGGCCAAGATACTGGAAAGAGTTAACAAACTCCAATGGTTGGCCGCAGCAACGTATACGTCTCTGGCAGCCAATCGACCTCCACGCCTGAATTTCATGGCTTTGGTTTTCCTGGTGTTTATCTCAAGTCCCTTCGAGACAAGGAACGCCTCTATCATAGAGGTAATGCGCTTGATGGCACCTAGGTCGCGATGAGCGACCACGATCATCTGCATACATCACCACCACGGCTTTTTGGTACTCCTGTCGGACGTAACCGACGAGGTCAGCAAGGAGAAGTGTAAACGAGACGCAGCTCAGCGGGTCTCCTTGCGGAGTTCCCACATTTTGCTTAATCTCCAATACACCCTGCTCACCGTCTACCAACAAGGTGTCCTCCTCAAAGAAACTTGCTATTACACTCAGGAGAGAGCCACCCACTCCTGCTCGTTGGAATGCTTCAACCAGCAGATAGCGAGGGCTTTGTCAAAGGCCTTGACGCAGTCAATAAAGACTGCATACAGATGACCTCTGGGTGCGCCACAGCTCGCTCGATTTCTGACTGGAGAACGTGGATTGCATCACGGGTGCCTCGGCCTCTCCTAAAACCGAATTGCTCCGGTGGAAGTGCCTCTTCAGCCACGTGCTCAATCCGCCGAATCACCAACTTACAGAAAATCTTCTTCAATGTGCGTTCTGACGCCACTCCACGGTAGAGATTTGGATCCTGATGGTCATCACCATGCCTACCCTTGAACAGGAGAAAGCCTGGCGACATGCCAGACTTTAGGCATCCGCCCCCTTTTATAATGTCATTAAAGAAATCACAAAGAGTTTCTGCCAAGAGAGGGAGTGACTGGATCCAATGCTCATAGCAGACCTGATCGGGCCCTGAGCTCTTTCTCTTCGGGAGTGACCGTAGGACCTGGCACACCTCCTCCACCCCGAAAGGCAGATTCATGTTGTGCTGCTCCAATGTAAGCGGATGCTGTACGATTGGAGATACGGCCGCAACGTCACGATTGAATAAAAGATTAGTTAGGTGGCTCTTTACCTGTCCGTCACTAAGCGGATTCCCCGCCCTACGAGGTCGCACGATGTAAGCTGAGGGCCTCTCGTTCTGCTCTTTCAAGCAGCCGTCGTTCCTCCCGCCTCGCGTGTTCCCCTTTTATGATCTAGCAGAGTCTTATAGGCCTTTCTACGCTCAAAATAGTCCTGCCTGGCTTGCAGTGATGATGTTGCTTGCTTGGCTCTTGCTTGGCGCAGAGTTCAAGCACTTCAACGTGGGCTAGGTAGCAGGCTCGAGAGTACCACGGGCGTGATCTCTTCTGCCATAACCTTTCCACCTTCACACTGCACTTCTCATCGTCCTCTCCAGCTGGTCACAGGTTTATCGATGTCAGGGCTAACCTCAAGACCGCCCACCGCTCTGTCCAAAGAGATAGATTATCCGTCTCATTGCAGACCACGCGGCGGATTATGTCGGTCTCGCCAATACCGGGAACATCGACAACGGCCAACACTGGTTGGTGTTTTCGGGCCGCTTCATCGAGAAATCGAAGCTTTCAATTTCACACGGCTGACAAGTTGTGAAACAACAGGTCGATGGTGCTGCTTCCATTGTGACTTAAATATGTATAGTCTTCACCGCGTTGGCACATTTTAACCAATATTTTCCATCACCTGAAGCAGCACCTCGCCTTTATCATCGTTGGCCCCACAATCGATTCTGGCATTGAAATCACCGCCGACGATATTGGCATGGTCAGATTTAACTCTGAAAGTCCAAGCTCAACCGTCTCAGCAACCTCCGCAAATCGAATGTGGGTGGGAAATAGAATACAGCGACGTTTTACCCTCCCGAGGAGAGCACACACGCAGTATATCTTCTTCCTGACGCATTGCATCTGGTAAGCGTTTATATGTAGGTAGATAGATAAACCCACCCCAGGTCTTCCCCGACCTCCCGCAGTAAGACAGCCAGCTGGTGAAAGCCCCGCATATCATTGATATGCAGTTCGTCCCGCTGAAATGTCTCCGTCAGGAGTGCAATGTCAACCAACTTAAACATGTCATCACGTGCAAGATCCCGCCCCCTTAAGTCCCTCACAATTCCAGAAAGCACTCGTAGAGGTATGTTTCCACTACGCTTGCAGTTCTAGAACTGGTCAGTCACCTACGGGGGCTTGGACCGCCAGGCGCACTAAAACTCTCTCCTTAACCTCCTCTCTAGGGACGTCCCCAACCCAGCGACGGAACAGGCTTCCCTTTGGCCAGAATTCATTTCTGCAACAGTTTGCGTAATCTTCGTCACGCACCACCACACAGAACACAGCATCACTACCATGTGTATGTAGCTTCCAAACTGCTTTCACAGTTATGCCCTTGCCAGTAAGCCAGGCTTGCAGCCCGATCGCCGATGTCTTCTGCGCCAATCGTGCCACCCTCAAGGCGCAGATCTTCGCAGGTCTAGCATAGACTTCCATCCGTCTATGCCATCTGTTGCACTACGCGCTTGCATTCGTGTTTGTTTTGTGTCTCGTCGCTTACGAACCACAACAAAACCATCGTCGTCTGTCTTCTCCTCCGACGTGGGTCAGCTGGATTCTGCTGTCGGCGTTGTTGTTGCCGCAGCGTGGTGACGCCGCTGTACCACCACCCGGTGGTTTCCATCTCCACAACAGCGCCGTTCAAGTTGCCACTGTCGGTCTACTCAACTCTGCAGACGCCAAGCTTCTCTTGGCGCCTGCGCGGTTGTTTTTGCTGGTCTCCTCCAGCCAGCTCTCTCGTCTTTGGCTCGGTGACGTCACCCTCCTTCTGTGCTGTCTGCTAGCCTGGCTTTCTTGTTTTTTCCGCGTTGTCCGCGTTCCCGCCGCTTTTCTCCACGCTAATTTGTCACTTAGCGTGGAGTTCAAACCCCCTGTAAGCGTAAGGGTGCGGCAAACTGTTCCTGCGGGATTGCCTCGGATTTTGGCAACCCGCTCCTGTATGCCGTGTGTTGCTACCACAGTTTCACAAAGTTCCACTGTAGCTCGCTCAATCGGCCGCACAACGTACCGATGAGTTGGTTCCTGGGTGTCACAGGCTCCACACGAGCCGAGTGCGCCATCCCTCGGGGAGCACGGGGTCTAAAACAGCCCCGTGGACACTTTTGAGCAGCCTTGACTGCACACCACTAGTTGTTCACCCGTTTTTAGCGGGAGCGAACACTTCGAAACAACCGAACATCACGACTGGCTAGCAGACAACTATAAATACACAATACAAGGCCTCAAGCAAAAGGACTGCTTCTTCTCCAGAGGTTGGGACAGAAGGACATATACGGCTGTTAAAACATGTACGCAGGGTCTGCACTTGCCACTTTTGCATACGAACCAGGACTTTTCTAGACCTTACGCCTGCATTCTAACATACTGACAGCGTGTTCAAAAACTGAAAAGTTCTAATAACGCTGCGCTGCTGAAACGATCATCATTCCGTAGTTCTGGACAACTTGTAGGAGACAAGCAGGGGACTTACGTTTTAATGGTTGGACACTTACAAAATAGTGAGTTCGACACTCTTAGATATGTAGAGGTTTAAATTAGGTAGCACCAAAATAGTGAGTTTGAAACTATTAGATATGTAGAGGTTTAAATTAGGTAGCACTAGTTTTTAAGCGGCCCGATGTGAAGTGCGCGTCCACTGCTTCCTACTATTATATTCCTGTTATTAGAGAAATACTCAGTCCGACCGACCGTTTTCTTCTTTATTTTTACTTATGAGGAGAGAGCAAAGGCATTTAGACACATCTATTAGATAAGCAAAAGTGCGTCAATGCAATCCTCCTCTTCCCTGTTGGACAAAAAACGGTGGATCAATGTCGTTGCGCGTTTCTGCTCGCAGCATATGCGCTAAATACACACGCAATAAATTGACGATTGTATTGTAATTATGTACTATCTTGAAATGCTAAGTTACTGCGAAATAAACAATATGTGTAAAAAAAACGGTGGAATCTCTTTACTAGTAGAGTAATAAGTATAGGCGAACGTCAGACCTGACCGCTTATGTTAAAGTAGCCCTTTTCGTCAGCTGCTTAAAACTAATGCATCCTAGCAGACCGCGAAAGAGTATGTTCGGTGAAGTTGATGACTGATGCAAACAGGTTTAATGTTTGTCGGCTTGACCAGAAGACACTTACTTCTACCTTTACAACAAGCCAATTGAACAACCGTAATGAATAAGGGAAGACAACTGAAAACTAATCAGAACGTGAAAAACACTGAGAGTTGACTAGGAGTACGAGGCAGGGCACCTTTGTTATTACAGTATTTAAGGCGACTCTACAGGACGCTGCACAAGCGTAGATTAAATATTTTGTCTTAAAAAATATTAAACAAAAATAAAGCAATATCTAAAATAATTCCTGTAATTTGGTGCTGGTGTAACTTTGATTTGGCTAACCACGGGCCTGGAGAAACAGGTTTTAAAACACGAGTTCATAGCTTGAACAACGAATCTACAATGAATCTACAATAAATCTACAACGATCTACAATAAAGGACTGAATTTGACATATCCTCATTAAAGCGGCCACGGCACCATGGCACATGGTTGTACCGTGGAGCTCACAGGTAATGAGAAACATTTCTACCTTACTTTTACCCCATGAACGTATCGTGAATACCATAGGGTTGAGTCAATGCTACGCCACAATCAATGGGCTGTCAACCCCCCCTCCAAAAAAAACAAATTTGCTAAATACTCGTCTTATAGCACAAACAATGTAAACAGCACATAAATTAAAAAATAAACTTGGCTATATACCAAGCCGCCAAATCAGAAACTACTGCGAGAGTTTAAGGTACACACCACGGTCCGAATAATGATTTACTTGATGGCCAGAACTCAACACTTCTCCAACTTGCAAAAAAATGGGAAAACTTCAATAAAAACAGCTAAAATAGATTTAGTCTATTTGAATGCTACCTACCGCACCCCGAAACCATCTAGGGGTGTTTAAACTCCACGCTAAAAGAAAAGGTTAGCGTGAAGAAAACGGACGGAACACGGAAAGCGCGGAAGAACACGAAGTCACGGTTGACGGAAAGCGGAGATCTGCTTCTATCAACAAAGCCAATCTACGACAGCGCCACCGGAGAGAACGGCAAGGCCAGTCTCTGCGGTGCCAAGCGCAGTGCTACAGCAGCTGGTCTTAACAGCAGCGGTAGCAGTAGCGGCGGCAACAACAACACCGCCACTACCCTCGAAGAAATGAGCCGATGGATGACAACACGCCAACGGCAAGGGAAGCGGCAGCGACCGCAACGTCGCCAACGGAGACAACCGCGGAGGCGAGAAAAGACCAGGAAGACAACGATGGTTTTGTCACCGTCCAACGAAGGAGGAGCGGCAAATCAAAGCATCGAATGCAAAAAGGCAGCGCAGCTGATGGAGTAGGAGATCTTGAAGTGTATGCTGGGCCAGGCAGGTTCAGCGCGCTGAGAGTAGCACGGCTGGCGGCGAAAACGTCAGCTGTTAACCTACACACATAGCTCGTTAACAGGAGCATTTCTGTAAAGGCAGTATTTTAAATGCGGACGCAGGGGAATGATGCCGTGTTCTGTGTAGTGCTGGGTGACGGCGAGTACGCAAAGTGCAGCAAGAGTGAATTCTGGCCTAAAGGTATCCTATTTCGTCGTTGGGCTGGTGGTGCTCCCTACGAGAAAATGGTTATGGAAAGCTTTATCGCGCCTGGCCGTCCGGCTCTTCGCAAGTGACTGAACAGATCCAGAGATGCTAACTTGGAGACTACTAGGTCTCTACGGCTGCTTCTTTGGAACTCTGAGGGACTAAGAAGAGCCATAGACCTAGCGCCAATTGACATGTTTACGTCGGTGGACATTGCACTCCTTACGGAGACCTACCAGTGGGAGGAACTGCATATCACTAATATACGAGGGTTCCACCAGCTGGCAGCTCTACCTGCTGGAGGCCGTGGTAGACCAGTGGGTGGATTATCAATCTACCTACATAAACGTTTACCGCCGGCGCAATGTGTGAGGAAGAACGATTTCTGTGTGGGCCTCTCGTCTATGAGGGTGAATATAGCCGTCTTCTACCTCCCCCCACATCTTGACTCGGCAGAGGTCGCTGACACGGTAAGTTCTGGTATGTCAGGTTTCGACCTGTCTATACCAACCATCGTCGGTGGCGACTTCAATACATTGCCCGTATTGATGGTGGGGCTACTAACGATAAAGGAGAGGCGCTCCTCCAGTTGATGGAATACTTTGGTCTGAGATGTGCAAATGCACGCGAAGACCACACGTATATAAGTCATAACGGAAGCATCACCATTGACCTACTGCTTCACAACCTTGTCGATAGCGAAGTTGAAAGCTTCGATGTTCTCGAGGTGGCTGCAAGGAAGCACCTAACGGTGTCAGGAGTCGCAAATATTCCAGATATCTGGTTTAAGCAGCAAGGCGATTTACACTTGGTTGCCACGAGGCGTGTTGACCTTTCACTACTAGAGGTTGATAGCCTCGAGGTGGGCTGTGATGTGGATACTTGCTGTGAACTGGTAGAGAGAACCATAAGAAGTGCAGTCAGGTGGAAGAGACCGGGGCGTAGGAGATCACGACAGTGGTTTTCTCAGGCTATCTCGCCCACCGTGGGGTGCTCGAGCTTTTGCGAGGGTAAAGGCACCACCACAGCTGCTAGCCAGACGCAGGCTTGACTACTTCAACAGTAGAAAAGCTTACATAACGCTATGCCTTGACCACAAGCGTGAATACGCTAGGCGGGAGGAAATCCGACTGCTCGAAAGAGCAGAACGCAAGCTCTCAGCCTACGTTGTACGGCCTCGTAGGGGGGCGAACCACCTGCTCAGCGACGAACAGGTAACGAGTCACCTGACCGGCCTTCTATATAACCGCGAGACGGTACGCCTGGCTCCAATAATTGAGCAACCGCTCACATTGGAGCAGGATACTATGAATCTGCCCTTTGAGGTAGAAGAAGTAAGTCAGGTTCTGCACTCTCTTCCGAGAGGAAAGAGTGCGGGGCCAGACCAGGTGTACTATGAGCACTGGGTGTAGTCTGAGCCACTCCTGGAAAACCATCTTTGTGATTTCTTTAACGAGATCATGAAGAGAGGACAGATGCCGGGAGCCTGGCATATCGCCAGGCTGTCTCTTTTATTTAAGGGCAAGCATGGTGATGACAGACGAGACCCAAACTTATACCGCGGTATAGCGTCTGAAAGGACGCTAAAGAAGATGTTCTGCAAGTTGGTTATAAAACGGATCGAGTACGTTGTCGACCAGATCCTTCCACCGGAGCAATTCGGCTTTCGAAGAGGTCGAGAAACGCGTGGTGCAATCCATGTGCTTCAGTCAGAGATAGAGCGAGCAGTGGCAAAGCCCGGAGGCCATTCGTATGCAGTCTTTATAGACTGCGTCAAGGCTTTCGACAAAGCACCTCGAGATCTCCTGGTGAAGTCATTCCGATACGCAGGGGTTGGTGGCTCTCTTCTGAGCGTAATTTCCAGCTTCGTTGATGAGGACACGTTACTGGTACAAGGTAAGCAGGAAGTGTTGCATGTAAGGCAAAATGTGGGAACCCCGCAAGGCGACCCATTGAGCTGCGTCTCCTTCACTCTTCTGTTTGCCGATTTTGTCGATTATATTCGACAAGAGTTCCAGAAGGCCACAGTTGTGATGTACGCAGAGGACATAGTGGTCGCTCATCACGACCTGGGTGCCATCAAGCGCATCACTTCTCTGGCGGAGGTGTTCCTTGTCTCAAGAGGGCTGGAAATAAACGCCAAGAATACCAAGGCTTTGAAATTTAGAAGAGGAGGTCGATTGGCTGCTAAAGACGTTATACGTTGCGGCGGCCAATCCTTGGAATTTGTCAACTCTTTTCGGTATCTGGGGCTTCGGCTTCATTATACTGGGACGACCTTCACTGCTCACATCGTCGAGACAGCGCGCACAGCCCTAATTTCTCTTTATGGAGAGATAGGCGATGTCCGGCGACTGTCCGTCCCGACGGCAGTAGCGCTTTTCTACCTCAAGATTGTTCCGGCGCTGATGTATGGCCTTGACAGAGTATAGGAGCACCTCACTCGGGCAAACTTTGGTTTGCTTGAAAGGTGTTTCACAATGTACATGAAGCGAGTACTTTGCCTGTCAATGCGGGCAAGGAGCCGCTTTGTGTACCTAATGTCAGGCTGTGCACCGGTTGTTAAGATAATTCGATTGAGGTTGAAGTCGCCTTTGGTTGAGTGAGGTTGAAGTAAACAAGTCCGACGAGAGGTTGGAGACCTGGATATTTTCAGGGCCTCGCACCTCTGGTCTGGTCTTGCATGTGACAATCGCCACGTCTTTACCAGATACATAGTTCATGGCTATCATCACCTGGTTTGTTCGAATACGAGCTTCCACGAGGAGTACACCGAGTGCGTCTGTCGAGTGTGCTCTCAGGTGTGTACGAAGTTTCATTCGTCTGCCTGCCTGGCCCTTGCGAAGAGATCACTGCACTGCCTCTCTTGAATGACATGCCGCGAGCAGCTGACGATATAATTGTGTAATTCGTATAAGTGTTTATGTTATATGCATACTCAATATGAGTGAAATAAATATGATGATGAATAGAATGCTACCTACCCGGGGAACCACAAGGCCCACTAGCGTAATTTCTATGTTTATGTATTTTAACGACACTTGTTGATAACTGATTTTATCTTAGATAGAAAGTTTTCGCCTGTTTTAACATTTTCTTACAAAATACGACTGTATCATTAAAAAATTTAAAATGGTACATGAGACAATACTAAAGCTTTGCGGTCTAGCGGCTGTCGCACAACTTATTTTAAACTTTTTTTAACCCCAGAGTTCAGCTTACTCCGAGACACTTCTATGTCCTAGACTCTCACCCAGCAGAAACACTGGCGAGATTCAAGCCCTCTTACGATTACGCCATATATGACATCGGAAAATGACACACCCACTTTGATAGGTGGAAGAGTTGTTATGGAAAGCGCGAAGTAGGGCTTCCCTAGAGTCGTGCAAAAAATAAAGCTGATAGAAAATCTCGCACCTATTAAATTACTGTTCAATGCAAAGTTTTTCTTTGAAAAAACAGGCCAGGCGTATAATGTTTTAGAAGAATACACAGTGCGCCTAGCCATTCTAGCCTACATCTTCACAAGGTCGAATGAAAAAACCGAGCAAGGATATGCTGAAACGACTAGGACATAATTAGAGATATGCACGAAGTTAGGAAATTAAAAAAATGTGCGCGTACTTTGTGTGAAATCGGTGGCATCAAAAATAACTTAATTGTGTGCACACAAACTAATGGAGGGTCCTTATCATGTGATCTGCAACAACCGCAAAATAAACCGTACAATTGCTCATATATAGAATTAAATTAATTACGACAGCTTATTTAATGTGAAACCTAATTTAATCTCAGTTTGCCAACTTTGTAACCGTGATCAGCAGCAGAATATCGCCAAGTGCGTATAAGATATGAGCTTTTCGAATTGTATAAACCTGCCTGTCTTTCAAACTGCGCATAAACGCGTTACCAGCGGTTGGGTGAAAGCGCTACGCAAAGCTGGACAGGTGCCGACAGAAATGTTCGGTTTTTGGCCGACTTGGCATGAGCAGGACTGGCGTCTAGGTGACATTAGAAAACACGGATGCCACGCACTCGAGGATACAGCCAAGTTCTTCACGTTAGACACAGGGAAGCTGGAGCTTTTCCTAATCTCTCGTCTCCTGGTAGCCAGCCACGCAGCCTGTAACATTGTATACGCTCAGTAAAGCTACACTAAGCGTGCTATTTTCATGCGTGCTATCTGCTAGGACTAGACATACAAAATTATGCCGTGGTTTTCTGAGATCGAATGAACAGATGAGCCTGATATAAGTACCCCAAAAGAATGAATCTAAGTGAGCAAGATAGCACGCTACCCACTTGTCTTGCCTATCGTCTGTTTTTTGTCAAATTATGGGCGGCTTAGGTTGATCCGCATATTATTTCAAATTCTCTAAATGTAATAGAGCTAGTTGAGGGATACTATTTGAGAAGCGAGATGTACTCGTTGGTAGTTTTCTTAGTAAACACGTTGCCACTAGAAAAGTTGTCAGCCATCTTTCCTACTTCATCCTGGGGGCTGGCATTTTTCATTTATTAACTCATGCTTTATTTATTTTAAAACCTTTGTGAGGGTTATTTAAAGGAGTTTTTTCAAGGTAGAAATAAAATATACATTTTGCACATATGCATGCATGTCATGTGGCCAATACGTAGTTATTATCTGCATGTTGTATAGGGTGTTTTTGGCGTCCCTCTTGCACTCATGGATATGCCTAGAGACATTTAATGGGTATAGGTCGCTAATGTAGCGCTTGCGTGCGATGAACACAGAAATTATATTGCTGACCTAAGGTGTTGCCGTTGGCTTTTCACGCACAACTTGTTGAAAAGACGCGGGCTCTGTCTCAACTGGAGCAGCATCTTATGATCAAGCTTATTAAGCATGTCAATTGTGTGGGAAATGCTGGCATGACACTGGCCAATATGGCACAGAAATCCAACTTGCTTCATGATTTTCCGTTTCACACGTTCTAGGCAAGCTCTGTTCTAAATAAGACCGCAAAAACCACGCTGGTGCTGCGTATATCAGTAGTGAAAGTGCGTATGTGGTATACGGTCAGACGTACAGGTCAGGAGAATTTACAGCAAATTATCGAAAGATCCAGTTTGCACGTTCAGAGGCGCTCATGTTCGAAATGCAGGACTCCATATTTATGGATGGACATGTTCAAATCAAGGGCCTCCGCCCAGGCCTTGAAAGCGCTCAACGTTGTCTGAAAACGGCATCTGTCCTCTACAGTACAAGATCGGTTGTAAAGTTTCACACCATCAGCGTATGTTTTAGCTTCAACTCCTCGCGGAATTATATATTTCAGTGAGTCAGTATATAGAATATACATCAGTGGTCCGAGGATCATTCCTTGCGGACAGCCGAATGACAATCAACCTACCATAGAATACGGTTCATTAACACGCACTCGGAAAGTTCTGTCTTGGAGAAACGAAGTTAGCCCGTTTAGTATGCGTTTTCTAATTCCAAAGTGTGAGAGAAGATTTATTTGAACAGTTTGGTAATTACCTAACCGGATGATCTTCCGATTCCTCTACCTTCTCGCATATCCAACACATCGTTTTTTTCTAAATCTTCGTAGCAGGCCCGCTGCACCCATATATTTAACATACCTGCTATCGCATCCGCTAACAGTCCGTCGCTTCTGTGTGTTTGCTGTCTTTGCCCTACTTTTAATTTGCCCACTGGTTAGAGCAGTGCCTGCCCATTATTTACTACTGAGCTGCTTCTTGCTGCAAATTCAATTTCCTGTCCTATTTTGTTTTAAGTTCCATTGCCTTTTTTACCCACTGTATCTTCTTAACCTATTCTGCCTATTACGCGCGCAGAGGCAATAATGGCAGCTGAGAGGCTTAAACGAGGGAGGTCTCCAGGACCCGACGGCATTCCGCCTATGACGGTGAAGATGCTCTTTAGTAAGCACCTAGATGTGGCGACAGTGTCCATCAAGGCGACGCCAAGTGGGAAAATGCCTAAAGACTGGAAGAGGGCGCAAGTGGTCCTGATTTCCAAAAGTAACGGAGAGTACAGACCCATTTGTCTTCTGAATACCCTAGCTAAAAGGTATGAGGCAAGACATACTTAGGGCGTTTGCAGAACAGTATGGTCTCCTATCGGCCAACCAATACGGATTTCGCAAGAACAGATCAGTTCTCATAGCAATACAACAAATAACAGCCAAATCCGACTTGCTTCACGGTTTGCCTATATACTAACGGAAGTTTCTTGTGGCAGTCCTTCTTGAGGTCAGGAACGCTTTTAACATTCTGCCGTTGAAAACGATTTTAGACACCCTGGTGAGAAAAGCGGTCCCTTCCTTTGGAGTCAGGGCCGTCTCGGGGTACCTGGAAGACAGAAGAGTTTTTAACGGCACAGTGGAGATAGACATGACAGCAGGTGTTCGACAAGGATCAATCCTGCCTCCCCTGCACTGGAACGAGCTAAGAGATCAAGCAACTAACAGAAGCCAGATACCTTGGTGTCCTACTAGAAAAGGGCACCAGGTACACTTATCACATTAGGAAGTGCACAGCCAAGCGTCAAAGGCGATAGGTAAGATCCTGCCAAACTTACACGGGCCGCAGGAGTGCCGGCGACGACTATTAATGTCAGTTACGAACCAATTGCACTTTTCACAGCGCCAGTCTGGCTGCAGAACACCCTGAAAACGACGACGGCAAGAAAGGCCCTAAGAAGCACGCTGAAAACAGCGGCGCTTAGGATCCCGCAGGCACGGTAGGCACGAACGCAGCTCTGGCACTGGCTGGTTCCCCACCCTGAGACTTAATAGAAAATGAAAAGAAAATGATGTGGGAAGGAGAGCTCGAGTTATACAAAGAAATTGAAAGGGAAAGAACAATAAGGTCGTGAAGAATGGGACGCCACCCCCATAGGCTCTCCGGGCCATTCACTTCGCCTGATCGTCCCGGACATAAAAAGTGGATAGACCGTATGGCGGGGAAAATGAACCCTTTCCTTACGCAGTGTCTTACTGGCCACGGTGATTTTGAAAGTTATCTCTTCCATATAGGCAAAGCTCCCCGGAAACCTGCGTGCACTGTATGGACAGCATCGACGATGACCCAGAGCACACTCTCCTGAAATGCAAAGGATTAGAGCAGCCATAGCACGGCTTAGAATAAAATGAAACAGGGAACAAGAAAAACGAGGAGCCAGAATACCAGACCCGCTGAGAAGCAACATGAGAAAGCTTGTGGAGTATATATGCAGCACAGCCTCAGCATGGAAGCTTGGTGATGAAATGGCAGCTGCGGTGATGAAAAAGAAAGCCGAGCTCGGCAGGTACAGAAGAGAACGGATAGGGTTTACGACATCAACAGATGACGTGGTGTGTAATCAAGCGGGTTTGCAGGTGTTGGGACAAGCACGTCGGACCGGTTAGGATACCGGTGAGTGAGTTCGGCCAAATGATCCGTTGTGCGCTCGCCACTTCTCCTTATGACCTATAGTACTGTTCTATGGATATCTGGGCCATTAGAGAGTAAGGCTTAAGGGGGAGGCGTGTTTAGTGGGTAGGGGTCTTGGCAGACTAACATCCAGCCGCTAGGTTCGAGTCACACACGACTCGAGAGGGGAAACACCCCTCACTCGTAGCAACAGTGCGTAAAAACATTCACCCTCCTTCACCAAAAAAAAAAATATATATATATATATATATGAAATGCACGGAACTAGAGCAGGCAAGGACAACCGTCATAGCGCTGCTATGATTGAAATGGGTCAGAGAAGAAGAAAATGAAGGGCCAGAACGCCAGACCCGCCGAGAACTATCATGAGGATGTTTGTGGAGTACATATGCAGCACAGCATCAGCATGGAAGCTGGCCAAAAAATGGCAACTGCAGCGATGAAAAGAAAGCCAAGCTCGGCAGGTACAGAAGAGAATTGATAGCGCTTACGACATCAACAGATGACGAGGCTTATAATCAAAAGGGTTCGCAGGTGTCGGGACAAGCACGTCGGTGGGGGAACCCGTGAGTGACCTCGTTGATAAATATATATATATTAAGTTGCCCACTTGCTTTTCTTTAACGAACACAATCGTTGGACTTCGAAACTCCTTTTTGACAAAAAACGCCGCCAGGTCTAATAAGCAATGTTTTAGGTCATATATATATATATATATATATAGGGCGAAACAGAATGCAAACGACCATGTGGACGTAGGACATCGCCGTCAATGTAATGCTATTCTGACATTGCTATTTATTACATATAGTCATCCTAACAACTAGGTTGTTTTTAGCACTGTTATTGTGACCACCAGCAGTGAATGTTGTTTACACCTCTTACCAGTAACGCGTGTCTACCGCGGCGCTGGCGTTGTACAGGCATTTGCAGTAACAGCTTACGTATACGTTTTTATACTTTAAAACATAGCCCCTATCAAACTAAGATTTAGTGCATAACTATGCTAGCTAGAATTTTCTGAAGTATGCCGTCACCGGCAGCAACAACATCAACAGCAACAACAGCTAAGATGATAGCTAAATTAGCAGCAAAAGAAGAAGAAGGAGAAAAAACAGCATCAATAATAATAATATATATAACAACAGCAGTTTCAACACCACCACCACTACCTCGAACACTCGTTGCATTAAGCATATGCCCCAAGGCAACCCGAAGCCCGTAGGAAACGGAGGATCGTCTAACATTTATTTAAAAAAGAACAAACAAGATCAACAGCAACAACACAAGTAACAACCAGAACCCGGTGTGTTTACCTGATACAGCGACAGCGGTGGCCGAATTTGAACAACTCTGTCGTTCGAGTACGGTTTTTGGTCGTACGGGAAACCAATTGAAAACTCTGTTTTCTCGAGTGCCTTTCCTCAACAGCCATTTGGCTTGCAGGCGCATCTTTCTCTCTTTCGCTTCCGGGCCTACAATATGAAGGCAAAACGGCCACAGCAACGTACGTTCTCTGCAGTTTACATATAGGTTCGGGTCGAGCACTGGACTCTTTTAGTCGATGCGTTCAGCTACGGCCTCCCGTGAGGACGAAGGGGAACGGACAAACCGGCATTCTATTTGACACTTGCCGACACAACCTTGGTGACGTGCGGCTCTCGAGTGGCAAAGTGCTCTCCTCATACAATTCGCTCTGCGAACGGGCAGCGCGCTGAGGCGCCAAGGTGGAGTGCCGACCATAGTGGGGTAGTGGGGTGCATTTGCGCAGCAAGTCGCGTGTCTACCTGTATGTGAGCACCTCTACATGCGATGCGCTAGCTTGCAGCTTTCAATGGAAGAGAACAAACTAAACGGTGTCAAGGTTGTTGTAACCTTGCAATTGGGTATGCACAAAATCCTCTATTTGCTTTGCATCGATTTATCTAACCATTTTCGGCTAACTTGTTAGCCTAGACAGATAATCAAATAGAAAAGTGGGATCAAATAGTTAGCTGGAAATTCTCAGACTGCACGACGGTGGAAATCTACGACACGTTTGTTGTTAGTAGTAGGTTTGTGCAGTATAGTTCTTCCCGTAGGTATGTTTATCAAAACAACGCTGTTAAATGTTCCTGTTTTTAGAAATAAAAATAAATGCAAAGCTGTCTACCTTGCAGTAGTCAAATGCAGATTAGAAATGAACTCGAGCTGTATTTCAGAATGCTTTAGCAATTTATTGTAGCTTTTTTGTACAAAAGTCATATTTGTATTCAATTTTATGTTATTTTTTAATAGTTTTTGTAGTGCCGGTTGAATAAGAAACGTTATTTATCCAGCAGTAGTGGCAAAAAAGCAAAACTATGACCTTTGCTTGCGCCTAAACGTGCCAAGTTTTTTTTTCTTTTAAAGTACTCGTTAGGTTAAATAAAAAAGTGGAATGCGCAAAGCTAGGCTTATAAAGTGTACATAGTAGAATAGTTCATGAAAAACTCAGCAATTATCAGTCGGTCGCTACAGATGTAAAATACAAGTGGGCATTGATTGATTTTATTATCGGAACTGCATCTAACAATGCTTGATTTCTTACAAAAAAAAATAATGCGATATAAATGTGATATATAATAATAGAGTGATCAAATAAAAATAATATACTCAACGATCTTATGTAACATTACAAGTAACAGATTCACCACATGGCGTGTTGCTGTAACACACAACCACCATCTCAGCTTTAGTCATAAGTCAGGAGGAAGTTGCAATGCGATAAGCCGCAAATTTATCTGGTGGACACTAGCCTAACAATAGTACTAACCACATATGAGAGTTCACACACGAGGTATTTTTTCAACTCTTGCTTAAATAATATTAGGGAAGTATAAGGTCTTAGGCTGCTAGGCAGCGAACTCCAAATCTCGAGCAACCGGCACTTTAGGGTTTGCGAGCTGACCTTTTTGTGAGTATTGGGAACTTCGAATATCGTAGCTCTTCTCCGCGCTCTAACTCTTTTTTGGGTCAAAGGAATTGCAATGTCCACCGGGACAAGACCGTGAGCTGTTTTAAATGCGAGTGTACGCAGGATATAGACGTCGCAACTGGCAAATACCCATGGGTGATAAACAAGTCCCCTACAGAATCACTACGGTCTAGAGAAAATTGCCCCTTGTGCGTCATTTTGTTTGACCTTTGCTCTACGGAAAATGCCATGATCCCAACCTCCCCACAGGAGAATTCGGTAGCAAAGGATGGGCATAAACAGTGAATTGTAAGCAATAAACAGGCCTTCAATGAGGACCCCGGGCGCTTTCACCTGTCGTAAAGCTGAAATGACCGCATAGCATTTAGAAGTTATATAATCTAAGTGCGGTTGCCACGATAGCTTATCATAAAGAGTCACCCCTAGACACTTGACCAGACAAGATTTGTTTGGCTAATCCAAACTCATTGAACGTTTTTATAGCATGATCCACGGGGGTAATAGGCTTAATTACTCCGCCACTAATGTCATGTGGATCGATTTGAAAGAAAATCGTTGTGTTATTTAGCATAAGCTATCGCTTCGCTTAACTTGTCTCGTCTAATTTTCAAAAGTATAAAACTCAACAGAATGACAAACATAAAAGGACCAGGAACAGAGCCTTGCGGTGTTCCAATGTCAACACTATGCCAGCATGATTCCGCCGTACCGATCCTGACGGTCTGTGTTCTACCCGTACGATAGGAGTTAAACTATTGAACAGTGGAGGGCACGCCGCCAAGGTGTGCCAACGTTTGAATAAAAACGTTATGGCCAGGGCAATTAAAAGCAGCCGCTGTCTGGAAACGTATTATGGAGTACGACTGCACAGTTCAAACTACCGAACCGCTCTCAGTATCATTCACTTATGTTTTCTCAATCTGCAGAAATTTGGTACGCCGCGCTTTTTTAATTCAGCAGGACTTACAGTTTGGTATTCTCAGCGTAAAGGTCTGCCTCCGTATATGCGTTAACCCCTTGCCTTGCGTCAAACACGACCTCGCGCAAGCTCGTCTATTTCAAGAAGACGTCGTGATTTCAGAGGTTTGTGGTAGTAAAATAAGCATGCATTCGCCTTCGAGCTTGACTGAATCTAAAAATGTCAGACACAGCACCGTCGTCATAGGATTTTTCAAGGCTAAGTCTCGATTGCTCGGCTAAATTCAACGCAAAATATTTAAATCATGAAATAATAAAGGAATGTGCAAAGCTAGTCTCGCGGTTTAGACCGATGGAAGTGAATAGATTGCACACTCAAAAAAATAACCAAGTCGTGTTATGGTGACATGTTACGTGGGCTATTAGCCAGTGAAATATTTGGACCGGACTCATAGGGCAAGATATAAAAACGCGTTGCGCGGCGTTTTTCTGCTCTGTTCTATGCGTCTTCAATTTCACTTATTTACCCCACTAACTTTATTTCACGTCTTCTGCAAGTACATCAGCTTTCTGTGAGTCAGTAGCGGCCTTTGTTGGATCTAATGTGATAAAAAGAAAAGATTCAGCACCCTTAACTCTATTATTGAAGTAGCGAAAGACAAACCAAAGTCTCTAATGATCAGAAAATGAACATTAGGCAACATTTTTGGCCTACATGACATTTACATTTTAGAAAAAGCTAGCCCAGTACAACCTCTAAATAACTTGCAATGAGCGGCTTTCATTATTTTATAGTCGACCCGAACATTTGACGGCATTATGTCACTAAGAGCAACTACATTGTTGACACGTATGGCATGATGATCAGAATTTAAGGACAGAGTGCACCGGTCGCATTTTCACATTTATCACTTCAATTTTTATTCTGTCAGTGGTGAGAAGAAGCTTAAGTATAGACACAGACGCTTGAGTAGGTGAGCTTATTTGCCAAGTAGCCTTTCCTACTAATTTCGATTCCATACAGTCAGTGAGTCGGATGCGGGAGACGGCCGACCTTTGCTAACATCACCACCGAACCGCAAGTTAATCTTCTTAGGTGCGCAGCGACTGAATGACCGCTTCATCACTATGCCGTGTGGCCAACATTTTGGATCCCATACAGTGCGTTCATCCTCCTTAGTGACGAACAGACGAAGCGAGTAGTATGAGCTCACAGTGAGCCAAGGGATAATTTGAATTTAGGTTTAGTTATATTGTGCACCTCTGTGGCCGTAAAACTGGGTGCGCTGCAAGACACAAACACTCTCATCTTTATCACTCTTGGTACCGCCACAGCAAGCCCTCGACAATCAACTCTTCCAATGATGGTTTCTCGCCGCCTGCTGGCGCTTGGCCAAGCGAGATTTTTCTGTCCCGTGCTCGTTGCCGTCAACGTGCTGTTGTTGGAGACAAGACGTGGTGGAACAGCAGCGGAAAAAGTGAAGAAAAGCGGCAGCACAGCTGGTATCGACCAGCGGGGGTTTTGCTGTGCCATTGTGGAGCGAAGCGTCAAATTTGAAAGAAAGGCCGGTCTATCGGCATGACGACATTGGATTTGAATAGTTTAATCTCATCACAAGCCGACCGCAGACCCAGTTGGCACTGGTGGAGAGTCCTCACGAACGGCAGTCATGTCCTGTTGTTGGTAAAGAGCACTGTTTGCCTAATCAGCAATGCTATGAGGTACGTTGGCCTCAAGTACGTGACCCGGAGGAAGGCGTTTGCTTGCAACTCGGACACACGAGCGACTCCGCAGCACTCCAGCAGAACGTGGAAACATTTCTCATGTCGTGCCGCACCACATCTGTGCAAGCAGAAAGCATTTTCAATACGGGTCGTTTTATTACAGAAAAATACATCTGCCACGGAGTCCCTGGTGCGTCAAAGGTGGTAGTCGGATACGAAGGCCGCCGAGGGCACAGAGCACACGCACGAAATCAAACATGCAACCAGGTTGCAGCACAAACTGTCTATCTATTTGACAGAAGTGAGAAGTAGGTGATACACATCACGATCACACGACACAGAGGTGAACCGTTGTTTACGCCAAAAACTAAAAAAAACAGCATTTCCAGTAGTTAATACGTCCGTTTAAAGTGCATTTCTCAAATATGTTTATTTTACTCAAATTGAGTATAATATACAATGAATAAGGGTCTCTTCACAAGGCTTTATCTTCTTCACGACTCCGGCGAGAGAATATAGTGCAACGATTTTTTTTTCTCCAGTGCTGCGCAATCCACTGCATAATACTTGGCACACCTCCGCAGACAGAACCGGGAAGTGCACAACGCATACTCCTCGTGCAAGGCGGCCTTTGAATATACCACGTAGTGTATACGTGACGACTGTCACACGCAGGACTAGACCAAAGGTGAAAGGCATTAAAAATGTCCTAACTTTCGGCTTCCCATCTGTCCCGTTGGACTTTAGCTTGGCACTGCAAAATAAAACATTCGTAAGGTATTGTACGTGGCATCTTTAGCCTTAGTCAGATTGTTTCAGTCAGATCACGAAGAAATTAAGATATGGATTGCAAAATAGTCAGACTACACCCCGAGAAGTTATGACAGCTCCATCAAAGCGTTTGCCATGGAGCGTCGACTCCCTTGGTCAGTCATATTAAACAGCACTTGATAACATATTTAGCGAACATGACATATTGTTCTTAACGGAAACCTTCGAAACAGAGACCACTAAAACCCTCTTTCTTTACCACTAACTACCTCATGAAGGAGTAAAAACGACGGAGTATGCACTGCCAGGGTGTACTAGAACTGACTTATATATACCTAATATGTATTTATAGCCCACCGGAACGAGCTGTAAATCAAGTGATACAGAATATTGGCGGCTCTATGCAGAAGACCTTGTTATTCTCGCAAAACTCCGAAATTCTGCGTTACACTAACGGCCCTGCAGTACGACCGCCTCCCATTTCAGTATTTTTTTACCCCACGTTAAAAGTGATTATTATTATTATTACGAATCGAAGCAACAGTTGTAGCAGCAGCAAAAACAGCAGCGTCAATCATTGTCAATCCGCCGATCACGAACATTTTCAGAAATGTCACTATATAAACGTTGATCTGTCTGCCTTCAGAAACTGGAGCCCTGCTATATAGAGACTAGTCGCTGCAACACGGCCCCGCCTCCGTCCAAAAAGCAGACGTACATACATATTCGTCTAAGCTGAAAAGCCAGATGAGTGACAGTGATATCGTCTGGTAGCAGTACCGGAGCTCGACTAGAGGACTGGAGGCAACAAAAAGATGTGCTTAGAGCTTTCCTTCAAAGCAGGCCCATTCTCCTACTAAGAAGCGTCGCGCAATCAATCATCTCGGTCCTACTTTTATTATTATTATTATGAGGATGGATGTGCACCAACCTCTGCTACTACTGTTGTTGCCACCACTAGCATTATGATTACGACTACCGCAACTGCTAATGTGGGAGTATCGGTCTGTATGGCATGCTTGCAAAGCTCACATAGAAAAGTCGCAGGCGGACCGCCAGTCAGAGAAGTCGGTGCACAGCATATAGTTATGGGTGGCTGACTACTTGGTTTGCAGAAGACGTGCACGCGATTAGCCGCAGTGCGTAGCTAGCTGTGCATAATTAATTAATTCATTGCGAGATGAGCTACCCGGTGCCACCGTACAAAGCTTAAGTACACGTTGGCGAATGGGTCTAGACGGTATATATGTCTGTACCGAAAAAATATACGCGTAGTGATATATGCGCACATATATACACACATATATATATATATATATATATATATATATATATATATATATATATATATATATATAGATATATATATATATATATATATATACAGGGTGTGACTGAACGAATTTTATAGCGATACATAAAATTGTAGAGCTCGTTAAAGCAAATATTTTTTCCAATGGAACATGTGCTCTGAGAAGTCTTGTTTCGGAGTTACAGTGAAATTACTACAATTTGTGACACTGGTGTTTTTGCCCGACATAGGAGCACAAAATGTGCTGTTGCGAGACAACCAGTCTTCCTAGACAGAAACTAAGCACACCGTCGTGTTCGTGATAAAATTCTGCTCAATCTGAAGAATATGCAAAGCCGGTCAGAAGACGCGACATGGTCGCTTAGAAGAGAATTCGCCAAAAATAAAGTTGTTTATTAGCGTTCACGCCAAATACTTTAGAATCATAACCCTACGACCACCTACGTGTTCAAAGCTAACATATACAGCAAATGCGCATTTCATGACGATCATTTTGGTACCAAACGTATGGCAATGCGAGCTGTGGTTGCGGAGTAATTACGATTTTTCGGCGGGATGTCCAGATTAAGTGCATGAAAAATGACGCGCTGCGGCTGTCGCGCGACACGTCGGCGGTAGTGAACGTCGCCACACAGTCATTTTACATGCACTTAATCTGGACATCCCGCCGAAAAATCGTAATTACTCCGCAACCACAGCTTGCATTGCCATACGTTTGGTACCAAAATGATCGTCATGAAATGCGCATTTGCTGTATATGTTAGCTTTGAACACGTGGGTGGTCGTAGGGTTATGATTCTAAAGTATTTGGCGTGAACGCTAATAAACAACTTTATTTTTGGCGAATTCTCTTCTAAGCGACCATGTCGCGTCTTCTGACCGGCTTTGCATATTCTTCAGATTAAGCAGAATTTTATCACGAACACGACGGTGTGCTTAGTTTCTGTCTAGGAAGACTGTCTCGCAACAGCACAATTTGTGCTCCTATGTCGGGCAAAAACACCAGTGTCACAAATTGTAGTAATTTCACTGTAACTCCGAAACAAGACTTCTCAGAGCACATGTTCCATTGGAAAAAATATTTGCTTTAACGAGCTCTACAATTTTATGTATCGCTATAAAATTCGTTCAGTCACACCCTGTATATATACGAGTGCGGATCGAGAGAAAAGTTCTGAAAAAGATAAACATTTTAAAAATGATATTGGTTTAACTGTCCAGAGTGTTTTTATTCTCTTTGAAATAATTCCTGCCCATTGCAATGCGCTTGTGCGACTTCCTTTCCCACTCTTCGATTTTTTTAAACGCGTTTTTTTAATTGGGCCGAGTGGCTCCTGCGATTTTGAATCTCCTTCTTGGTCTCGAAACGTTGTCTCTTTATTTTTGTCCGAGCGAACAGAAAAAATCATACGGAGCAACGTCCGACGAATAAGGGTTGCACAAATATAGAAATCGATTTTTTTAAATTAAATAATCCGAAATAAATAACTATTTGTGCGCCGGTGTAATGGAGGACCTAAGAGTTGTCTGCTTAATTGGATTTGCTCTGCCTGAATTTTCCCTATTTACTCTGTCCTTGGAAGCACCACTGAGAGAATTAGGCTTCGGTCTCGATGTCGTAACCATATACCCTTACCTTATAACTCAGACATTTTCCGACGGGTGGTTATTTGCTGTAAATTCAATATTTTTGGAACGAATTTTTCAGACGCATAAAATACCGGTCAAGACTTGTACCTTTGGTCCTTAATATATCTCTAACTCCTCTCTGGATCTATCATCCTAATAGTAATTTGGCAATTGTTGAATACGATTCATGAACATTTTCAACGTATTCCTCTGTTATTGACGACAAAACTCCAGAAAATGGGGGTCTTCGTCGGTCTCTTTGCGTCCTCTATTTCGTGACGGACGTAGCACATATACACAGCGTTTCGAGATACTATAAATAGTTCCTAACATTTTCACGACTTTATAACATTTTAGTTGGTTTTTAACACAGAACTTGATTCAGATACGTTGTCTCTACATTGTCGACTCCTTAACAATAGCCAAACCTTGTCTTCTTCACTTGTTTTTAATCAATAAACGCCGCATGTGTGTAGCTGATGAGTGGCTGCTAAGCAAAACAAATCGGAAGACCGTGGTGGTTTCGGTTAAATTTATAAAAGTTAATGTATTAGAACTTGCCGATAGCCTCATATATATATATATATATATATATATATATATATATATATATATATATATATATATATAAGGTAACCCTAAACGAACGGAATATTTAAATTCCGAAATACAATAGAGTTTTAAAAATTTAATAGCGGAAGTTTGGTTTATTCAGAAAACTGACATGCGGTAAATATATACAGAACAACATATCGGACAAATGTCGTTTTCGGTTTTTCTGAAACATATGTGATTTGTATGTGTGTGTGTGTGTATGTATGTGATGTATATGTAACGAAATTTCAGTCGCGGTTCTGCATAATAGTGGCCGGATTATAAATGCAGCGTCTAATCTTCTCCATCACGGCTTGGGTGGTCGCAAACACATTTTGTGGGCATAAACTTTTGACCTTAAAAAGAGCAGAGACAAAAGTCCACCGGCGTTAAATCACACGATCTACGCAGCCAGTTTTAGACCCCTAACAAGATAATACGCGATTAGCGAATGTCTTGTGCAATAAGATTGTTCCATGTAATGTGTGGCAAGTGTGGCTCACTAGTCGTAATAGAGACTATGCTACTATATCTACTCAACGCGTTTATTCTGGATTCACTTAGACTTTCTCCAGCACAGGCATGTTATAACCAGGCCATATCCAAGCCGATATAACAATCAAGCAAAAGTAAGTCATTCTTTGAGGAGCACCTTTTGTATCTCAGAGAATAGTTTAAACATGTATATGTAGAACCGTGAGTAATCATAATCCGACATTTTAATTATTAAATTAAATAAATTTAATCCGACACACACATATATATATATATATATATATATATATATATATATATATATATATTAAAATGCTGATACATAACTTCGCTTATCATCCCGTAGGCAGGTGTATACGCAAAACTACCTTTGAATATATCAGTTACCAGCGTGATAGACCGGAAGTTGGAGTCAAACAGACATCACTGGTGTTAGTTCGGTACCTATCCTCCCGCGGCTCAGTGCCATCAATTGAACCTGCTGAGGTGGCGGCAGGAGGTAGCAGCATATATATATATATATACGTAGGGAGACGGGTTTTATGCTGACGCGGCTGCTCGGGAGGCGATAAGCTCGCCGCTCGTGCGATACGCGTCATTACTTTGAGACGCTCTAAGCCAGTGATCTGTGTGGGCGACACAGCTGTCCTGTAGCCCCCATTGCTATTTGTAAATTGTGTCCCTGGTCACGGCACTGCCTAGTGAGAGTTCGACATAGAAGAGAGACAGACACACAGACAGATAGGGAGAGAGATAGAGAGAGAGAGAGTTAGCCAAACCCTTCTGGATTCTACATTCTGCTCGGTTGCCCCATCTGGCCTGCGCATGGTAGACTGAACATTTGCGCGTAGACAACGAACAGACAGACCCACGTCAAGGGAGGCATTGACAGCTAACACTACTACTACTACTACTACTACAGCTAACCTTTCGCCTTAGCAACGAAGACGACGACGAGAACCGCCCCTCAACCGAATCGAGTCAGGTTGCAAACGGGCTGCAATAATGTGCTATTTTGGAGTCCCCTGAGTTTCCAGAAGAGGAGTTCGAGACGGGAGGTGTACCGAAATGTCCACTCGATAGACGGCGACTGCAAATCCCCTCTTCTTTGTCTATCCTTACTATACTCACACCCCTTGCCGCGGACCACCACCCACATTTCCGTTTGCAAACCAGAACAACAACAACGCGGTCGGTAGGCTAACTTCTTTGAGGCTCAAGCAACCTTATTTGCCAATTGCTAGCAGCCGGGTAAAGACGCACCTAGAATTTGGCAAGAATGGAGGCAAACGTTTCCGCATATATATATATATATATATATATAGAGAGAGAGAGAGAGAGAGAGAGAGAGACGAGTATTCATATAAATAAGCGCCAGGCGACTGCGTTGGTGCCACCTTAGTGAGAATCTGACCGACCTGACACCGTTCCAACAGACAGTCAATTTATTGGTAGTATTTCGTGAATAAAGCGCACCAACTGGACGGTCGCACGCTAGTCTCCCTGGCAGAACATGATCCGCGTCCGCGGGTTTCATAAACATTAGTTAACTCTCTAGACCTGGCCTACTGTGTGACACGGTCACACGAACTTAACGGCAACCTACTAATATTCGAGAGCTAATGATGCGCTCTTGTTCAACCTGGCATTGGTAAGCCATATTAACTCTTTTGCAATATGGTCTGGTACAGCTTGATTAAAATGTGTTCGAAAAAGAAACGGACCAGCCGGCTTTCCTGTGCCCTATCGTAGCTTGTATTCCTTTAGTGCGGCGACTAGGAGTCGTGGGTTCGATCCCGGCGCGACACATACACTTTAATTTTACACAAGAGGCGGTGACACCTATGCACCCTGTTTCGCGTATTTGTGTGGTAGACCTTTAATTGTTACAGATCACAGTAAGTGCTGTGTAAGTCAAAGTAATTAAATTATTGCTATTACTCTGGCTACGTACTTTAAAAACCCATCCCGCCGTACGTTCTCGTCAGGGTGCGACAAACGGAAAATGTATCTCATAAGGCGTGTCTACACCTGTCGGCACACCCAATTGTTTTTTAATGGATTATCCCAAATTCTGCATATGCTACAAGTCAAAATTAGAAACAGTATTATTGTAAAAAGTCTAAATTCTGCACCTAGTGGATGGGCCTGGTATGCCCTTTTTATTATATACTCTAAAATCTGTCTTGTTGCAGTGGAGATGCAGGCCAAGAGACTTTTTCCCACGATGGATGCATGAGAGAGCTTTTGAAATTTCCCGCATAGCTAAAAGTCAGTTAAGAATCAAATCCACAGGCGGAAAGTGTCAACTATATGGGTGTTTGGGCGGAACTTCGATTCGATTCTCCCACAGGCAACGGTGTGAGAGAATGGCGAGGAGCAAATGTAGCTGTAAACTCAAGCATATGTATTGCTAGAGAGGACTCTGCGTATGTCGGAATGCCTACTCATTTGTTTCGCTGCAATCACCAGAGAAAGCATCAGCCCACTGGGCTGAAAGCGCTAAGACTTTTCTCCCCGCATCTGGCATCACGCAGATTTTCTTTCCCGCAGCTGGAATCCCAGCGTATTCACCCTGCTTGGCACCGTGTTTTTTTTCATTGGAAAAATATAGAAACAACATGAGACGAAGACGGGAGGATTCATGCAAATCGGTGCTTAAAACTACGGGAATCGTCCTGAGAGGCTAGTTTTTTCGCCATGTTTCAGTATACGTTTTACAATAGAAAATATATAGCGGCGTTGTGCGCATGCCAGGAAACGATCTATTTAAAACGTGCGCAAAGTGAAATCAGAATGACTTCTATGTAATCGTATACATGGTTCTGACTAATATTACTGTAACCACGAAACTTACACATTGTTCATTAGCAATAATACTACTTGTGTACTATGTACTCGCATATATTTTCTTACCAAGTCCTATTTTGTTGCCATTTGCCGGACAGGCCTTATGCGTGATTGTGAATTACAGACACAATATTTTGCTTTTGTTCGTTGCTGCTTGCAGAATACTTATTAATGCGATATCATTTAATTGGTGAGTGGTTGTTTCTCGAGAGTTTGCGCGCAAATCTAGGACCACAACCTAGATTAGTCGATGTATTATGGGTTGTAGGCTCCGATATATCCAAAACGCATAACTTTATTTTTTTGTATCAAGAGTGAGTCTGTTTTTTAGTGCTTTTCTTTAGTCCCATCGAAGAGAATCTGTACGTGGTTTTTCTTAGAGCAAGTATTATAAGGTCGGTGGTGTAGAGCTGGTGCGGTGCAATCGTGATGCTATAATACCGTAGCGACTTTCGCTCTATACAGTTGCGATAATTACGCTTAAAACATGGGACTAGTTACAGAGTACCCCTACACGAGCCAAATTAGTTGTTCAAAAGATGCTCTTTGGCCAGTGCTCCAGTATTTCATTATTTTGAAGACACGCGTCAAATTTAATTGTGAAAGGTGCCCGCTGTACACCCTGTTAACTTCTAAACGCTTATATAGTAGTATTATGTCTGGTTTTGTCAGTATGTATTTACTTTTGCAATGACTCGTTCCGCCTCTCATGCCCATTCTCTGTTCGCCTAAAAGATTCTGCCTTGTCATGCCCTCTTTTCTACAGACATAGATTGATATTAGCAGGCACATTTTTTGACACAGTGCGTCTGCAAAGTGCCTGTCCCAATGGTAATCGTTGATTGCTGGCTGGTTGGAGTTTGGCTGTTTCGATAGGAGTAGGTACAATCTTTGTTGACTTCTCCATATTTTCTGAGGGCAGTGGTTGTTTATCTGTAAATCGTTTCTTTTCTTTCTTCATTGGTCTGAAAAGTCTCTTTTTCTCCGTTGTGTGTACCTTTGCTTGAAATTGTTCAATTATACAGGAGACAAGTCCTTGACATCTACCCATCACGCGTCGCTTCAAAATGTAACCCGCGGCTCCTTCCATCACAGGACATCTCCACCGCACCGCCTCGCCAACAAATGTTGTTTCCCTTTATTTGGCAAATTACAGAAACTTCACGGCAACCAGAATTACGTAAACGGAACAATAGAGTACTTTAAATTTAGCATTACTGGTCAAATCATAACGTATAATGTTGTCGTCTGATAGCCGGACTGGCTACAGCTAATATATAGATTTCCTGTCAAACTGTCTACTTCTGGCAATCTACGCCATTACCATTGTGGACGAGTAGGGGATGCGAGTTTAGGCAGCGACTCGGCGTCATTGCCTTCTAATCTGGGTGTGCGGGGCAACGGTAAGCCTGCAGTGTTTACGGTGGCCAAACATTTGTGTAGCCAGTATTTCGACTAACTGCTTTGAGTGTGCTTAGGTAAGCATGACAAAGTCAACTGCGCTGGTTCGGTTTCAGCCAATGCGTGTAATTGTATTGGCAATTTTCAACTAATACCCTAATTATTCTAATTTGGGTGAAATTTTGGTATTGCAAGAGTTTTAGTTGGTAAGATCTAATTGTTTGCATTCCGCGATTATTACGTGTGTCACTTCGTTATTTGTACAACTTTTCAAACATTATTGAATGTTTGTTGCATATTACTTCGGTAATCTATGTTTGCAGTAGGCTGTTCGCGTGGTTTCCATTAGTCGTGCTTTGCATTGAATTGTCGGCGTTTATCTTGTTTTGTTTTCTCCCGCGGTATACTCTCTCTCTCTCCCCCTCTTGCTTGTATAATAGTCAAATTGATTCCGGGAATCTTATCCCATCATCACGGTGTTCTTTGATCTAACAGAGCGAGCCATCTCAGTGAAGTGGTTTTAGTAACTCTATAAAACTTGAACTGTTTGCAGTACGGGCAGAACCAAGTGTCTTCTGGTCACACTGGCGGGTGTAGCAACTCGAATAACTTGTCGATTGCATTTACCTCGACGTGAACATTACTACAGAATACGCCAATCGCGCCACATACACTGTAAGCATATCTGGGATCACCGAGCAAGATGGCTTAGTGGCAAAGCCTGTGGCTTGCATTCGGGAGGACTGGGTTCGAGACCCAGACCGGCCACTCTTAAAAGTGGTTTGCATGGTTTCCAATTTAGACAAGGTAAAGGCCGGAGTGGATTAAAAATTGGCCATGACATGAATAAACCGTACACGGGCATTAGCCTTACGGAAAATCTAAAAAAAAAGAAAAATCTACTTAGTGCACCACCTACGGGCGACTGACGGACGTGTGCTGTCTGTCCTACGGTGTATCACAAACTTCTTGCCGTTACGCGCGTCTAATTATTATTATTATTATTATTATTATTATTATTTAATAACAAGTATTATTTTTCTAATTACTGGTGGTTAATGTACTCACGCACATTACTCTGCTATGGCTTGTCGTGGTTGACCGTCATGGTGAATGAGTGCATGACGTTCGTTTCTCTCGTTGGTTGTTTAGAATTGTCATCGTTTTGAGTAGTAACTGTCGGCCCGGTTTAATTGCCGGGTTAATCGTTCATCAGATCATGATTTTGTCGTTGACGTGGCCGGCGCCTCAGTCAAATCTATTTATTAGCTCACTGATGTGTCGTTTCTGAAGAAGCTGTGTATCTGCTGTGTGTAGTTGCATAGCTATGCTTGGTAACACTTTTTCAGAGACGCGAACCCACAATTAGCCAGCGACGTGTCGCCTATCTGAGACGAGCGGTGCGTATGTGTTGATTTGTTGCACTCACTGCGATTAAACCGATTACTCCTACATGTTTGAGTCGGCCTTTGCATGTCGCGCAGCGCATCCCTAGAGTAAACTCCGCCCTCGTCTGGATGTGCTTCTCAAGAAAACGCAGCTGCAGCAGCAGCAGAGTTAGTGTTAACGCTCGAAGCGTTCGCAATGTTGTATACCACCGCCATCGAGGCTAGATGTTGCTACGCTTAACTGCTTGATACTTGCAGATAGTATCAGTGACGCGCGTGCCACCGATTTTAGAACTCAGCTATGTCTAGTCTCGTTGGCCTCACTTCCCGATCCATTTTACTGTCGCAAGCTCTTAAACAACTACAGTATAACTTTTAAGGGATATTCTGTATTATTCATTACAATTATATACCTCATTGTATGACTATCTTACTAACCGATTCGAGGAGGTGGTGTGTCTACCCGAACTTGTACATACAGCGTGTATAATTATGCATGCTTGGGCTCGTCAGGAGTCTGTAACATGACCACTCAACGAGGATCTGCCGGAGGAAACAAGGACCCCCGCTGAGGCACCGAGGGCGAGGCTTCTACACTAGCTGCTAACAAAGGGCTATAATGGGTAGCAGCTATCGCATCTCCGTTTCACCGGAGAATGATGATCGCAAATTTGAATACCTTATATGCTTCGACGGTTTACTAGTGGCAAAGGCTAGATCCAGTAGTACGGGGCAGGAAACGATCTTTTCCCATTCCGTCATCAAACGCAGAGACGCCACTCCTACCCGAACCGTCGTATCGGATCTGTTTTCCTTGCACTCCGTACAGGCCGCTGTTGAAGACGCACAACCGGGTCTTTACATATCATACTCATAAAGCGCTCCAAAAGTGTACTCTATAAATTTACTTCGGAATGAAATCAAGCGATGCAAAAGTACATATTTAAATATACAGAAATGCATATGTAATCTTCTTGCTTAAATAAGCTTTCGTGAGAACCAAATCTTATTTGCACTGGAGTGCCATTAGTCGAATTGTTTGGGAAGTTCTCAGGTCAGGCAACAACAACATATCTTTCAGCCCAAAGGTTAAATCGATTTGCTGTGTCGTGCTGCTGATTTATTATAAGATAAGCCTTCGAAAATTAAGCATATATCTAGATATTAAAAACTGTAATGAAACCGCAAGCGTGCTCAGCTGGTGAGTGCCGAAGTGGTTGGTAATACATTTGAGCATGCTTTCAGAAAAGGACTCGTGGTCGCCTAGCAACTAAGATCTGAATCTGTTGGATTACCTTATATAGTGGGACGATTGTTACAGAATATTAATCAGTGATCCATCTCGTTTTCAGAATGGGGCGTGTTTGCAAAGCGCCTTTTAGGTATGCGCATCTGTTGTCGGCGTTTGGTACTCACTGGCTTGTTGGAAGCCGGGTGGTTTTTGTCGAGTGTGTAAACGCAACATGTTACCAACATCATCCAAGTGGTCCCACACCAGCTAGCATACTGCCAAATTATGCTAGGAAACAATTTGTGCATTTGCCAGCAAATTCTGGCAGCTTACGTGCATCGCTGGCGCATACCCCGAACGACGCCAGACGTTTACTCACTCGTATATCGATGCGAAATTACGTAACGTAATTGCAAAGAATCGCTGCACTTTTTCTGCCACACAAATCTGCCAACAACTGGCTTCAAGGTACAAACTGTTACTGTTGCTACCGCTCCTGTTGCTGCTACCGCTGCGGTGAACGTTGGCCGAGTTGGGCCTTCGAGCAGCGTCGAAGGGTTGCTGTCGTTGTTTGGGGGATTTGGGGGGTTTGTAGGCGATCACCGTCGGCGCCGATCAGAGCCGCTCACTCGAGCGGACGCCAGTGGCGTCTTCTTTGTACGCCCTCACTCACTCACTCACTCACTAGCGTTATTCATGCATGGGTCACCGGCTTCCCATCGGTCAGCCGAGCCAGGTCCTCGCAGTTCCAGTGACAGGAGCGTAAGGAGGCCTAACATCTCGTCTCCCCGTGTCGCGCCTTACCCCCAACTGGCCCGCGTTGCTGACACCTGCCAGCTTCATTCGATGGCCCCGCGGGAGTTCTCATGAGCACCAAGCTCTGGACAGCGCCGCCCAGCCCCCCGCCCACCTCCCACACAGAGGTCGTCTCTTCCCGTGCGGCTCTGCGGCGAATCTGTAGTGTTGGCTCTGTGGGCTGTTGGACACCATTTATACGCGTCCGGAAGCAAACGAAACTCTGAAGGATACAGCGCTTACAAGCCCTGCAAGCCCCAACTATTGCTACAGACAACAGTTCCTGCAACGACTATAGCTACTCGGACTAACGTAAGCTTAGGCTGCCTGCAGCTTTGAATGCGTCGCCCCCGGTTGTCTTCCCATTGTCCCTTCCTCCTCCTCCTCGTGCCCCGCTTTTCGAGCTGTCGACCGCTTGAAGAAGCCCACGCGTCTAACGATGACACGGGCTCGACAATGACAATGACGACGACAACAACAACAACAACAAAAACAACAACAACGACGACGACGATGGACCGACAGAGCAGGCTCAGACGAAAGAATAGATGGAGGCGAAGCCGCTAGCCACCCGCTCTTGCGAATCAGGTTGCCAAGCAAGGGCCTACATACATACAAACCCCTACCTACGTGCGTCCGCTATTTCTGCTGCTGCTGCTGCTGCTACTACGGCATCTCCAACCGAGCGCAGTGTCGTAAATTTTCAGAGAGCCTCAACGCTCTAGGAAGGGTCAGCGGAGGCGACGAACCCAGCGGCGGCGGCGGCAACAACAACAACAACTGCCCACCAACGGAAAGACACAAACATATGCCCCCATGCCGAGCCTATGGCATGCCACTCCTAGCCTGATCCATTTAGTGCAACACACAGCATATCCTTCCTTGACTGTTGCTGCTGCTGCAGCTATTTCAGAATTACGCAAACGTACCCGACTGGCTGACGTGCATGTAAGCATACAGTAGTTAAGGAAAATATTGCTCTTTTCTAAGTTAGATTGACATTTTTGTACACCTTGGTCGTTTTTGGATCGCCATAGAGTTCACGAAGTACCGTATTAAATGTTCCTTCTTTGTACAAGTGCTTTGAAATGTATGTACCATATAATTTACAAAAAAAAACGTAGACTCTGATGGCCGATGGTAATACATCTGCATGTTGAGATTGATCGGCATCCGCCAAGACTCATAGTTCGTCATGAACGCGTCCATTCACTGAGATTTTCTAGATCATATTTAAAACGATAGTATTTCCATTTCGGAGACGGTAATACATGACTGATGAATGTTTTGCTTAACTCAGCACAGTCGGTTTATTTATGATTCACAGATGACGACTAAGCAGAAGCACAAATAAGGCTGCAATAGCGAACTAGCCTAAACCAACTGACAAACCGAAACGAATCAATTTTTCACAAAAAAACAAAAACAACGGCGGCAAATATCGTAATGCCGATATATGATAAGAAACTAGAAATTCAAAATTGTTCTCAGCGTGCGTATAATTACGACTATCGCCCTGTCGTTTGCACATAATACACATTTATATTTCTAGTCATGTTCACTAACGTGAATTTGTTAATTTATTTTTCGTTTAATTTGATTTTTTTCTAATATCGGTTAACCAAATGCGCTATGAGAGAGGTAAACGGGGCCATTGTAGGTTGCTTCGTGGGTAACCTGCTTCCTATCAAGCGATATTTCTCCCTGATAGTGGCATTAAAGATACAGGTGCTGAGAACGATATGATGGACAAAGTGACATACCTGTGACCTGTGGCCATAAAGCAAGTCGCATTAAACTTGCGACAAATTGTACCCGATGGCACCATCGCGTCATTGTGCTGTCTGCTGGGGATTCTCAGCTCTTGCCAATCGTGCGTCAGATGGACAGCGCTGTGGACACTGGGACCTTAAAAAAGCCATATTGAATGCGGTTTATGTAACTACTGTGAGCAGCTAAATCAAGGATAACTAACATCGCTTGGTTCAAACATCCACAAGTATTCAAATGAAAACAAACATTTGGATGAAATGTTTAGCGTGTGCCGGAAGGCGAAATATTCCTAACGAACGTATTTTTTTAACGCAATCGGTGTCTGCTCTAATCAGTGCTTCAATTCGCTTCCTATACCGCACTACAGGCATCTTGCAAAACCTGCCTAGCAGGATTTGAAAATTCCTGCTGACTGGAGACCATAAGCGACTCTGTGGCGTTATGTCGAGTTCTGGTAAACTCTCGCTCAAAAACGCCCGCACGAAGTAATCAAAATGTTTTGAATCTGGTTTCCTAGACGGTTATCCACAAGCGCCTATCCCAGAACATGCTCAAATGGTCCACCAGCCACTCTTGCACTCAAAACGGCTGGTCATAAGCGGGTGCGCCTTGCTAAAACACGTATAGCAAAAAGACAGAGCAGCTATCTACGGTTCTACTGCAGTCCTAAAGTGTGGTGGCATCACGTCTCCTGTATATAAGCTGTGCACTTGTTCTCGGTTGCTCTTGAGCAAGCCAACATGAATTTTGCCGGTCGATTTTTGCGTCCGCAGCAAACATCATCTCGTCCGAAAAGAATCGAACACGACGCACGGCTGCATTGTGTGTTTTAGTGAGAGCACAGACACCCGACATAGAGCAAGTCTGTCCGCTTTGTCGACCTTTACCTATGAGACCAATGTCTGAGGTCCTCGTGAACAGTGTAAGGTTAGCGATCGATAAGCGGACATAAAAGCGCGTTTAGCTAGGGCTAGATTTAGAATGCTCGTGCCTAAACGCGTGTGGGCGTTGCCAACGACGGGTCTAAATGTGTGATTTAGACATACTGGTGGGTTTACGAGACGGATCGGATACGGGCGAACGACCATGGTAAATAATTCTTGACTGATTGATAACATACACTAGCGATGAGTATAGCTTTAAAGCGCAGCCAGTCAGGAAGTAAAAACCACGTTGCTATTTACTCTCATGGTGAGGTACATTGCCCCTGCTGTGGACTCTTCATATGCCCGGAAAGAAAAAGTAAGTGCTAATCGGTTTGTAGGTTTAATTGAATACTAGGTTTACTATAGAGATGATGCGTCTGCTTTCATGATGATGCGTCTACTAAAATCAATTCGTACCATGCTCTATCGAACGATGGAACACTGCTGGCAATAGTATATTTGCTTGCGTACATTGTTCTGAAGTGCTTTATCACGACAGGAAGTTTATGGGACAAGAGAACGATTTCGCCCGTTTAATCCACTTGTGGGGTTCCTTGATTACCTGTTTCAGTAGCTTCTTCTTCTGACGTTCAAGATATTGCGGTCTCGCCGTCTCGAGGGTTCGTCTATGCGTGCTCTTGGGTAGGCTACAGAGCGGCATCATGCACGGGTATAGTTTAACCAGTAGACGGGTACGGAACTGCGCTACGGAGGTTAGTCTCGCTGCGTGGCAGAGATGCGCTAAATACCACGCAGCGAGCTGCCAGACGCATCGGCGGTCTTTGCACTTTTTCGTTCGGTGGGAGGGTTCGCTATGCAATGTTATAGCGAAATAAATAATATGTAAATCATATCATCAACCATGGTCGTTGTCGACGCGAGCTCGGTGTACAAACGGATGACGTGATTACCTCGGTATGAGGGGTATTCCAATGAAAAGGTGCGCAAAACACTAATTATAATTAAAGTTGTTATTCAGAAGTAATTACCAGATGCTAAGCACAGCTCTCCCAGCAGCAGCCCTTTACGAGCTGAAGCACTCCCTCTTCCCAGAACTCCTACGGGTGTGATAAGAGTCAGCCCTTCACTGTGTCCTTTAGTCTGTCGTCCGAACTGAAGTTCCTTCGTTTGAGATGCTGAACTTAGTTGGAGTCTACTTTCTTTTATTGATAAATATGTTACAAGCATTTCTCAAGGGAACCGCTTGCGCTTTACTGCGATGAAAAATGGAGGTTCTTCTATGCTCCCCATGTCTTCGCGACTGCTAGCTTTGGCCGCTTGGCCCCGGCACTTCTTACGAGCGTTGTCGGCGCACACGTTTCCGGCTCGTTCTTTCTTTTTAGGACCCTTTCCACCAGGCTACTCCTAGATCCCATTTACGCTCGTCCTTTAGCCAGGCGGCAACTAGATCCGTCACCGCCGCGTCGGAGGAAGCAAAACCAGCCACTACCGGGGATCCTGTACGTGCGTCTTCTAGTGCTGAACAGAGGAAGATGGTGTGGATAACATTATCAACCTCGCCGGTCCCACACATGACGCACGCAAGGTCCGCAGCTTTGCCCATCCTGTGCAGATACTTCTGGAAGCACCCATGCCCCGTTATCACCTGCGTAAGGTTATAGGTGATGCTTCCACGTTCTCTGTTATACCATTTCTTGAGATCCCGAATGACCCGGCACGTCCACGCTCCCGGTGCCTCCGGGGGCGTTCGACTCCATTATTGTTGCCATTCTTCGAGCGTTTGCTTCCTGGCTGCCACCTTCTTCTACCGTTTTTGCCTCGTCCGGATCCGATACTCAATCAGCCTAGGCCGTGGAATGCGCCTGGCTATGGCAATGACTGCCATCGTCTTCACAGTGCAGTATGCGCTGGCGATTCTGATCGCCAGCTTTCGCTGCGCTTTTAGAGGTTTCTTTCGGTTCTTTTTTAACTTTATCGCTTGGCTCCACGTTGGAGCAGTGTAAAGCATGGTCGACTCTGCCACGGAGGCAAGAAGCCTTTCTTTCCCTCCGCCGTTCCCCGCGTTCTCAGCAGAACCTTGGCCAGGCTGTTGGCGATTTTTCTGCCCTGGCGGTCATCTTTTCAAAGTGCTTATTGGCGGTGAGGGCTTTGTCAATGGTCACGCCCAGATATCGGAGAGACTTTCTGATCTCAATAGCCACTACGTTTAGTGCCAGTTGGAATTCTCCGTGTCTTTTCCGTTCTGTGATAAGCACAGCCTCACCTTTCTCGGGCGCCGCCATTCAGTCGTTTACTATCTCGATGGCGAGCTGGACCCGCTCCTGGAGTACGTCTGCCTTGCCAGTCGTGACCAGGACGGCCAGGTCGTCGGCGTACAATTGGAGTATACTGCGCTCATCTCTCCCGGAATCCAATCCGTCGTGCACAATTGTCCCCACTGTTCCAAAGCTAGCCTCCACGATCACTACCAACATTGGCATTGCGGCAGGTCGATCACTTTCTATATGATTACCGTGTTTGCGTAGCTTGGTCTCGGGTCATGACTCACACGCTATTGGCCTTCACAAACACGGACACTCCGCCTTCATACATACCTTTTGGACACACAATCTAGCCTTGTGGTTCTTCAATTGTCGATTGGTTGTCGGTATCCGTTTTTCTAGACTTGATTGCACTTAACTATGTTACTGGCTGACTGATAATTAAAGAATCAATCGATAAGATAAGAGCTCACAAGCTGCGACAGTACACGTGTGTCGTTGATCTTAAATCATGTTGACCGCGAAGGAAGGTTTGCAGCATTCAATGCCACATTTGTTACAGAGCCTTTATCCTAGGATTTTTTTCTGAACGCCTTCAATCATACTTCTATATTTGCACGTAAATAGACGCGTGGATAACCCAATTGCTTTATAAAGTCGAATATTATCGCACCGAAAGCAATGCGTGTCGTTTTCGGCAGTCTTGTTCTCTATGATTTTTAACCAATATGGACCCCTGACGGATTCCCTGACGTGGTCTGGTGTGCAGGGTTGAGGCAGCAAACTCTATCATTTCGCGGGTCCCGAGGGCCTATATCTTATGTTCAAGTCAGTTCGGGAGTATATCGTGTAACGCATTCGAAAAAAAAGATGACGCACTTTGGTGGAAGACTCACTTAGGTACTTTGTGCTTGGTCACTCCACGCGCGCATTTCACAAGGATTTATCGTTAAAATCGCGGCGAAAGAGTCCCAGCGTGCTCAGCTGAAAAAGTAAGATCAAGTATGAGTAACAGCCGTAGTAGTAGTAGTACTAGTAGAAGCGGTATAGGTAGTCTAAGCAGTGACAAAATGTATTCGGGGTTACCTTCTGCCGTCGTTGCACTGCCCGTGTTTCCATTCTTTCGCTAAATTGCTTTCTCGTTGTGATCCGCCCGCTTCTCCGCCCTCCGGAAGCAGCCAGCCAGCCAGCGCTTCCGGTCACCGCTCTTTCAAGTTTGGCCGCAATCGACGATGTGGAATTGCGAGCGTCGAACTACTTTGTGACTACACCTCTCCACCGGCTGACTAAGTTGAGCCCGAAGATGGCTTGAGCTGGTGGTAGTCGGCTGTTTCAACTCCCGCTTTACGTTTTCGTCATGGTCGAGCGGCGAATGACAGGGAACAATAGTGAGCTGAGCAGTCGCCCGCTCTCTCTCTTTCTCTCTGCCTGTGGTGGTAGTAGTGGTGGTGGTGGGGGTGGCGGTGTGGTCGCGATGTCCTGGCCCTGGGTCTGGGCCTACCCGTTAGTGGGTGGGGAGGTCGGGGGTGGTGTGTACTCATCGCATGCATGGTTAGCATGACAGCTCGCGTGATCGTGATCAATTAATTAGTATATCTCCTTCGACGTTGAAGCCGCATCTGCCACGGCGCTGCAGACTCGGCATACAATGACGGCGACGCTGCCGTGTGTCAGCATGACTCCTGTTAGCCTCGAACATGCTAGGCTTTCGAGCCTACTTTGTATTGACTGCATATATATATATATATATATATATATATTTATTTATACATACAAACATATTTTCATAAAACGAGTTTTGGGCTTAACTAACTCTTGTTGAAATAGATTAGTCCATATTTTAGGGGAGAGGCCTCTATTTGACACAGGAACTGCAGTCTAGATAGGGTTTACCTCGGACAAGAGCATTTAAAGTCTACACTATGAAGTAGACGGGGAAATGAAAGAAAATCGACATGGAAATATGCATTACGGTAGCGATGAGAGGTACGGCCTGGCAAGCCGAACTACGGCGCTTGCAGCGTAGTTCTGCCGCGATGAAGCACATGGGTTTCATCGTGTTCATTCATGTTATGCAACGCGGAAGAATTTCACGATCCTCCGGAGTGTTGTAGGTGCGCGAGGTGATAGGGGCCAGCGCGATACTACGCCGGTGCATATCCAGCAGTTCAGTCAATAGCTAAACAGGCGACCGACGAAAGAATTTCCAGTAAGGTGAAAGAAACACTAGTTGTGTCTAATATATAAGTCATTAATTCATCCAACCAAGGTGTTAATAAACCACAATATAGCATTAGTTAAAAGCATGGTATGCAATAAACCTACGGAGAAAGACCGCGTTCTCAACATATCTGGTCAACGATCCTCAATAACCGTTATATTTCAATTATGTTAATTTCACTCAAGTTGAGTATAATATACAGATCATAAGTGTTTCCTCATAATGCTTTATCTTCTTCACGCTTCCGGCGAGAGAAGTAGTGCAACAATTTTTGCTCTAGTGATGTGCCTTCCACTGCATGAAACTTCAATAGCCTTTATACCACGAGCAAGGTATTTAGAATCTTTATACCCAAAGTACTCGTCTCACATTATTGTTTCACTGCTATTTCCTTCGAAAGAAGTACTTCTGAAAGTTCCCAAACAGAGAATACTCGCACGGGGCCAAATCCGGAGAATATAGAGAATGCTCGACAATTTGGAACGCTAGTTCGCGTAAGTTGGTCATGGCGAAAGAGAGGCATGTGGGTAGACGCAATGTCGTAATGAGTGGACACAGGTCGTTCTGCATCGCGGCCCTTAGTGTTATAATGTGTTTTTTAGCTGGTCCCAGAATGCTGCGTAGTGCTTTCCAGTAATCGTTCTCCCTGTGGAGAAGTAGTGAATTAATAGAATACCCTTTGCATCCCAGAAGACGGCCGCCAAAACCTTTCTGGGTGAGATGTGTTTCTTTACCTTCCACCTTTCGCCCCGTGCGATCTACTTGCTAGAGGTATCTCCCCCGTTCTGGAGTGAAGTGATGAATGCATATTTCGTTGGCGGTTTTGAACCGACCCAGAGCGTTCGCAGATTTCATCTTAAACACTGGAAATTGCTCTTTGAACGTAACACGGGTGTCAGTGCTTGCTCTGTTGTTCTAGCTCACACGGTAGTCATCATGCTTTATTTTTTGCATGCATAAATGTTTACGAAATATTTGATGTGCTGCACCATAGCTAATACCTATCGTTTCCGCTATTTTCCGCAGTTTTAATCGACGGTTAGTCATCAAGAATTTGTAGACTTACAGCCCAGTTGTATCCGTTAAATCACACGGTACTCGTTCTGCTTAATTGTCACTGGAAACTCTGGCATGTTATAGTTTCGCGGCCTACAAACGCAAATCGAAACGAATACACATAGTACTTATTTTTGTTATTTTCGATAAACATTTTCTTGAGCTCCTAAAGTTCTAGCTTGGCGGTATTATATATATATATATATATATATATATATATATATATATAAGACAACATATTGTTTGTACATTTGGATAAGTCGCCATCTTTAGTGTCAGACTACGTCTCACTATTTGACCATTCATACACCAATTTGCGTTTTTGTTTTTCTACGTTTTCTCTTGCTTTTTTTTGGTGTATTTTAGCCGCTAGATTTTTTTACCTGTAGTCATAGACTGAATCTCTATATTAATAGTGAAACCAGCTATTTCTACAAAAACTAAAAATAACCGCAATAACAAGCAATTGTGTTATATGAGGATATTAATGACAGTGTATTGAAGAGCCAAATAGTAAATAGCAACAATATTCCATTCAACGCACTGGGGGACTCGTGTGGACAGATAGAAACAGTGTGAATACTTCAATTGTTTGCAGATACGTCAACTGAATACACATCTGATTGCATAAGCTGGCTGTCCTATGGAATTGGGCGTAACGGAATGCACGCGTTGGATACGTATATACGTCCACGAAAATACTAATTGACTTTTGGAGGTCAGGCAACCTTCCCGGCGGGCCCTTCTTACACCCCTTCCTTAGTTCTTTGCGAACTTGCATCGCCGCAATATCTTTGTTTTACGAGTTGTTTTACAGCGATAAAACTATACATTGAACACACGGAGGCATACACGTAAGAATTAACATATTTCAAAGTTAAGGAACAATTTTATTTGAGCTTTGGTAAAATTCTAGGATGCTTTCTTATTTTCTCACCATCTGTATGTCTACTGCGACTGAAGGGGTAGCGCACTTTGAACTTGTACAAAGGAAGAACACGGCTACTAGTGACAGCTCGCAGATTACCTATGAGTTGCCGCACTTTATAGTCGCAATCTTGCTCCTTGAGATTATTAGCGGTTCCGTTCACTTCAGAGTTACTTGAGAACGGAAACTTTGGAGGTAATTAAAGAACCTTTTAGCATAAAAATGACTAGTTCTAGAAGCTTGGAATCTCCTTATTAACAGAGCATTGTATGAATATTATACGAAGAATTCTGTGTGTATATATCATTGAGGGAAGTGACACCGTTGATAAGAAATAATATTCTAAATTTACTTTAGGAATTTTAATGAGCATTCTGACTGATCATGTATGTATATATATCCCTTTTCGAACTCCCTAATCGGTTAGGCTTATTCTTGTTTCTATGGTTCTGGTAAAATTTAATGGCGTACGCATTATATTATTAGGACATTCTTAGCTTGGATATAAAGGGCTGTTTGTATTTTAGAACAGATACATGGGCTACTTTAGTCCTATATATGATAATTGCGATTCTTATGTATGTATATATATATATATTTACTGGAATGTACATACTTACTTTAAGTGTGATAAACATAATTAAAATTGAAAAAAAATATATACATATACGCTTAGTGTAACGAATAAAAAATACACGCTTAAATTTTACCCTCTGGTATAAAAGAAAACAATTACCGTTCTTGCGTAACTTAAAACTAAATTTGCTTCCTAAAGAGACGTGCCTCCAGCAACACCGTATGAACCATCACGTGCTCACTATTGCATACATAAGGGCTTCATAAGTGCGCCTTGCAATCATATGTGGTTGCCGGAATGAAGTTTCAAATCGTATCTAAGTTAAGTTTATATCAAGGTGTACCTGGTCGATGTTTAACAAGTTCATAAGCAGTGATATTGTCCTTCTTCTTCTCTGACAGAATTATTGTCTGAGTGTACGAATCCGGCAAGCGGATACGTTAGGTTGACTACAGAAATGATTTTGTGAAGTACGATCTTAGAATTATTGTCTACCCTCATCTAAATCTTACTGTTTTCCTGCATGATTCTTTTATGTCATAAGCACACGCTTGACTAGATATTTGTATGTTAAAGGGTAATGACCAATTATATATATATATATATATATATATATATATATATATTGGCAAACGTTTAGTACTTACTGTAAAGCTCGCCAAAAACACTGAACCCGTATCCCTCCCTACCTCCTTAGGCTCGGTCTTTGCACGCGCAGCGTTGAGAAAATGACATATAGATTTTTTTTATGGGACCGTCTTCTCCGGTCGGCAAATTTATTTAAGTTCAATAACGCTTCATTGAGCTTGAAATTTCCATTATTACATAAATTCGAACAATTATAACTATTCAGGTAATTTTGCAGAAAAGGCTATCGCCCGTGTCTGAAAGATTTAACTAAAAAGGCTGCGGCGCCTTTCTTAAACACTGTAGAACGTTTTTATTCATAGTGCTGTGTTTTATTATTATTATTATTATTATTATTATTATTAATATTACTATTATGGTTGTCACGTTCTGGTACAGTACATTTATTGACACGCCTCTTTATCTCAGTCACATAAATCAATAAGGTCGCCTTACCGTATGAGCACTTTATGTGTAGACAGCAGTTGGACCGCAGCCAACCTAACCCAGAGATTTTGCCTAACACATTTCTAGCCTACTTAGTACCGCGTTTTTCGATTCGCGCCTTAATGTAATGTGTTTAGAAAGTACTGCTAACTTTCCTAGCTCTTATTTATTATGCCCGAAATGTTCAGGAATTGTTCTTGTCGAAAGGTCTACGTGTCTGGCCAGTGGCAGGAATCTACGTACTTAGACTGTTCGCGTGTATGTCCAATGCCGACGAAAGGGCATTGGAACCTAATAAATAATGTATCATACTGCTTATCTCATCCTGTACATGCCAACGACTGGTCTGACACTACAGGATACCACACGCGAGCAGCACTAGCTTACTCAACAAAAGCTACATCTATCGTTAACTCCATCGTTGGTATTGTATGCATTCTTGTTCAGACAATTCGACCGGGAGATTGCTACCGACTGTCGGGCCTCTGTGTTGGTTTTGCCTTGGCATTGTACAGCTATCACTGAACTCACTATCTCATCTGGCTATCGTATTCTAGACAGCTACACGTGAAGCGTATGAGCAGCGATCGAGAATTTGAACGGCTTAGTGCTGCTCGCGGTCTCTCGCTTGAATAATGCTGATCGCCGCTCCGGTCAGGATTGCTTGGGCTCTGAAAATTATGCTAAGAATACTCCTAGAAATAGGCCACATGGATGACAGATTCTCTCTCCCCCCCTCTATCTCTCTATATATCTCTATCTATCTCCCCCCCCTCTCTCTCTCTCTCTCTGTCTCGCTCTTGCTTCACCGCTATCTCTATTTGTTACTCCTTGTTCTCTAGCCTCAGTCGTGACCTCAATACATCCGGCCAAATATGCCCGAGAGAACATTTTTGGACAACCTATTTAGTAACACTGGGCGAGTCGATCTTGACCTTCCTGTGGCCCGCTTGTCTCGATGCTTAGGACTCAAGGTTCTTCATTTGCGTCCTCACCAGGGCCCAAATGGCTGCTGTGTCGAACTAGACCGGGCGGACGTTCATTGCCGCGCGAACCCATGCAAATGTCTCCCTAAAATAGCTATAATTGTTCTACGAGTTTTTGTTTGTTGGCTTGCATACTAGATTAAGCAGGCCGAGTCGTTTATGTCGCAACGAACAACAACAACCTACTATAAGCTAGCCTACATGAGTTCGCATTTACGCTTCTTAGGTTGTGAAAATAAATAGAGGTTCATCAGTTTAATTGACAATTGCTCACTGTACATTCTGTTTTATTGTTCTATTCTTTCACAGAAATTCCACCGATGTGATAGAATGCCGAACAAACACGAGCACAATCGCCAGTTGGTAGCACAATCGCCGTACCTAAAGATGGGAGGAACTGCGCACGATTCTTTTTTTTACAAATTGTCGCGAGGATTCCACTGTGCATTAGAATAGAGTGCTTCGAGAAGCTTTTGTCGACTATTGGAAATACAGACGGCCCTATGCAAATGGCGTGTGCATGAATTGTGTCAAACTTTTCACATTTAACATTGCACTCTGTGCGATGAACTATGTCAATGGGTTCTCAAAACCAGCGGACAGCAAACATGTCACCTGCACGACGACTGCGATTGACGAAAGCTCAAACATAACATTTGAAGAAGGCGACTTTAAATTTGAACGCTGTGTTCTTCGATAAGATCCTTCACGGCCGCCTCGGATTCAGCGCAATATCATTTTGGTGCATAACTCGTGATCTCTCACACGACGAAAAAGAGGCGAGGTTTTTCCGACTCGGGAATTTCTAAAACAATTTAATGACCACTAATCTTTTTTGTTCTCGAGATTTATCGTGACCGGTGATAAAACCAAGGTACCTTTCGTCGTTCTTGTCCGCCAGATAAACCGGAACGCGTCAGACGCAAAACGCTCCCTCCACGCTCGAATCTCTAGTTTGCAACCAATTCGCCAGAACACACCTTTGTAGGTCCACAAGATCGATCAACGATCAATATCTTTGCGTCTAATTTTCTGGTTTGCAACACTTCGGAACTTCCTCTACAAGAGCTCACGGAGGACATAGCCTCGGGAACTCAACGTGAGCACTCAACGTGAACCGCCTTTATCAAACGAGCTGTTGCCAGTACCTCAAAGGAGGTATCTGTTTAGGACTAAGCAAATACCATCACGTTAATGACCATACGCAGTGTAAGGTGACGAACGAAGAAAGTGAGACTGTCCTTCAAGTCAGTATTCTTGGGAAAGGTGCAAGTAATATAAGACAATGTCTCCGAGCACGCCGCAATTAGGCAAACTATTGGGGTTGGTCAGGGGGATAAGCTCTTCTTTCAGCTCTAATTTCTGACCTCCCGACAACTGTCACGAATTGTGATAAGCATATAGAATTTGTACTCTATCCTGACGATCTAGTCATCGCTTTGGATGCACGGGGATTTCGCTACAAAGTGTGTCCCGGTCAAGTTGTCTTTGAAGTCTCTGCAGGCGTTGTTCTACGTATAACTTACTAAGTATGCAAAATCCAGTTGTTTAGTTAGTATATATATATATATATATATATATATATGTATATATACCATAAGTTGGTCAGATACTTTGTGATACTATAATGTTGAGTATATTTTAGTCAAATCGTTAAGTCGCGCAATGTAAAGCGCTTTAAAACTTCTAATTCACGTAAGTGTACTCATTACTCTCTACATAATTTATGTTTGTTTATTCTCAACGGGCGCCAACTTACAGTTTACGGAGTATGTGAATACACACACAAAGTACAAATAGTCGTTAATATCGTGCACTCAGTTTTTCTCTAGAGATATAGGAAACATCATACGACCACCATCATTATCATCGAGATCTGGTCACACAATGGCCTACCTGCCATCACCCGCACCTCATCCAGCAGTGACTAATGACTATAATGTACGGCAGCGTTGCCTTGTTATTCAGAGCCAACAGGTGGCCCGCGGTCAGATCATGTGCGCAGACGACCCCATTATCTCGAGGCGTTCACCCTCTACTGGTCAACATCGGGCTAGACGCCGTTTTTAATTCCCGAACACAATTAACTTGATAAGCACTGACTCCGCCTACAACTATTCATCTTCCAATCTGTTGACTTTGGACAAAAGCGGCTGATAACCAAGCAAAAAGCGCGCAGAGGAGCATACGTGTAAAACGTGCTGCCACAATTTGTTAGCCATACCGATTTTGATCGTCATTTTGTGCAACGCAAGCGAACGCAAATCATTCAACGAACACGTTCATTTAGACAAAAATGTTATGTCTTTTTTATTTTTAAACACGAATAAAAAATCTAATTTAAGTGGATTATAAAAAATAACATTGATATGCGCAGCTGAGTCTGCCACGTGTAAAAGGAAACGTTGCGGCTACCGGAGATCTAAATTTTATATATATTATTGGCTCAACGTGACTACAGCATTAATCATAACATATCAAACTTAAAAGAATAGTTAAGCAGTTAATATGAATTCAGAACAACTTAATGTTGCTAAACGATACAAATTACGAATTAGCACAGGTTTCTTTATTTTTTTAAGTCTTTATTTTCACATTTAGCTGTAAGTATTGATTAGGCGGCAAGATGAAAAAGACCGCGGAGTGAGAGTTGCTCCGTCTTGCCTCAGCTGGCTATTCCGACTGAGACTTTTTCACTGCCAAAATGTGGACCGAGTGAAGAGCGCGAAATATCACATCGTTGATGGGCAAGTGACGTGAGTGGCACCCAGCGTTATAGCGACACGACAAGGCACGCCTACCCGTGCCTACAGGAGCACAGGTTGCATGGGTAGGGTGCGCAAACTATTTCCCCCAACCGTTCCCGGCTGAGGCGAGGGGAGGACTTGAAACTACTTGTCACCGATTTGTTGAAAGCATGCTTTTAAACAGGCTCTCCCTGAATTGTCGGAAACCTGGTTTTCTGGGTCGCATTGAAGTCGAGATATCACGATTTGATCCAGATATCCTTGTGTTATGCACTCTGGCGCTGAATCCCACTAGTCGCGGAAGTTAGCGAGAGCTGCCTGCGTTGAATCGACGACCCAACTATTGGTTAAGGAGGTCCCGATGGCGGCGATGAGTTCTTTTTCTTTGGACAACGAGCCCAGGTAGCAGTATAGAAGAATATGACCGATCAGCGTACCCCAAAACTGCCAGCACCAACGGAAGGCGCAGCTTGAGTTCAAAACAAATATTTTACGTCAGCGTTTAGCAGGGAATATAGAGTTGATATATTATGCGGCCCGTAGAGAAACTGTCTCTCAACACGTGGTATGGTGCGCGCGTCTAGGGCTTTGAGTCGGCGGCCCCATTAGTTGGCGTCCGCGATCTCGTTCCTGAGCGCACCCTCTGTCGCCGCTTCCGTGAGTGGCGCACCCAGTAGCTCTAAATTGTCTTCGGTTTCATCTCTAACATTTGCGTTTATTGCTTTATACTCCGTTTCCGTATCTTGAGAGGGGCAAAATACCTCACACTTATTATCATTCAGGCGTAAGCCTAATATTGCCTCGAATGCTCTGACACTTTTGACGTCCTTAATGACCGTCGAACTGTCATCGGCCAAGGTGGCGTCCTCAAGATACCACGGCCGTTCCGACATTAATCTGGCCTGGAGGTCAGAGAAGATACCGATGAAGAAATGCGCTGTACCGATTTTTTTATTTGTTCCAGCCCCACGGCTTCAATCTTTGAATCGAGTCAACATTTTCTTCTTTTTTAGAAAGAAGGAGAAACCACACGGTGCCAGAGCAGGTAAATAAGTTGCGTGCTGTTCCATCAAGACTCCAGATGCGGCGATAAGAGTCGGAATGTTTTCAGCTCCGTAGGTTTGCGCGTTTTCATGTTGGCGGAACCATCGCCTAATAACGCTCTACCTAGTGAGTGCGTTGGAAACATTCCGTAGTATAGCAATCGCTCGTTATTGTCTCGCCTTCTTCCAGTTATAGCGGTTGAGTGTATGTGTGTGTCACCGGCCACTAATGGAATGAACGCACTGGGACAGGACAACAATAATACTACGGGTAAAAAAATAAAACAACTTATTGTATCTGTCAAACGAACTTGAGTCCGCCTGCCGTTTCATTGTTCCGAGAGACGGTGGGAATGCGGTCGCCTGCGACGGGAGAGTTGCGCATCTACGAATAAGGAATTATGAGCTCACAGCACATTTAATTGATTGTTTGACAACGCTAAGAAGACTCCGTAACATCTATAAGCAGGGTACAAGTAATAGCCTCCCACAAATGGAATAATGATGCAGCACACAGTATGACGGCGTTTCTATTGTACTTGCATTTATAAGTCTCGGTTACTTTACTGCATATGTTCTCACAGGAAAAAGTATATTTGTTTGTCTAAGCGAACAATCTGTCTATGTAACTTAAAGACATTTTTCAGAAATAAGTGAACAACAAATCTGATTTTATGCAGGAACCGCTTTGTTTAAATATAAGCCAGCGACGCAGTGTAAATTTTGTTTCCCGTATTGTTAATCATTTTATTCTAATAAATATACATGTAAGGGATAACCGTAGAGATTCAGGGGATTTACAGTATATATATATATATATATATATATATATATATATATATATATATATATATATATATATATAATATATATATATATATATATGTATAGAGAGAGATATACAGTATATATATATATATATATATATATATATATATATATATATTTGCCTAATACATTGGAAATATTAAACTAACATGAAATGGGTTAACATAACATATGATTTACGTCAGGAAGTATGATTTACATTGTCATGATAAGACAACCACACCAAGAGCTTAACTTATTAAATCAGCTAGCATTCCCCCATTTACCTATGATAATTTAGCTTGCTCGGCTGCCATAATGTTTCTGTTGTGTGGAATGAGCAATATATATATATATATATATATGTGTGTGTGAATGAATACTACAATGCCGACAAGTTTAAAGTTGTTTAGATAATGCTCTGTGACTCTGTTTCTACCTAGTAATTCGTTAATGTTCCGACGGGTAGTGCGGCTTGCGTTGGCAGGCGGACAGAAAAGCGATCGCCGTTCTGTTTTCTCATCACGGTGTTTTCCTTTGTAAGGCGTTTCGGCAACGCAGCAGCCAGACACTTGGGCTTTATACGCGTGTCAGCCAGTCGGTCCTTTTCTTCTTTCACGCGTGCCGCGATTCTTTTTTGTCCTGGCGTCTCCTGGCGATGGCGCTCCGTAAACCGGCGAAGGATCATGTACTACTATTACTCTGTCTTCGTAGATTGCCCCCTTTCTCTCTTCCTCTCTGTCTTCCTTCGAGCCTCGACCTCGCGTTGTTGCAATTGATGCTGCTTCGAAAGTGATGTTCTTTTCGATTAAGCAGTGCCGTGCATCTTCGACAGCAAGTGTTCAGGAAGCCAGGATGTTAAGTTCGTTCCACCTTTACTCGCCTCTCGATTTGCGCTTCTCTGGTTCTCTTCGCACAAATCACGCCCCCGCGATTATTCGTCGACATGGAAAACGTGTTTGAGACTATATATATATACGTATATATATATATATATATATATATATATATATATATATATATATATATATATATATATATATATATATATATATATATATATAAATGAGTAACGTTTGTGCTAAATATACGTGTTTTAGTTGGGGGTAGGGCCGTCTCACAGTAGCACTATTCGCACTCAAATGCAACTTTTTCACTTTTCCCATGATTTCATACATGCAAGTGTGTGTAAACACAGATATATTGAACAAATTGTATTTTAATATTGAAATGCTTAACACAGCAGACGAGATTAGAATGGGCATAGGCTAACTGACCGATATGCTTGCTGACACGAGCTGTGGTGGTTGCGGAAAAGCACCGAGACAGAATAAAGTCGAGACAAAAATGTGAGGAAGCCAACATGGTGTGAAAAATCATAGATTCAAACGACGACGACGACGATGACGACGACAAACTTGAGAAAGAACAAACACCGGTCTTACGAAGGCACAGACGAAGATGAGCAGTCGAGAAATAGGAAAACGACAGTGACGAAGGACCGTGGCGAGCCAGTACGGCCAGTTTGCTGGAAACCATAACGACGTTGTGAGCGGGAAACGAGGGCGGCACTTTAGGAAATCAGGGTGCCATGCATGGCTGAAGATATACTGGATCGTGCATGAGAGGACCGGCGGTTAGAACGAACGAAACGACCCCCCGCAATGCGTAAAGTTGCAGGGCCAGTAACAACGAGAGAACGCGCGATGCACAAGAGCCGCCCTGCGTCGATCGGGGCGGAGATGCACTCGGGACACAGACAAAGTGAGGCAAGCGCATTAATAAGCTAATCGCCGCCCACGAGTCGTCAAGTTTGCCAATAAAGTTTTTCAATGGGAATGGTGGTGTCATAATAACAAGCATAGACGCTGGGCAACAATTGCCTGCTCTTGCACAACCACCTACATATAAGACTGCCGCCGCTGCCGCTACTGCCGCCTCCGCCACCACCACCGCCGCAGCTACCAACGCCACCACCAAATCATTCGCGTACTATGCATTCGTCGTCTTTCTACGCCTGGCCATTGTAAAAAAGAAGGCGATTAGTACACTAAGGGAGCGCGTGAAATAAGGCTTTGCGCTTCAAATTTAAGCGCTCAAACGCGAGATAAAGAGAAAGCGAGACCAACGAGGACGGGCGCCTAATTTGCGACTTTATACGACAAAGTGTCAGCACGCGTCCATAGAAAGAGAAGAACGAATCGCTTCGAGAAGGTTTTTTAACAGCATTCAATCCTAAACAGCAAAGACGCGTGCCCATCTATCCATTGCGACTGCCCCGTGTGGATGGGCGTGCGCGATAAAGTATGCCGCCGACCATGTGCTAATGACACCAGCCGATGCTCAGCCGACCTCCCGACAGAACAAGCCAGAAGTTGATAGCAGCTCCACCCCACCTTATTCTATACGTACGTACGAAACTGTTATCGCCTGCGGTGGCTAACTTTTTGACCCCATCGACATTGATTGGCGTTTTAAGCTTGCTACTATTAACGCATTAACGCGAGGGACTATATTGTGCTGCTAACTTGCACTGCGTCTATTATATATATATATATATATATATATATATATATATATATATAGTGAAAACCTGAAATTGAGCACACAAAGTGACGGTAGTCGTGCACGATACACCTTGTATATACGTGACGACTAGATTTTTTATCCCACTGGCGGCGTGGTCTAGGGGACAGTGCGTTAGTCATAGTTGTCATCTACCGGGGTGTCGCCGGTTCGATACCTGTTGTTGGTCGAATTTTTTTGAAGCGATGCTCATTGAGAATAGATGATAAATCATACCGCTGAGAGTCAGCGGCCATGCTGCCACAAGAAATGTTAAGGAAACCCTAAATATCTTAACATGTCCAGCCCTCGATGCATTGAAGAAATACTTTAAGTTCAGTGCCAAGCCCGTAGGAGGCGGAGGATAGTCTAGATCTTTGATTCCAAAGGTACCGAGAAATATAGATGTCAAAGTGTCTTATTATGACTGAAGCCTCGGCAACCTTTTCATGCCAGTCCTGCAAGATATGCTGGAATAATTCATTAGATCGGTGACCTCTGCCCGACTTTGTTGTTTTTACTGCCGGTCCACAACTGGCGAGCAAGTATATAAGGCGACCCATTGCCGTCCGAGGAAGACAGAGAACCCGATTCATTGATGTGGAAAATCATCTTTCCAGATGAGCAAAGTTTGCTCCCAAAAGCTGTGTCCACACTCTCTTGGGGCTGTCACTCAGAATTGACTGAGACAAACTGCGTTGCTTTCGTTTTTCGTGAATTGATTTGGGCTCTCTTGGTATCAAGAAAATATTCTACCATGCTAGCGATTCGGCGGATAGGTCCCAGATCGCGATGAACCATCACAAACGCAACAAGAACAATAGTTTTGAATTCGGCCTGCCATAGTGAGCTAAGTCGTCAATTAGTAGAGCGAGTTACAGACAGCTGAGCAGGTTTTTGTCGGGATCCCCACAAGTTGTGTCAGCTATAAGGTGACACCACTCTACCTCTGGGAAATCCTTAGCAAACAAACTGGAAAGCACCCACAGAAGAGAACGACCCACCTCAGCGTGCCAGAATAAGTCAACTTATAGGTGGCAAAGCTTTGTCAAAGGCCTTGACGCAATTGATGAAGACTGTTTACAAAGCAACCTCGGGCCTTGCCAACACCTGCTCGACTTTCGACAGGAGTACGTAGATCGCATCCTGTATACCCCAGCGCCACTTGAACCCAAAATGCTTTGGCTGTTGGACCTTCTCAACAGCTGGAGCGCTTGTGCGATAGTCAACTTTGCGAATATTTTTGACGACGTCCTGTTTATAGAAAGAAGAATTCATCAGGTGCTGATCTAGGATGAGTGGATAGTCAACCGCTGGTTCATACGCGGGGTCGAACAGAAGGAAAGTGCTGACCTATTAACTCATGGAACATGTTCTGCTTGTTTCTTTTCCACCGGCGCATATTGAAGGTATATAAAATTGTATACGAGGCTCCACCTTTCCAATAAGTTAAACATTCTCCTCATCATCAAAGCGGCGCTATCATAAATATAGAAAAAAAATATTAAGATCAAGATCCGCTATCCCCGCACAGATTGCTGCAACGTCAACATCGCCATAGTGAGATGGCGGGTAAAACAATGCAAGGTTGAAGCTTCTTGAGGTGAGAGTTTGCCAAACTCCCCTTTACATACACACTGCATGCCGGGCAGACCTTTCGTAGGTAGATGGACATCCTTTCAACTAGTCGGCCGCAATCACCCTCAGGAAGACATGCCAACACGAACCCTCTCATTTTAACGAAGTGCAATTCCTCCCGACAAAAACAAATTATCTGTGAGAAGTACAATGTCACATGTTTGTCTGGCCTGGTCTTAGGCCATCGCACAAACACTCCAGGAACTTTATGAAAACGGGCAATATACCGTCTCACTGATTCGTCAGAGACACAATCTCTACGCTTTATGACTAAAGTGCAGCAATTAATTTCGGCCGCTTCCTTCTTTCGTAGTTAGAAATCTGATAACACCCCGCTATTTTTCAATCTTCGAATTTTGCAATGCGAATCCATAATGTTCTCACACACACTGCCGCGTTAATTGGACGGAACACACAACTATTCACTTCTCTTCTTCGTTATGGGCAGGCGCCCGTGCATACTCACAGCTACGCCGGACCCTCCATTCACGTCCTTGATGTCTCACTACCTTACCCCAAAACGGCGTATTCAAATTTTAACCAATTTCGTTAAAACGACGTTTTGTTCCGTTTCATTTGAACAGGTGGTATATATATATATATATATATATATATATATATATATATATATATATATTTATAGTATGTTTATCATTTCAAAAAATAAAGTTTGAGTATTAGCAACGGTAATATGAAGGGTATTCAGATACAAGCAAACGGGACGATGAGTGTTTTGTGATAGATTCAAACTCAATCGCTGTAGTGAATATGTTATATTACTTTTACGCGTTTTGTTTTTGATTTGCGTCTTTTAGCAAAATAAATAGTCTCACGGTACTTAGCATGCGATGTCTTGAGTTTGAACCCACAAATTATCAGAGTCGCAAGCCATTAAGTGAGAGCTTCAAGTCATAACAGCAGCATCTCCCGCAGACGCATTTTTTACGTAGTACAGTCTATATTCTAACTCTAATTGTGTAACTATTTGGTTGCGTACAATATAAGTCTATCCATACCATTGTACGTGTATACAATTAGTATGAAAATATTTTTAATCACTTTCCGACGTTTGCAATAGGAGTTTAAAGGTACATAAAAAGCCTGAACTCTTCTGCAACAATGCCACAATAAATATACATATAGTGTATCAAGTAGCGCAACTGCTAGACAATCTGACAAATGGACTCATTAGGACAGGACTGGGCTTCTTACCATCTGGACTATTGCGGGTTCAGGTTCCTGTATAAAATCCGTGAAACATTGGTGGCACGTCATGCAGCAAAACATCAAAATTTTCAGTGTTTCAATGGCTGTCGCGACAGACAACACGTCGGCAAAATGCGAAGAACATGACCGGTATATACTAAGAACGAACTTATGGCAGCGGTAGTGTACCTACGCGCTGTTTAGCAAAACCTAGTACTGATGTAAAGCCATTTGTCGCCTGGGTTAGGTACTTTCCACACGCGTCCAACTTCATCTCCAAAGCTGTTCTAGAGGCCATGCATTTGACATTAGCTTAGCGGCGACTACGCAGAATCATCCGGCGTGGGTGAGGTTGATCATAGGAAAGGTCGAGATTAGGCAACGTTATGGTTAGTGAGGGTGAGGTACCACCTCTGGTTGTAGCGGATTAGTCGGATAAACTCGTAGTCGGATTAGTTAAAGTTATACACTACTGAACGCGTTTGCAACAAAATTACCAAACAATCCAGTTGTGACCATTTTCTCAAGATATGCTTCAATTTCCTATCGGAATGACTGAATACACTTACGCTATCTCAGGCACATCGTGGATGATTGCTGTCCTGTGAGGGCAAATTTACGGCTCAAGGACAGAAAGTTCGGCAAGTTTTTCAATGGCTGGATGCAAGATGAAAAGCGCCTACCGTTAGCTCTGTCGAGCCCGGTGGCGTGGTGGTGGCTTAAGTCTGCGCCTCGCGACCGGAGGAGACACATAGCAGGTGCGCGGGTTCAAGCCCCACCGTTGCCCCACATTTGGGGGTCTGTCTATGAAGCAATGCGAAAAGCAGTCCCATGGACATTAAATCTTGGCTGAGAGTCAGCCCAGGAAGGATTTTTTTTACCGTTAGCTTTTACAATTAGGGGTCTACAGTCGTACTAAAATTGGGCAGGGTCACTAAAAGTTACAAACATGTGCATACGCAAAATATCGAGTATAATTATTACTATCTCTCGCGCACAATGACAAGCTTCAATTGCACGACATATAACGTGACCCTCACGCGTGCCCGAAATACATTTAATTACTTACCACATTGATTATGTAGGCAGATTAGTGCCTTAGACTTTGATAGATTAAGTTTACATATGAATATATAACTTAAATTTTATAAAAATTGCATTTCAAAAATTAAGTGAGCGCACTAACTTGGGACACCAAAGATTTCAACTATGTGCGTCCCGAAGATATACATTTTATAGTTTAGAGCCCTATGTTTCGATCTTTTATAACTAAATTCATGTAATGTGTGTATGTCTCTTTGTAATCTTAAGGGTCCCCGAGAGAAGTTCAATATAGAGCGGAGGTCAACACTACTACTCATAGAACAATGCAATATATAGTAAAATAATGCGAAACAACGCAATATACAATAATATATTGTGAACAATGCAATATACAATAATATATTGTGAACAATGCAATATATAGTAACATATTGCGCAAAGCTCGCTTAATTAGTCACCATTGAGATTTTCTAAAGCGAAGTGGGTAACAATGAAACTCTGCGGCCCGAAAACGCATAGAATATTTAAAGTTGACTTAACGTTCAGACATAATTCGCAACTTATGTGATGGTTTTTAATAGATATGGCATCACTTCTACCTCTTTAAATGAGTTCCTGACAAATCTATTTAAGTGATTTAGCTTGACCACTTGTGTGAATGACTGCCAGGCCGCCCATACTATGCCTTTGAGCATTACGGATGTAAAAAACACGGTTTTCTTTAGCAGTTTGGCTGCCTTAATTAAACATGGTTCTCTTGTAAGAATGAAAGTAAAAATATATTGTCATATAAAGTCATAGTGTGCCTTGCACAATTAACCTAAGTGGACCCATATGCTAAACAACGATTATGGTTTTAGTTTCTAGGATAATAGAGGCATCGTTTACTTTTGTCGAAAACTAAACCTTGTGTACTCCTAACAACTCCATGAAGCTGAAAGAAATGCAGCCTAATTTTTGTGCCACTAACTCACCAATTCTAAAGGGATAACACTTCGCAATGGCAATGCTGCAGCCAACCTTACCTCTAACAAATAAAACTAGAATAGAAAATATTTCCTCAAATAAATTACGAAAATCAACTTAGCAGTTAGTTGTTGAACGAAGACAAACACTACTTCGACGGCTAAATGGACCCACTTCTTCTTATTAAAAATGTTTATCATCGCTTCCAACAAAAGGACAATAGGGGAAAATAGTTGTAACAGCCAAAATGGCGACAGCGTACCTCAGATATCATCTACCCGCTATATCTACTCACTATTACAATTGTCTACTGCTCATGAGCAAAAAAAAACGAAACCACCATGAATGGACCAGGCGTGCGCTAATGACTGGCAAGCCTACGTTAGGCCTGTGAGTAGGACATGATGCTCTTCCTTTCTCTCTCTCTCTCTGTGCGCATCGTGTGCAGTGTCGCAATGCATCAATTGTGGACTCTGTGGCGGCCTTGCCGTGGTTCACTTACGCGTAGTAATAGTAGTAGTAGTAGTAGAAGTATTAATAGCACCCAGCAGCAGCAGCAATACTAATAAAACAGGTACGAGTAAGGAGGACAAGGAAACAAGACGAAAAGAAAGACATAGAAGTAGAAAAGAGAACACAGATCGTCTGTTTGTCTGTAGACTTGCTGCCAAAGTACGTCTCGCGATGCGTATACGGCAGCCTATTAACGCCGACTGTACTTGATGTCGATTGTAGCATGCGGAAAACTGAATGGCACGACGGCAAGACGACGATGCAGCCCGCTATATTTCAATGAATGAGTGAGTGCCTTGAACGTTGCAGACAAGCAAAGCGAAATCGCAAGCGGTAAAAAATGAGGGAAAGAAGCAAGGCAGGTAGCCCAGCTAGTTTGTGTTGTTCAGCGTGGGAACAGCAGTGCAGAAGACCGACCGACCGATGAATAGTCGGGGGCGCGGGAGCCTGGTAAGTGGGCGCTTGCGCCTCCAACCGCCGCCCGCTGGATCTGGAAGCGGTAATACGTAGCAGCAGCAGCAGTAGCAGCAGCGGCAGAAGCAGTTCTCCCGTTTCCAGCGTTTTGCTTTGTATGTGCTTCGATGTATTCATAACAGAGGGGCGGAGGCGTCTTTGGGAAAACCTCCGTTTCGTTCAATACACTCGACAACAACAGCGACAACAATGGCAACAACAACAACGAACGGTGTACGTCGTTGCCACAGAGCAATCTGTGCAGTCGGCAGATAGAAAATAGAAAGGGACAAGGGAGAGAGAGAGAGGCAGGGAGGAAAAGACATCGAAACAATGGCCCACGCCGAGCCCAAGAGAAGATATCCAGCTTATCAGATGGGAAAACAGTATACCGTTCGATTTGAGCAATCTGCGGCTGCAAGCGTTTGTTTGTTTTTGTCTGTCTGTCCGTCGGAAGCTTGAAATAGTAATACAAAGCGATAGCGTTATTTTTAGTCTCACCGACACCAAGATGGGGATGGTGGATCCAAGTGGTAGGTATAGGGGACGGCTGGCGAAGTAAGACAGAGAGGCAATGAGATTAGCAGCGTGCAACCAACATACACGCGCACTGCTGTTTGCCCTGCGTATGATATTGAATTGTTTGTGGAGACGAATCAGCAGCTCATCACTTACACGCGAAACCCACCGCACGAAATGATCACAAATACTTCGCGTGTGTGTGGTGGAGAAGATGCAACGTATCTAAATAGCACGCGCTTTTTGGTCTAGGCGTTTCGATAGATACGAACTCCTTGCTGTGCTGAGACGCGTACCTTAGGCTCCGCGCTTCAGTAGCAGTGCTGACAATTCAAGGCGTAGAGCTACTAAACGACAGGTGTCACCTCTATTTGCTCTTAACGATTCGCTTCTTAAAACTCTACTCAATTAAACCCATTTGCAAGGTGAGATCTCGCTGGGAGTAATCATTACTGTCGTTGGATTCTATTGTTTTCACTTTTTTTATAATTATTCTACGGATTATTTTTTATTTCACTTTTTTATAAATATTTTACAGCCCGAACAAGTTTTTTTAGCTCTGTAAAAACGAAAATGAGAACAATGTCATATCTGGGCCGGTCGAGGCAGAACAACAAAACTCTAAAAATACGTCTAATATATATTTTCATACATAAGGTATATGTTTCCATATGGATATACATACATTATGTACTATAATTCGAAGCTGTTAGTTTCAACGTTCTTGCTGACAGCTGTTGCAATCACCTCGGAAAAGGAAAGCCAGACGGAAATACAACGGAAATCAGTGCAAGTGCGAGCTGCGCCAGGATGCGTCAGAGAGGCCATTGTCCTCGGCTGCCCACGGTTAGTGTCACAAGAGGTCAATCTAGACGCACACGAAAGACAGACACAAACGAGCCATGACAGCACTCGATGACCCTTTAGAGGGCAACAAGATTCAAAGATGCCACGCTGTCTCGTCCTCTACCTTTTCACACCATACCGTCTAGCCTGCAGGCAATCACCACGTTGGCACCTAGGCAGCAGCAGCAATTGCATCAACACCTAGTGGGCGCACTCTGGGTCGCGGGTTAATTCGGCAAGAGTTGTATCGACGACGCACGAACAACTGATAAGAGTTCCCTTGGACAAGATGATCGCTTCATGCCGCATCCACCGTTTACAACACCAGTCGTCGCATCGCAACAGTTATCACTGCGCTGACACATCCCGCTGATAGGATAGAAGGGCCCTTTTCCGCACTCGACAGTGCAGCTCGCTAAGCCTCGATTGAGCTGCGTCTGCTTAGCGGAACGTGTCGCCCGACAGCATCGAGGTGCATCGGCTTCTGCTCTAAGGCTACGCTGTCACCACTGTATCTCTTTTCCATCGTATTCCCATTGTACCGTAGCAAAAGTGCGGATCAAATGACAAACGATAGGCTAACGAAATAGTTAAAAAGGCAAAAGGAGTGAAAACAAAATGGGACAGGAGGGTAGAACTTTTGGGGCAGTCAGAGAGGACTCATCAGTCAACAATAGACGGACGCTAATGTATCTAGTGGGCAACTTAAAAGCAGGCAAGGGTAACACTTACAGAGAAGTAACGGGCATTGCTTACGACAATAAGTTGTTTAATGGGAGTATACGGGAATATAAAGGCACAAAAACGTGGGGTGGAATGGTTCTACGGTAGTATAAGGGGTAGCGAGCTGTTACGGAATGCGAGAGCATGAATACGAAGGTGAAGCGGGAGTGTTATAAGGAGTTACAGAATTAACGGCTTGTTGGGTACGCGGAAAGGCAGAGGAATCAGGAGATCATTTAGTTAGGTTGTGTGAAGGATAAGGTGAGGCTAGAGATTTATAACCGGGGGAAGCGTTAGTATTTGGAATGGGTGCAGAACAGGCACCGATCGGAATTGGCAACAAGAAGCTATCTCAATGGAAGATGCTTAGGATTAAAGCATAAACGAGAATAACGTGTGACTTTGATATAAATATCTATTAGCTGCAGCGTTACGTGCTTCTGGTATAAACAGAATAGTATGTGTACACACATTGTTAAGCGACTAAAATCAATCAAATCCACCGTTCTACATGTTCACAGCTTTTAGAAATGACCCAGGACTGGGCTATGTTTATAAATGATCGAAAACCGTTTCACTGTGTTTATTTTGACCAAAAAAGCGCATTTGACAGATTAGATCACTCTCTTCTGCTTTGCAAATTGGAACATCTAGGTATCCATGCATGTACAGTGCAATGGGTGAAGGCATTTTTAAGCGACCGTCAATTTCGAGTTAAGGTTGGTGACAAAATTAGTCGACCATATCCTGCAGTATCTGGTGTACCTCAAGGGGGATGTTTATCCCCCCTTCTATACACAATTTTTGTATTGGACATAAATAACTATCTGCCACCGGCGATCAAATATCTTGAATATGCTGATGACTTTAAACTTTATTATCCTATTTGCTCTAGTGACCCCCACGCTGTTCTGCAGACTGCTGTCGACGGCATTGCACGATAGTGTTCTGAAAACAACATGATTCTCTCACCCTCTAAATGTATTGTACTGAAAAATGGTGCACTTGAATTTGACTACAAAATTGACAACTGCATTTTACCGACCCTCTCTTATACACGGGATATATATATTACGCCTGATTTTAACTTTAGCCTCCACATTACCAAGGTTGTGGAGACATCTCTGCGCACAATAAATACTATCTTTTGCTGTTTTATTTTAACGACTCCACATGTGTACATTCGTCTTTACAAATCTATTGTTCTTCCTAAACTCACATATTGCTCCCCTGTCTGGGAGCCTTATCTGTCCAAATATAGGAAGTTGGTGGATGGCGTCCAAAACATATTTCTAAGACGCCTGCGAATCAGGTGCCCCCACAGCGTGTTAGATGACGATGTTCCAAGTATTGACTCACATTTCATGCATCTGTTCTATATAACTTACGAAAATGTGACTTGTTAGGACACTTTTTTGATGTACGCTCCAATAACCTAAGGAGTCAACGATCAATCACCTCAAAAGCCGTGGCCCGCGGTTAATTTGTGAACGAACTGTTTACTTGGCGTATGGCCAAATGGGCCCATAATAATCCAAATAACGCTCGCCTGTTTGGTGATTAGTCACGATTGTCTTACAGAAGTATGTATATTGATACCAACCCTTTTATGTGAAATAAAAGTGATGCTATGTTATGTTAAATATATGGGTGGATTTAATTAAATATTTAAACACCTTGTGCGTATATATATATATATATATATATATATATATATATATACATATATATATATATATATATATGATCTTTTCGTTTAAAATTATTTAACCGTTAAATACATATGATACCTTTTTATGTATAGAAGTCGTTACCAAGACTTAGATTTATGTCATATATATATATATAATTTTTTTTCTCGTTTTTGTTTCTCATCGTTGCTTTGCTCTCAAAAATTGAAAAGTGATTGATCCACTTTATACAGTTGATATAGCCAATAGGCAGGTGCACAAGGTACTAGGTGGATAAAAAAGTAAGCAACATGGAATATCAGCAATAGACGAATAAAACCCACATCTCTTTTATTATTCCCCGACTTACCCTTCAACGCTCATAACATCTATTCCACAATCTTCTATATACTCTATAATAAGAGTAAAATATTCAGAATTATTAAACACAATACACTCGCTTACGACGCATATCACATATTTGTTGCTCCAATAGCTCCCTACGGAGAGACCTTTTTTGAGATTTTTAAACAGGCGGTAGACGGATGAGGCCAAGCTCAGAGAATATAGATAGTTTGCGTAGCTTGGCTATGGCAAAAGAAGACGTGTGGGCGGGCGCATTGTCATGATGAAACAACACAGTTTTCTTCTGCATTACGGCCCGTAGTGCTATAATGCATTATTATAATCGCGTGTTACCCTGCATTTATTGCTCTTTCAGTAGAAGGATAGGTAAATAATATAATACCTTTTGCATCTTAGAAAACAGCCGCTAGAACCTTTTTGGGTCGAGATGTGCCTCTTTGTCTTGGTGGAGGGCATTTCGCCGCGTGCGGCTCACTTCCTGGGAGCATCTTCGGATTTTAGAGTGAAGTAGAGGATCCGACCCTTGGCGGTGATTACTGTGCGGCCCAAAATATTTTCCGGATTTCCTTTCAAGGGTTCTGATTTGCTATCTGGAATTGACACACGTGCCTGAGTACTTGTTAATTTTTAGCTCGTGCGCTAGCCACTTTGCTTTCGTTTTCGTGCACAAATGCTAATGCAATAGTTGATGTACTTTTATGATGAACTACTGTTTTGGCCTCCAGAACGTGATGCATTCTCGGTGCCCATAGTACCTCTTTTAAATGAGGCAATGCATTTGGTAATTATACTGTACGCCGGCACATTAGTTCTGTAAACTAAATTGTCAGTGGAGGGTCTGACATGTCACAGTTACGCGACCTGCTACAAACTCACGAAACCATTTCACATTATGATTATAATTGTTGCCTTCAAAGAATGCCTCTTCGAATATATACAGGTAGTTCAACAAGTTCCTAAAATAAAAACCAAGAATTTTCCAAATCTTGTTTTTAATTTTTTTTTATTTGATATACTCCCCGAGAAGCTCAATACACTTTTCCCACCGAGATTTCAGAGCATTTATACCTCTTGAGTAGAATTCCGCGTCTTTAGACTGAAAATAGGCATTGACAGCAGCCTTAACCTCGTCATTGCTTGTTTTTTTTTTGTAGAGGTGGAAAATGCTTTACGCACACCCTCCGATGTTAATGAAGGGTAGTGTGGGACTAAACGCCGGAGAAGAGTATAATACTCGATCCAATCCGCGCGTTCTACCCACTAAACACCACCTCTCCCACCCTCTTCTGGTTCGGAATTGTGAACCATTACATCGAGACCAGAAGAGGGGAGTCCCGTGCTGCGACCCTCTCCTTAGTCTACGAGTATGTCCCGAGCAGAGAGTGGGTCCTGCTCGGGAGTGGACACTAGAGGTCTAGTGTTGAATCGCGATCTGCGGCGATCTTCCTGGCGACATTTTTCGCGCATAAGCCCGTCTAAGTATTGGATCCCGGCGTGCCAGTCCGTTGTCGACTTGAGCATGTTGGCCAAGATGGTCGTAGTCGGGCTACCTTTGTGGAGGAGCCCGTGCGGTAGGCCGCAAGGGTTTCGCAGTCCTCTACGGTGTGCGCCGCGTCGTCGGGTGCGTCTGTGGTGCAGAGAACGCAGATGTCTGTATTCGCCTTGCCTATCCGGAAAAGGTACGACTGGAATTGTCCATGCCCTGTGAGCACTTGCACGGAGTGATATGTAAGTGTTCCCTTGAGCTTATACCAGGTTATGAGGTCTGTGATTAGGCTTCTTGTCCAGGCCCCTCTGGTATCCCCAGCTGGTGGGTTGGACCGCTGGTGCCCGCCCATGTGACCAGGGAGTGCTCCCGTGCTTGGGTCTATAAAGTGTCGCCGTCCTTCTTGCGCTTGCTTCTTTCTTCAGCAAGTATGTCCCAAGGGATCTGGCAGGCGAGCGCCAACAGGACGTCCGTCGAGACAGTCCGGATGGCCATCGCTCTTTGGGAGCTTCGTATCATGCGCCGTGCCTTTGCGGTCCGCAGCGCCATACCAGCCCATATGGGCGCGGCATACAGAGCGATGGCCTCTGCCACGGCCGCTAGGAGCAGCCGCTTGGCGTGCGTTGCGCCTCCATCGCGAGGAAGGCTGCGTGCAAGGTTGGTGTAGACCTTTGCGACCTTCTGGATGATGCTCTGGATGTGTGGCAGGCCGGTGAGACCTGTGTCCAGCGTTACGCCTAGGTACTTTGCCTACCGTTTGATAGTCAGGCGGTGTTCTGCAAGTTCTAACGATGCTTGCCTAGTACGACGGCGGCCGGTTAGGTAGATAACCTCGGTCTTCTGGGGGGCCAGCTCCAGGTAATTGTCGACCATCCACTTTTCTATTCTGAAAAGAGCCGTGTTCGCTCGCGCCTCAAGCACCGCCTCCGTTTTCGCGGTGACCACCAGCGCCAGATCGTCGGCGTAGGCGATTATGTCCACCCCGTCAGGCAGGTCGTCTAACCGCAGGACTCCGTCGTATGCTATATTCCAGAGGATCGGCCCGAGCACTGAGCCCTGCGGGACGCCCGCCGTGGCAGGGTGGACCTCACCGTTGGCCGAAAGTGAACGCGCGTCAAGATACGAGGAAATAATCCGTCGCATGTAGGGGGATATGCCTCTCTGTTCAAGGGTGTCCATTATTACTTGCCAATTCGCTGTATTAAACGCGTTTCGCACGTCAAGCAGAATAAGTAAACCGTAATTGCGCGTCCTAAGTGTCCGTTGTTGTTCTGTGTAGGCTACCTGGAGCACTCGTTCGACGGCATCGAGGGTCGATCGGCTCTTGCGAAAGCCGTATTGGTTGTCCGACAGAGCGGCTTTCTTCTCGATCTCATTGTTCAGGCGTCTGACCAGCACATTCTCGAAGAGTTTGCTGATTGTGTTGAGTAGGCATATGGGGCGGTGGGTCGAAGATGATCCCGCTGCTGCATTCGGCTTCGGTAAAAGAGTCAAGTGAGCGCGCTTCCACAGGGATGGAAAACGACCGTCCTGAAGTAAGCGTGTAAAAAGCCGAGCGAGAGTTTCTGGATGGTTCTGCGCCAAGATTTTAATGACCCCTGGGGGAACCCCGTCCGGCCCAGGTGCCTTTCCAGTTGCGAGGCGTTCCGCGGCATGTACCACTTTTTCGGAGTTCACTTCCGGGATCTGGTCAGTGTCTACCTCGATGTTGACGGGGGGGCGGGCTGGCTGCCGGGGGAAGAGGGCGGTGACTAGGTTTTGTACTTGCTCTGTGGGGAGCGGGGGGAGCGGCTTACGGAGCTTTCCCATCACCGTGCGGTACGGAATGCCCCAGACGTCTGACTCCACTGACTCAACCAGCGCTTTGCAGGACTCGGCCTGCGCTCTGCCTATTAGCCGTCGCAGACGCAGCCGCTTGGTGCGGTACAGCTGTTGTAGTTGATCAGCGCGGTTGACCGCGTTAGCTAGCTGGCGGTTATCGTGTCCTCGTTGACGGCGTTTCGCCAACCACGACCGCGCCCGAGTCATGATGCGGTTTGCGCGCACGCAGGCTGCGCGGGCTGTCCCGATTTCTGGGCTCCACCAGTGTTTAGCGGAGGCTCTTCTTGGACCTCCTTGTCTGGCCGGACCGCCGGCCGCACGACATGCCATTGTAATGATCGCCGTTAGATCGTTCTCGTCGAGCGGCGTATCGCCGAGGCGAGTGAGCCGTCTCTTAAAAGTGTCTACCTATAGTTCTTTATTGATGTGTCGCATTTGCCAGTATCGGCGGTCCGGCAGACGCGGGTAATGTCTATTTTGCGGCGTTATCTGAAAGGTGATGTAGCGGTGGTCGCTGAGACTCTCCTCCGCCTCCTGTACCACCCAGTCCTGGATGTTGGCTATCGCAGCCGAGTCCTCTAGCGTCAGATCAAGAAAATATATCTGGCCGCGACGCGTAAACGTCGGCACGTCGCTGTTATTGGCAAGTGCCAAGCCCCGGCCCGACAGCCAGACCAGTAGGATCTGTCCTCGGTCCGTGTTGCGGCGACTGCCGCACGCGACGTGTAGTGCGTTGAAGTCGCCTGCGACTATCAATGAATGGCCAGCGTAGCGATGAGTGTCAATCGATGCGCTAATGTCGTCTAAAAACTTGTTAAAATCTTCTACCGTCCTGTTTGGGGAGAAGTAGCAACTGTACATTACACAGTTAAGATCTGGCAGATAGGCCCATGAGAATCCGTTCCCCTGGCCGTGGCCCGTGATGGACAGTGCGGCCTCCTGTCCAGTCCACCAGATAGCAGCGTCGCAGGAATTGTCTGTCCATGCGTTGGTTAGGTTCCTCGAGAGAGCGACATTTGGCTCTGAAATAATGCAGAGAGCGATTCGATATTGTATAACGTACGACTCCAGCAGGTCATGCGCGGCTCTGCAGCGGTTAAGATTTATTTGCAGAATCTTGATAATTTTTGTCATAAGAAGACACTGCGCCTACATGGTGTCAGTCGGCGTCGCCGTCATCCGCCGGCTGGGTGACGGTCTAACCTCGTCATTGCTCAAAAAAAAATTCTTCAAATGTCCGAAGAGGAAATAATCAGAGGGGGCCAGGTCTGGAGAATAGGAAGGTTGTTCAATAAGTTCGAACCTCAGTTGGCCCAGTTTTGCCGATGCTTGTCGCGACTTGTGTGCAAGAGCATTGTCTTAGTGAAACAGGACAACTTTCTTCTGCAAAGCGGGCCGTTTCACGATGAGTTCTTGCTTCAGGCAGTCCAACAGTTTTTCATAATATTCTCCCGTGATGAGGAGCAAGACAAATTTATTATTTTATTATTATTTGGTTACATGTGAAATTCTGACGCCGCTTTGGCTACGGCAAAAAAGTGAGTCCCTTGCCTGTCGGCAATGAACCTATGATCGACGCTGCGTTGCCACGCTGTATTTCAACCGATATCCTTTGCAGCAAAAACTGCCATGCTCTCCTATCGCCGGTTGCCACCGCGACTCTGGGTCCCAACTCCGCAAGGAAACCCTTTGTAATTTCTCCCGTTGGCCCCAGTGTTTCGAAAGCGACCGGTTGGACGATGAAATTCTGTTCCAGTTCACGGCATTTGGCTAGCTTGCGGTCTTCGGCGAGGCGGGCGGCTGCTCCGACCTCCCGGCTGGTGTGACGAACGTAGGATGCAGCCAGCGTACACGACACGGTGACGTCGTAGACGAGGCATCGGCCTTCGCTCCATGGAACTAAAGTCAGACCATCCGGCCGCAGTTGGCTGTTTGACCACAATCCAACAGGCTCTTTAACAGCAGGGATGTGGGCTGTCTGCAATGCCCGGTGAATTACGCCATTCAGAGCCGAGTGCCTTGAGAACCTGCCGGCGCTCCTTTTGCAGGCTAGAGCATGCTCGCCGGTGGAAGACACCGGGAGGTCGCATCGAGCGCAATTATGAGTAAAGCAGACTGATTCCCCCAAGCGCAGACCAGCGGCGATGCGGAGTGTGGTACTGTCCAGCATCGTCCCCAGCTGCGGTGAGGGAATGGCCTGAAGCCATTTGCCGCTCCATGGATCTATCGCGGCTCTCAGTCGTGCCCGCTCATTGGTGTTACTCGCCTGGGTCAACAGTTGCTCTTGAATCGCCTTGACAACCTGCGAGTCCAAAGACGATTGCGATGTGCTCTCAGGAAGCTGACCCCATTTATTCTCGTAGTCGCGGCAAGCTTGTTCAATCTGGTCGCTGAAACTTGGGTGAGCATTCGGTGGTGCGATCCCTTGTACCAGAGTCTCGGTGGCTTTAAGGGACCCAAGGTAGGCAGAAATAGCGACTTGCGAGGCCATACGGATTCCCAAGCCACCCGAGGACGTCGGGAGTGAAGCCTGTACCCAAGACGATTGCCTGAGCTGAACGTTCAAAATACCTTGGAGAGTATTTCGCAATGTCTCGTCGATCGAGTGAAGCAAGTCCGGATTGGTGTAAGCCCGTGAGCAGCAGAAAAGGTACATCAGCCTCGGGGTTGACAAGCTAACGCGTAGCAGGTAAAGCGCTGGGTGAGCGTCCAAGAGTCGCATTCTGGAACACCAGCGGACGAGATCAGAGCCCTTTTTAGATAAAGAAATATCTACGGAGTCGTCGAGAATTGGGGCTCCTAAGAGCTCCATCTCGTTAACGGGTATTAACCTGGCTGCTGGCAGAAGATTGCGCACCTCTTGGAATGCGGAACTGCGGTGGGGGTCTTCATGGAAAGGAAAAAAGACTTTGGAGTCATTAAGTGTGAGCCCTGAGACGGCCTCAAATTCCTTTACCAGCGCTAAGTCTCTCAGCACCGTAAGAGTGTCACCGGCGAGGGTGCCGTCGTCTAGAAACCATGGTCGGAGTTCGGAAGACAGACGCGATTGAAGCTCGTGAATAGCGACGCAAAATAGGGCGGGGCCACAAGGGTCCCCCTGTTGAACACCGGAACAGGACTCGATAAACTCTCCTTGCCAAATCAGCTTGCTTGGAAACCTGTACATCTGGTGTACTAGCGGGTATAGTCGGGAAAGGAGGGAGCGAACCGCCTTGAGCAAGTGATCACGTCTTAGCGAGTTGAAGGCGTTTTTAAAGTCGAGTTTGACGATTACCTTGCCTGGGACACTCTTGTTGCGGTTGATGAATGCTCTTGTTGCGTGCACGGCTGCTTCCGCGCCTCCCCTGATTCCGCAGCCCAGTTGATGCGGAGAGACTAATCCGATAATGTCCGGCATGCTCTTCCTGGTGATGATTTTCCCGACTACCCGACGCAGTGTCAGGCCGACGGCAATTGGTCTAATGCCGCCGTCTTTTTTGCGCAAGGCCATGAGCGAGGCACCATAGAAGACGGGGAGCACGAAATCTGGGAGCTTTCCGTTTACAGCGAGATTGACGAAGCGCACTAGGCTAAGGACGAGTTGGTTCTCCTCGCCATCCCTGCCGATGAGATCTTTCAGATGGCGTGGTCGCAGGCCGTCGGGACCCCCGCCCGAGCTGTTGGCGAAGCTTCTGATGGCGTTGATAACATCTAACGCAGACACAGTGACCTCGTGGGACTGGCCGGCGGACACGGGAGGCGGTGCAAGGGAAAAGTTACGTGGACATGGGGGATGTTTGTCTATCAGCGCCAGCCTCGTTTCGTCGGAGTATGGGGCCACTGTGTCGGTGGACAGAAGAGCCCTCGCCGCAGAGGAAACGTCGCCAAGGGCGAGCTTTCCTTGAACTACGCGAGCCAAGGAAAAGCCCTTGAAAGACGCGCTGCTTAGTCGAGTAGTTGATGCTGAGGCAATGGGGATAGTTTCAGGGCCATTTCCCGCTCCCGTGATCGTTTTACCGCTATCAAGGCGACCAGAATTATTCCACGTTGGTCCCAAAAAACCGTAGCCATCATCTTTCCGGCCGATGCCGTTGTCCGCACCCTCTTCGGAGGTCCTTCACCAGGTGCACACCATTGGCGAGATGCTTCTTGGGTCTCGGGAGTGTAGTGATAGACCCAGCTTTCATCGACGGTCACAAATCTGCGCCAAAAATCCGACGAATTTTTCGAAATATTGGCCAAATTTTGCTGTGAAGCGGAAACACGCGCGTCTTTTTGGCCTTGGTTGAGCAAATGCGGCACCCATTTTGCTCTGAGCTTTTTCATCTTCAAGTTCTCGTGCTGGATAAAATGCACACTACCCACACTGATCCCCAAGGCTTCCGCTATCTCCCTAATGCCTTTTCTGCGGCAACGAGTTTCCGCACTTTTTCCACGTTTTCCTCATCAGTTGCCGTCTTTGGGCGTCTTGAACGTAGTTCATCCTCGGTTCTCCTGCGACCTCTTTTTAACTCATTAATCCAGTTGGAAACAGTGGCAAAACATGGCGCAGAGTCACCGTTCACCTCGTCTAACTCAGTCTTGATGTTCACTTGTTGTTCACTTGAGTCGCATTCTAACCTTTGAAATAAAAATGCTTGATAACCATTCGAAACTTTTTTCTTCATTTTTAAACATCACGCCGATACGTTGCACGGGAAAAGCGATCAAACGAAATCGCAACGGCCAATCACTATAATATTTTGACTGCTAGCAGTCGGGGGGGGGGGGGGGGGTATATCAAGAGATTTACGTCTATTGTTGCACGCAAGGATATCTTATTTATTGTAAAATTATGTCTTTTTCAACTAAATTAAAATCATTTTCTTGTTCAACTATCCGAGAAGTGCTGCGTATGCTATTGCCAAGAAATACACACATATTATTTGTTTTGCAATACCTTTGCATTTCAAGATGGTACACAATAATAACAATACTTTTTCTGCCACCCCAACAAAAATTGCTGAAGTGATCCTATGATAGGCTGAGTCTGATTATGTCCACTAACGGTCCGCAACCCGCTAGCAGGTGCCCGAAGCGGTTTCTTGCCGTCCGCGGTAAGCAAAGAACACGCTCATTTACATTGTGAAGCATCTCTCTAGCTGCGCAAACCTTGCGCTTCACAGAGAGAGATGTCATCCGCATACGTAACGATGGCGTTTCTTAACTCCTCTCGCACATAGCGGGCTAGGTCTGCGATGAGCAAGGAGAATGCCAGGCAACTGAGAATGTACCCTTGAGGTGTCCCTACGTCTTGACTCAGCTGCACGGTGTCCTCGCCCCTTATGTTTACTTCAAGGCGGTCTTCAGCAAAGAAGCTGAAGAGCAATCCACTAGCAAGTGACAAGGAGCTTTGTCAAAGGCCTTGATACAACCGATAGAGACGGCGTTAGAGAAATGACCACCTCGACCCTTCCTGAATTCGAATTGCTCCGGAAGCACAGCCTTCTCCACAGTTGGAAACACGCTCGAGATAATCAACTTAGCGAACATTTTTTTTAAAAGTGCGTTCTGATGCGATACCTCTGTAGAGTTTTGGATCGTCCACGTTGTCCCGTATTTGCCATTGAATAGCAGAGTAATCCTGGCCTCATGCCAAAGCTGGGGCAAACTGCCAAGGGATACAACGACGCACAAAATAAAGTCCGAAGAAGCTCCTAAAAGTGCATTTATGAAAATTCACGACAGTTCGAAGCCGGCGCGGACTTCCGAGATTGTGAAACGTGATACAAAGCTGATGTATGATGTTTCTTCGAAACTTCGCTAAGAAAACAAGCGGATCTACTATGCCTGATGCGAGGCAAAATGCGTCGGATTGCAAAGAAAAATTTACACTATGTTTCGTATACACAGAAAGTTCGACAAGGGTTGTCTGACGAGGCCAGAATCACCAGAGTGGCTCGCTCTGGATTGCTTCTGTGTTCTGTGCTCAAACGTGAGACTGCCGGGCGTTTCTTACGCTTGACGCTAAATTGAACAAGAGAAGTGACTAGTGGCTCGTCCACTGTCCCGAGGAGGGGCCGTGATGACAGGAGCGACTTCGTTTCTGGCCTGGGTGCACGTGCTAAGTGTAGTGCCAAGTGAGGGAGACGCTATGCATCTACATTTCTTGGAAAGGGGTGAAATGATCATAGTGTAGGTCTACCAACGAGTTCTGATGACTGTTGTCAAGCCGTGAATTGGCCACGTGTCGATGGTAGCCCATACGTATTTCAGCAAGACGGCGCGCCCGCTCATATAAGCCATTCAGTGCACGATTGCAAAACAATAACAATAACGAGGCTCTAACAGGTTTCCACAATAAAGTCTAACACTTCATCGCTGCGCACTGCCAATTTGTCAGCATTGGCACAGAGGGATTAAAAAGCTGTCACAAAGAGATTGAAGAAATCGGGGCAACACGAGCACCTGAGCAGCGTGCTGGGTGGTCATCCATAGATGTAGCAGTTATAAGCGAGACTTGGCTTAAATATATCGATGCCCCTCTGTTTGCCATTGACGGCTTCAGCTTAGTGACATGCAATCATAAAACGCCTAAGCTTGGAGGCGCAGTCGGAATCTGTGTACGTACCACCTGTGTAATTGTATCCACGTTTAAGCTTAGTAGTTTTGATTGGTGTGTTCAAGCTCTTCGTATACATTCTCGGAAAGGGTCCGAGTTCGAAGGTTATACCATTGGGTTTTACTCGAGTAGTACTCTACATAAGGATACCCTTCTCGACCTATTAGATTATATTCTACCATCTATTCCTTACTTCTGTGTTTGCTCCTTGGTGATTCGAACGTCAACTTGCTCGCTAACCCACCGCCGTTAAACTATATATATTCTTCTTCACTAGCAACGACCTAATGAATCGTATCGATCGTATCACAAGACCTCTTTCTAGAACTTGCCTTGATCATATTGCCGTTAGGGGCTGTTCTGCATTTTCTAAAGTTCAACCAGCGGTTTTAAATACGTTGTCATTGTCGGACCATTTCCGTGTTGTCGTCTCCTTGCTCAAATGCGGAGAAACATCGACGACGCGTTAGGCTGCTACTTCTAACTTCACCCGGGTTCACGACTTTGCTGGTGTGGGTAGAATCTTGAATCGCCTAATCGACATTTCGTGGAGCGATGTCTATCTATGATTTAAATGATATTAATTTTGCGTTCGAAAACTTCTAACAAACCCTTTGGGGTATTCATAACGCATCATTCAGTCTACGTCGCATAGCGCTTACGGATGCGTCAAAAGGTGATATGTTTGTGTTCTCGCCAGGACTGCGTCGCCTAAAAAGGCATGCTAACAAAATGTACATTAGGCACAAAAAGATTAATTCCCCAGAAAGTGAACATGCTTATCTGATGAGTCAGAAAAGGTACAAAACTACTGTTCGTATTGCTCGTTCAGCGTTCTAGAAGGAGCGGTTTGATACCTTACGTGGAGATGCTTGCCGTCTCTGGCAGTTCATTAACAGGTCCTGTGGTAAACTTGAGGGCTCGGCCAAGTTGCCATCTGCTCTCGTCACCTCTTCTGGAGAAACTTCCACAGATCCTGTTAAAATAGCCGATGAATTTAACCGTTACTTCGTGCCGGTGGCTTTGGGTCCGGTCTCTTCATTGAGTTTTAAGGACGACATTAAACCGCGATTAAGGAACCTTTGGCACTGTAATGACGTTTCCTTCAGTTTTTGCGCGCTGTAACGGTAACTGAGGTGGCCTCGATATTACTTATGCAGAAACGGAGTTGGAGCTGCGGTGCAACGAGACTTCCTGCTCAACTTCTAAAACATGGTACTCCATACATTGCTACTTTTACGTACATCGCGAACCTTTCACTCGCATCTGGAGTGTTTCTAACCGCCCTCAAGGCTTCTTTTGGTACACCTATTTACAAAAAGAAAGGCGACGTTGCGGAGCTTAAAAGCTACCGACCTTTCAGCCTAATTGACTGCATTTCAAAGCTATTTGAGAAGTTTGCTCTCTTGCAGCTAAAACGCTTTCTCGAATCCTGCAGTTTCCTAATCAATTTGGATTTCGTCACGGTCGGTCCACGAGCCTGGCACTAGCGTATTTCCGGCAGTTTGTGACCGACTCCGTTGAATCGACAAAAGCCTGCCTGGGCGTCTTTCTCGACGTCGCAGCGGCATTCAATTGCGTTCGCCGTTCTTTCATTCTTCAAATCTCGCAGAGCCTTGGGTGTTCGGCAAGTACAGTCGAGTGGTTTAATTCATTTGTATCCTCTATCTAGACTGCAGTCGGTCCGTATAGGACAAGTGGTTTCCTCGTGGAGATCTGTTAATATTTGAACTCCACAAAGATTCTTTTCTTGACTCTCAATTATTTCATTCTGCTTAGTATTGAAAAATAAAACATTGGTAAACCTATGTATTTTGCCGATGACACTTCACTTTTATTTAGGGTGACTCACTCTGTCTCGCTCTCCTCAACTAAAGTTGCAGGCGGATCTTGATCGGCTTTCTTCAGAATTCGGTCTGAAGTTTTCGACAACTATTAAATGTTTGGGCCTTACCTTACACGAAGGTTTAAGTTGGCGCGCTCATATTGATAATATCACACCAAAATGTTATGCAGTTATATCGGCCTTGCGACGTTTGCGACGTATAAGAGTTCCGCTGGATGGTCTGATATTGATCTACAAAACGCTGTTTGTGCCGGTACTCACGTACGGCATTCTCTTGTGGGGAGGTGGTTATGATCACGTTCTGCATTGGGCTCAGGTAATGCAAAACGATGCTCTCAGGGCTATATTTGGGATGAGACGTAACCAATCTGTTAGAAACATACATTGTGACTATAAGATCCTATCCATCCACTCGCTGTATCGTCTTAAAGTAGCTACTTTCGGCTTCAAGATCAGTCGTAGTGTAGTTCCTGCTGAGGTTGCCTTCCCTCTAGTCCCTCAGCGGCGGAAAATCTCACGACGGACCACCACATTTCTGATACCTCGCGTACAGAAAAGGTCCAATCTCTTGTATACAGACTGCCCGTCGTGTGAGAGAGTATCCCGCACAAAATAATAATAAAACGAAGTCCCTGACCTGTTTTACCCGAATCGACAAAAGATGGCTTTTAAATGGGAATACATGACTAAAAAAGGGGATTTACTTAGGGCGATGGTCTAATTTTTCAGTTTTAGATGTCATTTCGAGTTATATTGTCTATCAAGTTATAGCTCAGTTTGCTCCTTTACCTTGTGTGTCAGTATCGCCAATCATATGGTATAGGTATTAACTTCTGTTTTTATTATCTTCTTTTTCTCTTTTTATGCCCAAACCCTTGTACCACTTTTCATAAGTATGTGAATGTATGCAGTTTTGTAAATAAATCATATATGAATTAAATTGAATATATATATATATATATATATATATATATATATATATATATATATATACAGGGTGTTGCAGGAATATTTGAAGCGCGATATACAGAATTATAGAGCTCGTTAAAGCAAATATTTTTTCCAATGGAACATGGTCTCTGAGAAGTCTTGTTTCGGAGTGAGAGCGAAATTACTACAATTACAATTTGTTTATTGTTATTGTTATTACAATTTGTGACACTAGTATTTTTGCCCGACATAGGAGCATAAAGTGTGCTGTTGCGAGACAACCAGTTTTCCTATACAGAAACTAAACACGCTGTCGTGTTCGTGAGAAAATTCTGCTTCTTCCGAAGGGCATATAAGGCCGGTCATAAGATGCGACACGGTCGTTTAAAAGAGAATTCGTCAAAAATGAAGTTCTTTATTAACTTTTAGGCCAAATACTTCAGAATCATAACCCTACGACCACCCACGTGTTCAAAGCTAACCTATTTGTATAAATGCGCATTTCGTGACGATCATTTTGGTACCAAACATATGTCAATGCGAGCTGTGGTTGCGGAGTAATTACGATTTTTCGGAGGGCATGTCCAGGTTAAGTGCATGAAAAATGACGCGCTGCGGCTGTCGCGCGACACGTCGGCGGTAGTGAACGTCGCCACACAGTCATTTTACATGCACTTAATCTGGACATGCCCTCCGAAAAATCGTAATTACTCCGCAACCACAGGTCGCATGGACATATGTTTGGTACCAAAATGATCGCCATGAATTGCGCATTGGCTGAATATGCCCGCTTTGAGCGCTGTGAGTGGTTGTTATGATTCTAAAGAATTTGGCGTGAACGCTAATAAATAACTTTATTTTTGTCGAATGCTCTTCTAAGCGACCATGTCGCGTCTTCTCACCGGCCTTGCATATTCTTCAGATGGAGCAGAAACGAAGAAATTTTATTACGAACACGATGGTGTGCTTAGTTTCTGTCTAGGAAGACTGGTTGTCTCGCAACAGCACATTTTGTGCTCCTATGTCGGGCAAAAACACCAGTGTCACAAATTGTAGTAATTTCACTCTCACTCCGAAACAAGACTTCTCAGAGACCATGTTCCATTGGAAAAAATATTTGCTTTAACGAGCTCTACAATTCTGTATATCGCGCTTCAAATATTCCTGCAACACCCTGTATACATATATATATATATATATATATATATATATATATTCCTTGACTTAATGATACAGATTACAGAGAGAGAGGGATTTTCCAGATTCTTTCAGCGTGCGAACTTCTCTGGCTAGCGCCTATTCTAATACTCATGCTTTGTTCCAGGAGGACAAATGATTCTACCTGTACGGCACCTCTCGGATTTTTTGGTGTCCACTACACATTACTCACGTCGATATTTCGCGTGCTCTTGTGTGGCAAAGCAAAGTTATCCAGATAGCCACATTTTTGCAAGCGTACAATGGCATCAGGGGGCGTACTTTAGTAGAGTTCATCTACAACAAGCAGGTATTACAGACAAACGAGTCAAATTCTCACCCGTATTTACCAACTGGCAGCAGCAAGTCCCCTCGAAAAAAAACCTCTCGAAGACACCCATACGAAACTAATCGTCCAAGAAAAACTTCCAGAAATAATGGTACAAACCAAAGGAGGCAGGGATAGAGGGAGGGAGAGATATGCAAAGGGTGAAGTCGTTTGAGCAAACTGGAGTTCTCCAAACCTCAACCCTGGCCTACAAGTTAGTTTAGCGCAGCGTTTTCCAGATAGAACTGGCGCGTCCGAGCAGCACGTGTCCGAGGCTCCCGGCAATATGGCGTGTTTTCTGGCATTTTGTTAACTCGACATGTACGAATATGAGTTATGAGTGCTTATCGTCAGCATATATGCGAACAGCATACCCTCGTTGACGGGAGCTGCATCATCATCATCATTATCATCAGCAGTCTATTCGTTGCCATCTCAGATATATCATCTGCGTCACCATCATGATAAATAACGTCGCGGCGTACTCCTGCCCGTATGGACAGTAAGTAGTACAAGCGGCGGCTGTGGCAATTTTCGGCCGACCATTCCTTGTCCCGTCGGTCGCAGTCGTCGAGATGTTTGTATGTATAGTCCGATCTGCGTGTACAGTTTTCTAAACTCTACTGCATGCAGATCGACCATAGGGTCCAAATCGATCTTCGTTACTTCGTACGAAGATTCTCTGTATGGCTCTCGTTGCGTGCCGAAACTAAACAAATAGCGTGCCACCGCCGTTCGATCAGCCGGATTCTATTTATATTGCGTAGGCGAACGAGCAAGTTGTTTGCCACGGCGTACGCACATATGCACACACACATAGAGACACGCATGCACACTTCGAAAAACGCACAGACGCCCACAGATTGACTCACATGCGACAGACACTCTAGATGCTAACTGGGCTGATGGGGAAGAAGCGCAAATTAATTCTCGTTCGATCAGACCACCGGCCGCGATCGTTAGCAACTTGTAGCCAACATTAATGTTCTGCCATGACTACTAACAAATGATTAATAACGGTCAGCAATATATATATATATATATATATATATATATATATATATATATATATATGTTCGTTGTGGACCATGTCAACATTCCGGGTGGACCATAGTTATTGCATCGACATTTGTTGAATGTAGAGGGAGAGTATTAGACGCTCCGGTCACATCTTTGATCACACAAAGATTACGATCGCACATCAAAGCAGTGTTCTTACTGGTGAGTGTAGGTATGACGAAAACGAGTGCATACACATCAGCTACTGTTCTGTAACGCGGTCGTTTTTTGCAGGAATTGCAAAGATATTTAAATTTAATTGGAAACGAACTGTTGACGAACTGTTGTGAAACGAACTGTTGATAGATATCAGACCTGGAGAATTTTACTGATAGCCACCCCGTAGACCGCGCCTATACGAACTTTATTGTTTAATAAGTGCGTTTACGAATTAGAAAAAAACGTCTCGTCGGATCCGATGCCAGCTTGCTAGGGAGATTCAGGTGCCACATGCGAGCCCCAGAAGGACTGCAAACAAAGACCTCGGGACGACTTTATATCGTATTGTGCAAAAGCAACTGCTGACAAAAGCTTACTTTGTACAAAAAAATGTTACAACGCTTTCAGCATGGCTGCCAGCTTGACGTGTTGTGAACGGCTGAACGCAAGCTGGGTGCGCAATCAGGCAATAACCGCTAATACGACCACGCGTTTGCTCGGAGCGCCCAGAAAGCTACAGAATGTGGAAGAGTGGTTGGCCAATCGCATAGGGAGTCCTCACCATGTTATGGTGAGGGCTCCTCTTTGCGATCCCCCACCGCAAACCTGAAACCCGATTTTGTCGATAGAGGATTTTAAAAGCCGTTGTTTTTCTCTGGAATTCTAGCACAAATCCACTGGCACAAAGACCGACCATGGATGTTCCTATAGGGCACCTACCCACACAGGCAGAACTGTGCGGGAATGGTGCCTTTTTGGATAAATTGCACTGGCCGCCACGGAGCCCGGGCCTCAACTCAAGGCAATTTTCAGTAGGAGGGGGATTCAAAGCGAGTCTTGAAACTGGTTTCGATTTTTTGAACTAATTAAAAAATGTGGACTATTTCAACCAAGCGTTTTACGAGCAGCGGGACAAACCTGACGTTTTCTACCTGCAACAGTCGATAGCGTTTTCAGGAGACTGCGGGCGAGTGTGACAAACAAGGATGGATTATTTAAGTATATATATGTATATACCGAGCAAGATGGCTTAGGCACAACAGGCATTTGCCTTGTAATAAGTAACAACTTATTACAAGACAAATGTTAATTACAATCGTACACAGGCATTAGCCTTCCGGAAAGCTAAAAAAAAAAATATATATATATACAACAGTCAGCCCGTATTTTATATCAGTTCGGCTACCTTTCGTCGATGCTTCTTATTACGATCTGATCTCATTCAAGCTCACTTCGTTGCTACGCCAGTCATCGATAGCGAAACGAATGCTACTGCCTGTATGTGAAGGCGATGATGAAACAAGAAGACGATGCCGCTGGCGGTGAGCACAATGGCGACAAGAATACATGGCAATCCTCTGTTTTAGTATTTGACGCAAGTGCATGGGTAACATTTACTCTCGGCTACCCTGCTGTTGCCGTATCACGCTGCGGCTGCTGCTGCTAATGTATTAATGCCAAAGGATCGCCATCTTGAAGTCCACATGCTTCATGCTGCGGAAGCGAGCGGTAGATCGGAGCCGGTTGAGAATCAGGTGCCGGGAAAGGAAATCTACTACATCTCACCTACGACACGCGAACGCAGATACACCTATGTTAAGACTATTAATACTACAGCGCATTGCCTTTAATCTCTGACGATTTGGCCAACTCCGCCACCGCTCCTCCAGCTGCCTGGGCGTTAATTAACCCACATGAGGGAGGAGTGTTAAGCTTGCCTGTTACGTCTTCAGATTGTGGGTCAAGAACAAATACGTTGTTAGATACATTTGGGCCGCCTTACTAAATGTGTAGCTCATTTCATGGCTAAATCAACCACGAGAAACTGAATGCCGTATTAGTCAGGCTTTACAGATGGTATTATCCAAGCAGGTCAGAGTAAATGTAGACTGCATCATTGTGCTGCAGTCGTATTCGTACGAAAATAAAGATGACAATTATTATTATTATTATTATTGCAAAAAAGAACTGCGTCGCTTTGGGATAGATGCTTAGCTTTTCTGTACAATCGTCTACCAAATATCTGTAATGAGTAAAGCAATTACAGTAGAGGAATTAAGCAGGCGAACCGTGGTTTTGGCTTTACAAGTGATTGATCGGAAAGAGTTCAAATGCCAAGTCCAAAGGGGGACAAAAAAAACCGTAGACCAATAAGCTTGATTTCTCCTGATCATCCTGATGAAGTCACCCATGACCTCACTTGGCTACGCCAGCTTTACCTTGGATCAGATTGCAAGTGAGCGCAACGCAACAGAGTCAGGCAGAACGCGTACGTAAATATAATAGGCGCCTCGACAATAAATGCGGAATAGAGCCCTGCACAAAGCAGTTTCAAGCTAGATATCAACTTTCTTCACAAGGGAACAGGAGTCTTTAACGACTTGACAATACGTTTAGCAAACATGAAGCACATGGTCATCACCAAACCGCGTACACAAGCGGGTAATCGCAACTGCATAGCATTTATATAACACAGAAGACTAATGAAATGAGAAAGCGACTCAATCAAGCAGTAAGCTAGGAATAAAGAAATAGGCCAGATACGTCATAGTAGGTAAAAAAGTACAACTAGATTGTAACGAGGTTACACAAAAAGGAAGGAAAAACGCTACACTCCAAATCCAGTGGCCTCGAAGAGAGGCCCTCGAAGCATATTAGCATTATACGCAAAGTTACAACAGTATAGTTGGATCAAAGACTCAAGAGTTTTCAACGGGGAAGCTTTGAAAAAACTGTGTACGCTTATACGGGAAAATATGAACGTAATTGGAAAACACAATTATAGTAGTAGTAGTAGTTTTATCAACCAAGGATTGCTTTACACGTGTACATTATAGGCAATACATTTCCAAAGATGAGACAACGGAATTGCTCCTTCGCAACACTGAAGGCAATATATGTAGATCACACGGGCGGCCACAAAGTTCACATGTGCACTTCAGCGAGATCTCATGAAACTTCTCGTGCACACAGATCTTCAGGTGGAAGCCGTGGACGGCAAATATGGTAACTAGATGTCGGTTCTCATAACCGCAGCCTATCGTTCACGAACCTGACGTCATTGCCTTTGTCTCATGGGACAGCGAGTCGATGTCGGCCATTTCACTTTCCCAAATCAAGGCGTGTTTTCTAAAGGACGTCGTGTTCGGTAGGTCGTACATCCTCTGCAAGACCTCAACGAATAACGGCGACGACGTTCAATGCTCTATTTAGGCAACTGGCTTTGAGTTGATCAAACGCCCTTAAGTTCGGTCTCGAGAGATGAGGCCAAATAATTTAAACACCGTAAGATGCGGTGGGTGCAATATTCACGTTAAAGAAGCTAACAGCAATCTCCATAGATAGCCTCTATGGGTCCTTGACACTGTAAAAGGATTGTAGGCCTTTCTGAACTCTATCTTCACCACGTCTGGAGAAACGTGTGCCATGTGATTAAAACACGACCCCCAGGTAGGGAAAATTGAAATCGTTGAAATTTCATCGCTTTAGTCTTGCTCGCATTAATCTCCAATTTGTTCCGCTCGACATAGCGCTGTAGAGTTACAAGCGACTGCTGCAAGTGAAAACAACTTCGGAAAAACATAACTAAGTCATTAGCATACATAAGTGTTTCCACTTGTGAATGCCAATTTTGTATTTTCGTTGGGAGATTGCTTACCATTAGTGAGAAGAACAGGGGACTCAGATTATTACCCTGAGCTACACCGGTGGTCTGAGTGACTGGCGCGTGCTCAGCAACCCTCATCGCCTGTTATTACCAGTCCCTCTTGCAAGATGCTTCTTATAAGCTCTAGCATGCTCAGTGGAAGTCCACAGCGTGCCAGCTTGTCGAGGATGAGCGTATATATTACGCTTTTCCTCGTTACTCCTCTGTAGAACGTTGGAGCCATCGAGTCTCCTTTTCCCTTAGCAATGATACTAAGGAGACTGGTCCTTCATTCCACATGTAATTGGGACGTTCTGAGCACTTCACTAAAGAGAGCAGGAAAACACGGCACCAGCAGAGTGGGTCGTTCCGGGTTGCTAAAAGGGCTAGACCGGGCCTGGCAAGCTTCCTGGACTCGCTTTGCTCCATGCTGAAAATACTACAGAAGTACCGCCGAATGGTTACCGCTCGACATATTACGGAAGTACTCTTCTCAGGTTGGATTGGACATGCAGTAGCGCGTCTATTGACACGCAACCATTTGTGTGGTAATTGGTGTGCCTCAACCAGAAACTTGTACTCACTTCACTCTTTATGCTCTTTTACAGCACTGCTGATTGTGCCATGCGACATAATATCTACGAGCTCGTTGTGGTTGGGTGCTACCGGTAATGACGCTACAGAGCCTGCAAACATATGGCTCCACGTCGATCAGAGCTCAAAAAGGAAAAGCACTTCGGGAAACGGTTTTCAGTCGCGTGAATTTGAGGGTGCGACTCAGAGAAGGCCGCGTGCCGTACAAAGTGTGCGGGTCTAGTGAGATATCCATTGCAGCCGGTAAATGCCATTTAATACCAAACGCCAGGGTATGCCTTTGTATTTCTGTATATTCTACGTTATGCGAATCAGCATTTGTAGCAAATGTGTCTATTGTTAATTGTTTTTGCGGGGCGATAAGTGTCGAGTCATTAGCTGTAGATACAAAACCACAAATATAAGTCGACAGGTACCCGTAGGGAAACTTATATAAAGTTGACAGCTCCATTTCTAAGTAATACTAAGTTGCAGCAGGAGCATCATACGTTATTCGTGGTACTTGAGCTCACTTTGTAGAGCCTCACTTACGATAAAGTCTCACAGTTGGACTTTTCAAAGAGATGTAATACATACGCTTTCGATCTTGCATATGCCCCTGGGGTTTTACTAGAAGTCCATCTTAAAAGTAAAGTAAGCTAAGTACGGGGAGTTAGATACTACATAATGTAGATTAGGCTCCCACGAGGTGCAGCTTATACAGTATGACAAACGCTTAGCTATTAGAAATATTACGTGATACCTGATGTTCATGCGAATAGGCAGTATAGGTGGAAATGGCTATCACTTATTTGATGCTGCTTAGTATTCCATTCGTCTGGACGTTTATTAAAAGACTTCTTAAAGCTAGCTTCTTTAGCTCTTAGGTCCAAAGAAACCTGCCTAGAGACATCTCGTATGGTTGCTGTGAAAGCCGTGCGACCTCCCCATACGTTGTTGAGCGGCATAGATATTTGGGTCTTGGCTCGACATAAAATGGCGAGTTTGCTTAATAACTCCTGGAGTAGGTTTTACACTCTATCTCGTTATTGGCGGTCCTACCCTAACGTGAGCTCGCATGCGGGACACTAAAAGACAGTCGGTGCCTTCGGGTCTTGTCGGACCGTTTCAAGCAAGGCAGCTTCCTGGCCAAAACTTTACCAGAGAAACTCACCGCTACAGGAAGGTTAAAGCTCAGTGTCTATAGTTTTATATAGCGCGTTTTTATGGGTGAAATCCAACAGAGCTTAAGCACACGGTTTTACCACAAGAAATGTAAATATGATAAAAAATAATAAAAATCAAATGGATTTGCATTTTATCATAGAAAAGTTACCGTTTACAACATGTAGATAGACAACGATGCCCGGAAAACGACCAGCGCTATTTTATAGAATAATATGTTTTTAAAATAAAAATAATAGGGTGGGATTAGTGCTCCGCATTTCAGTGTTATGAGTCTTCTGAAGAAGGTACCTTGTCTTAGCATAAATATAATATAAGTGTAAATGCCGAGTCAGGTTAATATCTGATCTAGCAAGGGGAGAAGGGGTATAATATGGTCCGGCAATCCTACAATTGAAAAAGAAATTAATTTTCGTTACTATAATACGATAGTGAGCTTTACGAACGTTTACACACGCGTGTGCTTTTAGCTCTAGCAAACCAAAAAGGTTGAGTCGCTGCTGTCCTTTTACAGTGGGCCCACAGATATTCATGAGATGGTCCAGCTTACAATGTTGTATTTACATGTTGTTTAAGCCAACTGGCTACACTTATTTCTCTGATATATCGCACTATATATATATATATATATATATATATATATATATATATATATATATCTGCGTAGTTGAGCTGTAGCTTACAATGTCTGGTGTCATCGCCGTATATCGGGCAACGACTGAAATGTCACCGCCGGACGTCCGATACATCGGTATGGTATGCCCGTGCCCCGAGGAACGTGGTGGTCTCAGTGCCGAAATACGAAAACAGAGCCAAAAACAACAATGCGGAAGGTAATCGTATACGAAACAACTGCGCTATAGTATTGCCCATAGTATTCGAGTAGAGCTATCCATGCATTTATGAAACTGTCCGCATGGCACGCTACGGCAGACAACATTTTATCCTTAGCTACCGCTGCGGCGCCCACCCCGCCTACTGGTGTCTGCTAGTGTCATCGCCCGAGGCAGTTATTTCAGCCATCTCGGGTCGCGCGGGGCATTTCGTCCGTCGACAGCCGATCTACGATCATGGCACACGGCTTATGATCAAGCAGCTTGAAACACGGAACAACGACGCAACAACCTCACAGGCGGCTCACTTGACGATGCCCTCAGGCCGTACGCAGACGGGCTGCTATTATAAATAGCAAACGCTGTTACGTAGCGTGGCATATTATTATTATTATTATTTGCCAGCACACATGGAGCGAAACAATACGATAAAGAAAGGGAGAGCCCGCGGGGGAACTTGCAAGGTTCTATGACGAGTTGGGCAAACGAAGAAGAGAGTTATGGGCGCGTAAAAATAGGTCATAATCTTGATGAGGCCACCGTTTTTACAGGCAGGAATAAAACGCATAATGCACAACCTTAAGTGTTAATTTTAAAGTAAATCTTGGCTGAGAGTCAGCCCCGAAAGGCATTAAAGTGTGGGTAATGTGGGACTCTCAAATCCACTACAAACCTGGCAGTCCCCAAATCTATATGATCGGTATATTTGTGGTATGACGTCAGTGTATGTAGGGAGCCGCTTATCTGGCTCTGGGTCTTCGCGCTGCTGGCTACGCTGCATGCGTTGCCACCCGTTTTCGCTTTGTCTTCGCTCGTATAACAACCTCCACAAATTCTGAGCATCCTTGAGATTAGATCTCTCCTTGCTCCTTGTACTGCTCTGCACGTCTGGTCGTCTGTCACATGTCATCGAGGGCCCTGCATGCAAAAAGCGCGTGGTGATCGACGTCAACGGTCTCGCCGGCCGGTCGCGCATAACACAAGTCTACCTCAGTCTCCCCGATCTTCACCATATAGGTCTGGAAGCTGCCATGACCAGTGAATGCTTAGGTTAGGCAGTGCGTAGTTTCCGCAGACTTGCATTGGTACCATTTCATTAGATCTGGGATTACCTTGTCCACAACCCTGGTGCCCCTCGTTTCGCCCCAGTTCACTCAGCGTCCCAGCTCTCCAGAGTCCTCTTTATTGCATCGTATTTTCGCGTGCCCGATCCCGGTATATAAAGATATTCTTCTCTCTTCGTCATGGCCAAGGTATCATGCGGTACAGCGTTATCAGCACAGTGTTTGTGGACACCGCCATGTATCCTCTAGTGACCCTTATATATAGCCAGCACCCCCTGCACTTTGCTTAGTATTTTCTTATTTCTTCTTAGACATACAAGGCGTTCATTCAGCTTCAGGAAGATAAACTGGCCAACATAGATACTGATATCTTCATAACACTCGCAATGACTGACGACGCGTGGAAAGGGCCCGACCGACCGAATCGACATGTGATAGTGCGTTTTTCGGTGTACGGCTACCACCACCACCTATGCAGTGCAGAAGGCTTCCACGACCCCGATGTTGACTGCAGATGTAAATATTGTCATACCAAATGCTCTAGATATCTCGGTCTTGTTTGTGGGAACATTGGGTCTCTAAATCAGTTTGCCCGTTTAATGTCATCATAACTTTGTATATTGTATATGTCTATATTCCATATTTTATACAATTCGTATAACTGCATTTGTGAGCTCCTGACGCCGAGCCAAATCTTTGTACTTAGGTATTATCGACACTAAATGTGCGAATAAATGGATTTTGACTACTATTTCTTCTTAGTCCGCGGTGCAGCCGTTCCTACACGAATGACCCATAGAATTAAATTAGATAGCGGCTTCAAGCGTTGACCTTTCTTTACGGAACCCCTTCCTGGACCTCTAAGAGCAAAATTTGCCTTTATGCATTTGCGTCGCTAAGTCTGCTCGCAAGTGTCGATTCAAAATTTTTGGCAGCCATGTTAAAAAGGTAAATGGGCCTGTTTCTGAGTCGTTTGGTGGTACCATCTTTTAGAAGTAGATTGAGTTGCTTTCTTCGCAGACCGCCCATTCGATTTCTGTAGGCAGGGCGTGCCATTGAGTTCGCCTTTCTTAATATGGGAGGTTTGGAAACGCTAATGCATTATCAGGACTACCAACTAACAGCACCCAGTGTGGGACATTCACCCACCTTCGCTGAGTGCCGTGCCATAGAACGTACGTACAACTTCTTTAATTAAATGGTACAGGTTTTGGCTATATGTCCAGTGGTCCCGCAGCAATAGCGTTAGCGGTCCTGGGGTATTTCTGCAGCACAGTGCTTTTATTCGGTCACTGGACACGATGACTACCTATCCTGCACCAAGACGTCATCTCTTCAGAAGGGCCGAACTATCTTATTAAGTAGGGCACTAGGTAGAGGTCCTGCCTCTGTTTGTCCCTTTGGGTAGGACGACTTTTTCAGGACGATTTAGGGATGTCGGTGTTGGAGCCACCTCCCGTTCGAACAAACACTGTGTTCGCTCTAGCAGCTCTGTGTGTGCTTCTGACACGTTTTCTCTTCTGTGCTTCTTTTTTGCTGTTTTTTTTGTAAGACAGATGTCTACTGGGGCGTCGAGTTGATCTCCCCGATACAACTTTACGATTTTTCGGGCTATGACTGTGTCAAAAAACTGGCAAAAAATGAACACTATCATGCATCTCTTCTGTCCCGTTGAACCGGCGTTCCTGCATTTTGTTCAGCTCGCTGTAGGTTGATGATCATCTGCCGAAAGAGCCCTACGACTCTTTTAGTTTCAACTTTCACTTTCTCTAGTTTTCCAATCATGAAGGTCCTAGTGATCTCTGGTAAATTATCTTTGGTCTTCTCCTGGAACATTCGTTTGACCACAGCTCCCGACGTTTTTGTTCATTGAGGATCCTAATCGTGGCCAACGGGCTAGTCTGCAGTCCGCCGTCATTCTCGTTCATGTAAGCTTTCGCTCGGCTAGCTTCTGGGCTCCTGTTAGGACCCCTTTCGTGAGAGGGATTTCCTCCATCGAAACAAGCCAGAATAAGATTTTTGTCACTGTTTGCAGCGCGTCACTTGATCACTGATGATTAGCTAAACAGCTTCCCGCTAATTGTGGCATGTGTCGCTTTTTCGCAATTTACTTTGGAATTCTGTTTTCCTCAGTCCTACTAGACAAACTGTTAATATTAAAAATGTTCAAAAAAGTGTCTTGTTGCTTTCTTTGCAATATACCTATGTGCATTATAGTCTAGTCTTGTTAAGCATATCAATATTTGCCAAGGTCCTTGATGACTTTATGGTGAGGCAATTAGTTGGCACCAATTTGACACTAGTACAACAGTAAAGAACACTTATCTATAGTTTGGTACTATAACCGCCAATTGCAAGCATCTCGATGTCTTCTGTTTTTTTATGGAGGAGGTGTTAAATGCAGTTACGCACTATCGCTACGAGTCTCTCTCTCAAGCAGTGTGGGACTTGATCCCAACGGTAGGATGTTCCTCCGTTGAGACTCTTACCCAATTAACGCACCTCTTCCATGAAGCTTCACTCTCTGATAGATCACTCCCAGATTCATAAAACAGTATTATGGACTATTAGAAGAAGTGGCGAGCACCCTTTCATTTCAAGGTTGCCTGCTCTAAACCGCGCAGCCTCCCAAACCGATCCATGCCTTAATACCTGGCAGCAATACGCGCAGGAATCCTCCAGGACCCCCGGGAGGACTGACGTCCCATACCGCCTGCCATGTCTCAATTGTGAAATTCCTCTCCCAGTCTTTTTCGGTTTGTGTAGGAGCACCTAAGTCCCAAATTTCTCTCTGGATTACCCTTAGGGCTGCTACTCTGTAGGTTCTTTGTAGCATTTGCTTCGCTTTCTTCGTCTTGAGAGTCGCCCTTACCCACACTGGCGCTACGAATAATGTTATTGCTTCCGCAACCTTTATTAGCAGTGCCCTAGTGCGGGCCCGGGGGGCCATGGATGTTCGGCAGAATCTTGCCTATAACACACACTGCCCTGGCTGCTTTTGTCTTTTGCCTTTTTTATGTGGCTAGCGTTTCGGCCACTTGTTCCTTAAGGTGTTTCGTCTTTTCAATCTGCTCCTTTTCTGGCTTTTCCTGGCAGGCTATGCATCGTAAGTCAGCCGCGGGTGGGGTGCTCAGTGAAGGCCGAGCCCCTTTCCGGGTGGCTAGTCTCTTCATCTCTAAGGCGAGAGCCGCGGCCTTTTCCTTCCAATTCTCAGCTACCTTTGTGAGGTTTTGAGTACGTGCTGAGTACTTGTCGGCCTGGTTCCAAAGAATTGCTTTCATCTCCCCCGTTTCCTTTTTGGACTTCTTCAGTTTCCATTCCGCCTTATCTAGGCGGATGATAGCTGCCTTAAAATCCACCTGGGTGGTTTTGTGCTTACCTTTTAAAGCCTTGAGGCGTTCTGTAACTGCCTTTAGGTCTTCTAGAGCTTTATCTTCCTTGTTTGAAGTGGGCTCCTTCTTCTTGGAAGACTTCCTCGCGGACTTGGTCTTGTTGGTCGTGCAGGCTCGGCCGCTTTCAGCCTCCTTTGGGTTTTCCGACGTAGTCGCCATCAGTCTCTCTTGTTGTCTCCTTCTGCTTGCTGCATCTCCGTGGTCACCGTCGCTCTCGGTGTCGATATCGCACTCAGTGTCAGCATCCGGGTCGTAGCAGGTTCAACCTCTGCCTTCTTGGCGGCCTTAATTTCGGCTGCCTCCGCTTGCTGTCCCCATTCAGAAGGGTCTCCATCCGGAAACTTGCCTGGACCCCTCAACGGGCCCATATTTCCTGTTTTTCCCCTTTTTTGGATATATGATGTAGAATTTTGTTTTGCAGAACATGAGGGAATTTTATTTTGCAGAAAATTAGGGAAGTGCCAGAAGCGTTCTACAGAACACCGGCAATGTTGGACAATACATGGATGGAACCGCTCTTCGAGCAACGACACGTTCTCACCCGCTACTCCGTTCATGGGCTCCACCACAAACTGTGCCACCGCACTGGGTTCCACAACCCTTCTGATGAGTGTTGCTGCAAATTTTGCGGCCTTGTCTGCACCAAATATCATCATGAAACATCATGAAACCAGCATACGAGTCAACGATCAAACAGCTCTGCAGTTTATTTTTTATAAAAGTCTTATTTGTCGAAGATAAATAAGTATTGTACCTCATTTTGGACGTTTTCGAAGGACTTAATTTTTTAGCGCCAAACATTTTTGGAGAGATCCAAATAAATGACAGCCAGGGGCAAGGTCTGGAGAATATAGTGGGAGCTCAAGAAGTTTAAGTAAATTAAATCTGGCAGCTTTTATTAGATGCTACGATTCCAAGTCCTCCTCTGCTAGTTGCCGAGATTTATTGTTTTTAGTACGGTCGTAGAGAAGGTCACATTAAGGCAGTACTCTAAACACAGTCCTAAGTACCTGATATTTCTAGAATCGCTAATCGGGTAGTGCACTCATGCGTAAGACAGGGAGTCTCTTTTGTATCCCGGTCTATCGTTATGCTGTTTAGTATTAAAAAACAGTGGAACATCTTTTACACCGCCGACTGCTGCGAAACTTAAGGCCAATAAATCCCTGTATGGAAGTCAGCACGGCATCTGAATGGGCCTTTGCACTTACTAGGTACCTCGATGGCCTATAAATATTGCAGAGGAAACGGCGACCACAGGAATAGAGTGCCTCATCTAGTTCTCTACACCTAAAAACACCTTTATCTCAGTGTCAATGGACTTCGCTAACGAAACCACATCCGACTGTCAGAATTTCTCATACTATCAAACCAGAGCCCTAGGCTCTTGCTTGAAATATTTTTGGGATCGTTAGTTGGAAGGTGTTACGGCTCCTCATTAGAACCCTCTACTTAGTACCTACAAAATGAGACAACAAGCACCAGAAAACGTGCTCGTGCGGACTCGGCCACAACTAGGTCAACCTGGTTTCTGGATACAGTATATTATTCTGGACCATTGAGAGTGTTTCAGCAATAGGAAAGACTCGTTTATGAACATACTGGCCCTACATCTAAAGGGACATAGCATCTCTAAGAAAATTTCCCATCCATTCGGAGGATCTACATCTGTTTATTGCTTGATCTGCAATTCAGGAGAAGCTGATGATGCACGACATAACTTCGAGCTTCCTACTTACTAACCACCGTGATGGAAACGAACGGCACGGCAGCTGGTACTCGCAATTCCGTCAGTTGCGTCTAAACCCTCCCCATTCCCCTTCCCGCCCTAGTAATAGATAGTAATCCAGAACTATACTGTATACGTCCGAACTTCTAATAACTCTGCAAAGAGAGAGAAAGTTACAGTCTGAATGTCCCTGTTCAAAAAACGCAAGTAAACAAGCAGGGTTGTTTTAACGTAAGATGATAAATGACTGAAAAGCGACAGAGAGTGGCAGGATTTAGTGAGAAGAGCTATGCCAAGTACATCGGTATTAAGTCCTCCTACCCTACTATACTGCCTTATGATGAGGCATGTGTAAACGCAGTCTCCCCTCTACGAAACAAAAAATAGTGGTATCTGCACCCCTAAATGCAACAGCACCAGCGGCGGTGGCGGCAGCAGTAGTAGTAGTAAATATAATCGACGTAGGAACTGTAGCAGCACCAGTAGCCTCCGCCAGTATGTGCTGGTAGTAGGGCTGTCGTATGCTCTTTGCCAGATAATTGCGCACTCATTCTCGTGGCTGGGTTATACGCGTTTCTCTCGCGGCAGTCTTCTCTCGTCTTCTCTCTATGACGGCACCACAATACGGGCATCCACGTGGGCCAGACCTGTTGTTGTCGTCGTCTGCCACATCGGCTATAGGCAGTGGACGACGACGATGATGACGTCAACGGCAACATTGATAGCAACAACAACAACAACAAAAAACAACAGCAGCAACAACAAGAAAAACAACAAGGAACACAACAACAAGAAACACAACAGTGGATGGCAAAGACGACGATCACTCTGCGCCGAAGGCCATGTTGGGGAATAGGGCCATTGCTGTTTCTGGTTTTTGCTTCTTGGTGGGCGTCCATCTGTTGGTCTGTCGGACGGACGGGCGGTCTGTCTGTCTGGCCACATGTCCGGCCGTCTGCGGATCGGCCGGTGGCTCTGCTGCTGCTGCTACTGGGCGTGCCAACGACCGACCAGCTTGACGTTAGTTTATAGCGTAGTATGTTCCTCTTCCATCGGTAACCGCTTCTCCCATCGGCGGTAGGAGAGTTCTTCGAACGAACGAACGAACCTACGAAACAGAATACGATCGTGCTGCACGTAGTCGCCAGCAGCCAATCACCACCCATGTATATAATGTAACTCTCGCTTAATGGAAGCGAAGGCCCGAAACTATATTTGCCCAGGTGCCAGACGGCGGCGATGGCCATGAACAGATCGGCTATCCGACCAACTTTGCCAACAGAGTAGAGCGCCAAAGGCGCCCGTTCGCGAGGGGGAGAGAAAGAGAGCCAGCGAGAAAGAGATATGAAAGAGGAAGGTTTATAACAAAAAAAAAGGAAAGGCAGAGAATGCACGCCAGGTACCGTCAATCTCGAGCTTCTATTGCACGTAATGCTGCGACTACTAGAACAGCAACGACGACCCTCTTTCAGCCCCGTATGGCTCTAAACCATGATTATCAATTTGCCTGTCCTTCTCTTTTTCTTGCCTATCTCACTGCCTCTCTCCCAAGTTATAGTGATTAATGCTCACGTAAAGCATAGATATGGGAAAGGCCCTTTCGTGTATGTGTCAATATGCATATATATGTATATATATACACACATATATGTATATATCCAGAGTGAGCATGCTCATGGGTGGGAATGTGGTGCGTTGTCTTCCGGTTGAGAGCCCACAAGCGGAGAACCACGAATGAAGAGGGGGCAGATTAGCGCGACAGGAACTGCGAATGCCACAGCGCGTCTGTCTCTCTTGGCGTCGAAATTGGCCGTGCATATATATGTGTGTACATACGTGCAATTACCACGGACGTATGTGTATCTGCGGGCTGCGCAACACTGCAGTGATAATGAACACGAACGCCGGTCTTCTCTCCTCTCGTAATGACGAACGCAATCAGGACAACGCCTCCTCCGCCCTAGCCGTGCTCCGTTTCGCGCTAAGTAATCGTTTGTTTTCTGGCGGCGACTAGGAACTCCTTCGTATCTTTATTGCCGTCAATCAAGAAGTCGTCAACATTGCGGCATCGAACACTTCCGGCAGCGAAGCGAGGGAAAGGGTTCGACCGTTATAGTAGATTAGAAAGGCCGCTGTCCATAATTGTCCCACCGCTCGCATATTTCCCCCTTTCAGTTGTTTTAGGGCAGCGCCTAATGCCGTGAAACCTTGCAAGGCATTGATGCGTCGAAGTCCGTCGAAGCCTGAAGTCCTTTCTCTTGTTATATATATATATATATATTTATATAAGTCAGAATAATACATATATGTCATACCTTGCGACCACTCACCTATATGCAAAACATGATGTTTCCATAAGCTTTTTCAACCTCCCGATAAAACCGATAGCAAATAATTATACAGGTTTATTTCACCAGAAATTGGTAGATGCTACCTAAAATTCATATCGGCTAATAACATCTTTCACTACTGCATGCATTGAACCAGCTTCTATTTCCTTGCATTGCAGTATGTGGTATCGGTCAATATTACATGTGCCACAATGTTTACATACACAGTCTTCAATTTCAAAACAGAACCCTTTTACAATTATCAGATTTATTTCATTATAATTTAGAAGAATATATGAAATGCTTCACGGCGTTGCTGCTCGTCGTACCCTTTTAGTACAGTACCCTTTTAGGCATATATATTCGTGGTAGCCATGCCAGATAAGTCTACAGAGTATGCGTCTGTTTGCTTGCATTCCCCGCCTCCAACGGTCTATCGTAAATGCGGGACCGTCGGTGAAAATCTTTATGGCAAAGGTCAAATTACGCTTTTCTCTGTAACCTCGATATTTCTCTACGACCAGCGCGCTGAAATCGTATTTGTCTAAGATAAGGTCTTCCACAAAGGCTTGCTCCAGGCATAGTTCCAGCGCCAACGTTGTTAAAGCGTTTCGCGGCAGTCCTAGCATATATTTCACAAAATTAGCTTTTATTTTATCTATCTCTTTAATGTTGTCTAAGGTCAAGTTTGGTGCAATGACCCGAAGGCAGTAAGTTAAAATTGGAGCTATTTTTATCTTGAAAAGGTTCATTCCAGTCTTAGTGTCAATCTGTGTAAGATCTCTGAGTAGAGTCATGGCCAATATCGCTTTAGCACGCTTGACTTACTAATTCAATATTTCGGTTATTGACCCTAATGATGTGGTCAAGACTGGCGTATCGACCTCCTCGGGAAAATTGAAGAACTTTTGTCTTGGGTATATTAATTGTCAGCTTATACTGTGCGCACCATTGGCTCATTTCATTCAGGTAAAACTGTAGATGTGGTCTTGACTTGGCCATTATGATAAGATCGTCCGCGTAGAATACATGCGGGGCTTTAGCATTTCGAAGTATTTGGTTTAACCCTGTGACATAAAGGATGAATAAGAAGGGGCTTGCCGTGTCGCCTTGTGCTAGCCCAATTGTCTGTTTAACTTCTTGCGCAATGCAGTGAGGCCCATTTCTGATTGTGATATAGTTCGCAGTGAAAATGCTTCTCATTAGGTTGAACATTCGACCTTTGATGCCAAAATGCTGTCGCATAATATCCAGGAGACAGTCTCTAGGTACACTATCAAAAGCAGTTTTAAAGTCAACAAACGCTGCGTAGGTCATCTGTCCGTCGTTGGAACGTTCCCGCACGTGACGAAGGACCTCCCTGAGAGCTCGTTCAGTTGAGCGACCTTCCAAAAACCCATTCTGTTCCGTTGGTTTTAGGTCTTTACATTTCCTGTATAGTCGAGTCACAATAAGTGAGGTTAATATTTTGTAGACTACGCTAGTTAATGCCATCCCGCGGTAGTTCGCTGGGTCTGTGGCGTCGCCTTTGTTTTTGTAAATTGGTTGCAGGTAGCTTCGGCGCCATTGCTCATTGCATGTGCCCGTATTCTAAGCATGAATTGAACAGCGCTGTTAGCTTTGGGGCTATGTGCTCTATTCCCTGCTTAAGTTGTTCATAGTAAATATCATCAGGACCTGATGATTTTCCGTTTTTCTTCGCTAGTATAGCCATTCGAACCTCCCCGTCCGTAGAGTCTTCCCAGGCAGGCTCTATATGGGATGAGTGTTTATTGTCAGGATAGCAAATAATACTCTACATATTAGAATAACAGAGAGGCGATTTTCAAACTGACACAGTAAGCACATAATATATATAAATATATATATGGAGTTCTAGATCGAGCGGGAAAGGGGCGGGGTAAAATGGGTATACGAAAATTCAAGAGCGAGTGGGCTATTGGCAGATGCCAGGGCAGGGATGTTGGATACCAGGATACGAAGAGCTAAATATAGGGAGGGGCAAAGTACAGAATGTCGAGCATGTGGGCTAAGGAATAAGTCAATCGAGCATGTTGTTAAAGAATGTAAAGCCATGGGGGGAGCAGACATATAGAGCCCTCGGAGGCCCTAGCCTTAGAGCTAATTGTTAGAAAGGACCTGGTCGATATTACAAAGAAGAGGTTGTCCCAATGGAATGCAAATACTCAGTAGGTATTGAAGTATACATTGATTAAATGGACGCGTAGGTAACATATAAGCTGCCGCTCTAAGCGCCCCTGATATAAACGGGTGACATGTATATTTACGTATACACGCCAAGCGAATAATAATAAATCATATATATATATATATATATATATACATATTACAAATTCAATTTATTCACACATTTAGTGTCGATAATACCTAAGTACAAAGATTTGGCTCGGCGTTAGGACCTCACAAATGCAGTTACAAGGATTATATAAAATATAGAATATAGACATATACAATATACAAAGTTATGATGACAGTAAACGGGCCAACTGATTTAGAGACCCAATGTTCCTACAAACAAGACCGTGATATCTTGAGCATTCGGTGTGACAATATTTATATCTGCAGTCAACATCGGGGTCGTAAAAGCTAAAAAAAAATATATATATATATGGTTTATAAACAAGTACATCGGTCTCAACTAGTGGTTTTCATCACCGGATTTTCTCTCATCTTGCGAGTTCAGCTGTAATTTCAATATGTTTTTATTAAATTAGGGCACGTTTACTTGAGCCCTATTGCTACTATTAGAACTATAGAGAGAGGCAACGCCAAGCTGATGTTGAGTAGTTACCGACAATCAAGCAATAATGTTCATCTAAACAATATTGTAGATGATTTATAATTTATATATATATATATTTTTTTTTTAAGAGGTAACTGGTAAAATGCGTTATGCACACCGGGCGACGTTGTTAAAGCCTCGGTAGTGTGGGACTCGCACCCACTAAAATCCAGTCGTCCTCTTTGCCCCTTGACGGGGGGTGGCCGCAGTACTGTCTTCTCGAGATTACTTCGCCTGGCCACTTTTCTTGCCATTTAAGCTGCTCGGCTTTGTGCGGCGGTTATTTTCGCCTCAGAGATACCTTGTGCGAATCTTCTTACTAGAATCCAGGATTTGTGATCTTTGAGGAGAGCCTCTACAAGGGCCTGGCATGTCAGGGGGTTCTGCAGTCCTAGGTTCCGGGACAATAGCTCTCGCTCAGTGTCGAAGAAGGAGCACCCAAGGGTCCCAGAACACACAGAAAGCCTGCAGATCTCAGTGCTCGACTAAACGTGTCATTTAAAGCGGAGTGGGCCTTGTTCGCCGACCTGCACTCAAGGCGCATGACACGCCGTAATGGGCTAACACGTCCACAAGGTAACCACAACGATATCGATGGGGCACGACTAAATTATTAGTACGCCTATCATATCATCTGGAGTTTGGGGCACGCACTCAAACAGATCTTGGTAAGAAGTTCTTTGAGGCCACAGCGCAGCCAAGGTCGACCGCGTCCGTTCAACAGAGGGGTCAATGATAATGAGATTACAGAAAGGCAACACCAAGATGATGCTGAATGGCCACCGACACTCAAGCAATAAAAATAATACAAGCAATATTGTAAATAATAAATAATTCGTATTGCTAATTTTGATACCTGTACATAGTATGAATAACAAACCCAGGTTAAAAAGAGTGTTATCACTATTATGAAAGAATCTTCTATTTCATTAAGAACTACCTTCTACAACGTCGAATATTTAAATTGCTGTAGCGCATAATAGATCTAGCGACCACATGTCGTTGATGGAAACTCAACAAGGTACTTGAGATCGTTCCAGTCGTATCAGTAGTTGTGTGAACGAGCGATGGTTACTGGTTGCAGTTCGCTGTTATGTTGACCGGTGCCATGTGTGCATTGCTCACATAATTGACGTGCGCTTAAGACGCTAGATCAAAAGATCAAAGATAGAAGTAGTATAGACTGTTGACGACGAAGGGTGCTTAAACGGTCAGAGGCGAATTAAACGCTAAAGTCTACTGGAGTTCAGACTAGCCGTTTACGTGGTTTAGCTCGAACTGGCATGAATGAGTCTGAGCCCGCGATCGAAATTGTCTGCCAGGCAGTTAAGCATTTCTATTACGTACTTCTTTAAATTCATTTGAATACTGTCTAAATATTGTAGTAAGGGTGGTTTTGTTCTGCGCCGGATGCAGTGGTGTATTATGCGAGCCTACTATGGTGCGTTTGATCCGCACCAACGAAGATCGACTGATCGTACTATTCAGTAAAAGTAACCGCTGTTAAGTCAAGAATTGCATCCAGAACTATTCTTTGCTGGCCATCGCTTAGCTTCACGTCCTGCCTTAACTCAACATACGCTAGGTATAATTCTACTATATTCGAGCCGCATATCTAGAGTACTATAATGGCGCGCTATAGGGCTTTATGCGTCTGTGCATCTTTTGTGTGACTAACTATTAAATGGCTTACCGACAGACCCAGGTGGGTGTCGCCCGATATGTCTCCTAGATACCATCGGGAAGACATTTGAGACGATACTCAACTACAGACTGATTGCTGAACTGGAGGAAAAAGGAGCGCTGTCCGACAGCCAGTTTGGCTTCCGACGTAGGCGCTCGACAGAAATGGCCATCAATCTGGTGCTAGAGGAAGCCGGAAGGCAGCGACAGAGGAACCAGTGGTCAAGGGAGCTTTGCATGGTCGTCCTTCTGGACGTCCGCAACGCCTTCAACTCACTGAGCTGGAAAGTAATCCTAGAGGTTATGGCTGAGAAGGGTGTCTCTCCGTATCTGCAGAGGGTAATAGCCTCCTATCTCAGCAACCGAAAAGTCGTGCATACAGACAGGGAGTTCGCCATGACAGCAGGAGTCCCACAAGGCTCTGTCCTAGGGCCCACGCTGTGGAATATGGCGTACGATGATGTGCTGCGGCTCGGCGACATGGAGGGCGTCCAAACCATTGCGTATGCCGATGACTTGGCTGTCATTGTCACGGCGCGCAATGCGGACGCACTTCAGGGGCGGGCCCAGCGTGCCATCGAAGTAATAAACGACTGGATGGTGGGGCACGAGCTCCGGCTGGCCCCTGAGAAGAGTGAGGCTGTGCTTCTTACGGGACGGAAGAGGCACGGATATGTCCGGCTAGCACTGGAGGGAGTGGCTATCGAAGTCAAGCAGTCAGCCCGATACCTGGGAGTGACCATTGACAAAGCCCTCAATGGCAACACACATATAGATAAGGTGACCGCCAAGGCAGAAAAGATCGTCAACAGCCTGGCTAAAATTCTGCCAAGAACACGTGGCGCGACTGAGGGCAGGAGAAGACTTCTTGCCTCTGTGGCAGAGTCCACCGTGCTTTACGCCGCACCTACGTGGGGTCCCAGCGCGATGAAGCTAAAGAGGAATAGAAACAAGCTTCTGAAGACGCAGCGCAAGCTCGCGATAAAAGTCGCTAGAGCGTATCGCACGGCCGAAACAACAGCGGTGATCGCGATCGCCAGGCTCATTCCGTGGCCTAGGCTAATCGAGGAGCGAGTGCGGCGAAGACGAGAACGCCAGAAGAAAGCGGTAGCTCGACAGCAAACGCTCGAGAACTGGCAACGGGAATGGAGCCAACTGCCAACGGAGACCCCAGGAGCCTGGACCCGCCAGGTTATCCCCGACCTCATTAAATGGTTTAAGAGAAAGCATGGCCACGTCACCTATTATCTGACGCAGGTGCTAACGGGGCATGGATGCTTCCAAAAGTACTTGCACAGAATGGGTAATGTCGCGGAGCCTACGTGCGTTACTTGCGGCACGGGCGAGGTTGACGATGTTACT
>QVRM01000888.1:102500-410000 GCA_003439945.1 Dermanyssus gallinae
GTCCGGGCAGGCGCTTCCAGCCTCACCTGAATCGGCAGCGTAGGCGGGTATTTGTTCTCGCCGCTAGCAGCGGGACGTTTCGTCGCCGGCTAACCAAAGCAGTTCGACGCTGTCTCTAAAAGCTCGTTGCCTCGAAGCACTCTCGAGGCACTGCGAGTGCAGAAGCACAGAAGGTCACTCTGGCTGGAAGTGCGACCGAGTGAAGCTGGCCGAGTGCTCGGCGAGCAGCAGCAGAAGCAGCAGTAGCAACAGTAAACCGGACGAAACCCCGAACACTAGCATTGTTGCAATGGGCGACAAATCGCCAGCCTGACTATTGAGTGGACGACAAGGTCGATCTCTGGGTGGAGCTGGGTGGAGTGGGAGCCTTTGGAGACTCAAGCGCACGGCCAATGGCGACGGCGGCTAACTGTTGCGAACGGAAAAGCCAATTTCTTAATGGCAAGGCGGATGTCGGAAACGCTAACGCATTGTTATTATAGCTGCTGTGAGAAGCGGCCGAGGACGGCATTCCACAGTGCAGCGGATCCACAATCAAAGTGACAGACTTATCTTCAAACTACTGATGAAGAGACGAACTCTTGCCGAGGAAACGAGACTCCGAAGTGACATCAATCAGCGAGGCGCACTTGGGTTGAACAACAGGAAGCCCGTGCCACAGCCCAAATAAACCGACTACTCTGTGAAGCCGTGAAGATTAACCGAGACATTGTGACAATCATTGATATTCGAACAGTGTACGATGGCAACAGATACATACACATAAACCTAAAAGGTTTATCAATGTGCATCGGTACACCGAGCGTCGAGCCCGTTGGCGTGGTGCATTCGCGTGCGCCTTGCGACCGAAGGAGACACAAGGGGGCGCGGGTTAGATTTCCATCGTTGCACATTTGTATGTACTGGGGTCCGTCTTATGAAACCATGCAAGAGCGGTTCCGTTCACGTTAAATGTTGGCTGAGAGTCAGTCCGAAAAAGTTACTTTTATCGGAGCGGCATCTGAACTCCGGCCACGACAGTGAACCAGGCGACTCATGACCGACGAACGGTAACAGGGCATAAGGCGCCCAGGCCCTTTTTGAATCAGCACTCGCGAGTCCTGGAGAAGCAGCAGGAATCGAACACCAGTCCAGCTCGCAGTCTCCGGCCAAAAGCTCCGGAACCCAAGCCAAACAGCGCTCTAGCTGCTGTACTGAAAGCAACTAACATGACAGCAAGTCCAGGTGTTGCCAGACCAGCAACCGCTGAACCGCCGTCTAGGTCAGATACCTGTTAGTGTTTTGAATGATTTTGGAGTATGTTTCGAATGTTTGTAGACTGTTTAGTCGTATGTTCTCTGATCGAGTAGAGCAAGACTATCGACAAAGGGATAATCTTCAGGATACAAGGCTCAACAGAAATCTCCATAGAATAAGAAAAAATAAGGAAGTTATTTTTAATTCTAGACCATCTTCCATCGCCAACGAACTTGGAATTCATCCCTGAGGCATATGCTTAAGGTACCGAGGGCCGGACATGTTGAGATATCTTTCCCCAACAGTCCTTGTGGCACCATGGCCGCTGACTCTTAGCGGTATGGTTTACAATCTATTCTCAACGAGCATCGCTCAAAGAAAATTTGATTAACAACATGGATCAAACCGACGACAACCCGGCAGCCGGTGACTAGCGCACTAGCCGCCCCCTAGACCTCGGAGTTTTGTAGCTTTATTAAACTATAATGTCAGACAGTTTTGTAAACTTTAACTTAGAAAAGAATACCATAGATCTTAAACATAAATTTAGGAATACTGTTTCCATTCGACTTAAGGGTAGAGAGAGCATACGAATAACTCGACATCGAGTTGTCAGACTCACGAAATCATCATATAAGCTAGATAAGCCTAGATAAGCGAAAGGCTATTCAGAAGCAAAGAGCAAACATACTCAATAATCAACTGCAGAAGCAGTACCTTAGGGGTTTTATAGGAAGTTCTACAAAAACATTTAAAATCTACCACCTTCTGGAAGGTGATACCAGCGCTTACCTACAGACGGAATCGGGGTTACGGTGATACCGGTGGCTCCAGTAAGTATGTTAACGACAACCCAAAATGTGACTGAAAGATGAGCGTTATTATTATATTGTGTTGCTCAATTTGTTCCAAGAGTCAGATCCATGGGCGAGTATTCATGACCAAGAGTCATCATCGAAATGAATACAATACAAGCAAAGCCGCGTGGTTATATTCAGATGGAGAAGGTGCTTGTGAGGACATCGTATCACCGACATCTTAGCCAGGGGCTGAGGGGACGTACAGTTAACTTCACGGTCGTAAAGCGAGTACGCGAGATGCCGAGACGGAATTGGTTGACTTCGATGTACGCGCATATTTTACCTGGACAGCGAGACCCTTGGATCACGTTGCGTGCACAGTTCAACTGGAGACACTCTTGAAGCTCTGGCAGAAGGAAACTGAATTAGTCTGCTGAGTCATGCTAGTTTTTGAAATGAACGAGTGACTGTATTGTCAGGATAATTAAATCAACAATACCATAGCTCTATGTACAGGAGCCGAGAACACTGAGCGCAAATAAATACCAACTGCTCGAGTTGGGAAGTGGGACCTTCTAATTTTCTACTTGTAGCAATAGTCCGTAAAAGTGTTTAGCCCTCCTCCTTGGAAAAAAATGTTGCTGTTGTTGTTGCTGTTGCTGTTGTTGTTGCAGTGTGACGACGGCACCAGCAGCAGCAAAACAGCAAGACACAGTGTCACGATTTATACGTTTTGCGCTCGAGCAGCAGGATACTCAATTGGGAGAACTGGACTCGCTCTATCTACGGCTCGGTGCTGAAGCTGCCGCTTGCCGTTCGGTGCCGATGTTTCTCCGGTTGTTGTCGATTTGATAGCGATTTGCGATGACCGTGTTGGACGAAGATCGACCATGACGACAACAACAACAACAACAACAACAACAACGACGACATCGTGGTCATGATCAATGACGACGACTATACGACAACGTTGACACCTAGATCCGTGTCGGCTAAAAGGCGGTTTGCTCTGTCGTGTCGTCGCCGGCGGTTTGCTTTGTCGTGCACGTACAGCTACAACGGCGGGGCCTCGGCCATCTGTCCCCGAACCCGCGCAACAAGAGACAACAACCTGAGCGAGCAGCCAGCAGTACGTAGCGGTAGAAACGGTCGTATTCGCAGAGGCAGAAGCAACATCAGCAGCAGCCGGCAGAGTATTTGCCTCCGCCGCGGCCGCCAGCGCCTGGTTTCACGCCTGGTCCCCGTTCTCTGGTCACTGCTGGCTTCATTACTTGTTGGTGGTTCGGGCAAAGGCCACCCCGTTTAGCTCATCATACAAGAGAGTGTCAACGCCTCATCGTTACGGATCGCTGGCTGGAAGGCTGACGAACGAACGAGCGGGCGAGCGAGCGAGCGTCCGGGCGGTGTGGGCAGATGGCTTGCTGGTGACCGCTGCCGCATCTGCCACACTGCCATTGTTTGACCATCGAGATATGTGTCGGTTGACGACGATCGGCGACCGTCGATATGTCACGGCAACAATCCGACAATGCGGCATTCGCCAACCTACCAACCAACCAACTGGCCAGCCAGTCAGTCAGAAAACCAACCAGTCTCGGGTGGTCTCTGATCTCTGCCCTGATGCACCACTACCTCACGCCGCACTGATTGCCGCCCCTAATCCCTGCGGCCAGGGTCGGTTGGTCGGTCGGTCATGTTCGTAGTAGCGGATAACCCTTGCAGGTTACGCCGCAGCAGCAGCAGCAGCTATAAGGTCGCGCGTACGATACGTATGTATGCACGGCCATACGGCCATCCTAGTAGCTGTAATAACAATCCGACAGCCGTCGTGACTAGTCGTGAGTCCCGCAATCTCGGCTACGCACCGCGTCGGCAGAGGACTCGGCGGACGAGGAGACGCCAACGACACTTGTTCCGGGTGTAAACCGGTAACCGTAACAAGTGTGCACGATGTACATGCATGATTAGTTCATAAACGTGCATTATTTATTCTTATATAATATTATACTCAGGCAGAGCAACGAGGAGCGACACGCGACACCGATACCGAGAAATAGAACAACACGATAATGACAGAAGAACGATAACAATACATTGTAGCTGACTTATAGGTTGACCTAAAAGTATACTACATAGGCAGCCCCCTATACAGCTTACTATCGTCGCGCGCATTAGTAATTGAATGTATAAAATTAACACACAAGTTGAGCGTTGGGTAAAGGAATCTTCATGAGCTCATAAAGCGGAGAGCTATCCACTGTTTTAGCATGGCTATTCAAGCGTGTGTGCGTTCTCACTAGGGAGGTGAAGGCCTGCAAACAGCGCCGTTCTAATATCAGCAACACTCGCAACAACGACAGCTCCTCTAGAAATAATAGAATCGGCAACAAAGGGAGCCATAATAATTCAGAATACGCCTTTTTAGGGGCTGCAAGAAGCCACTATCGCTACCCAAGAGAATTAAGCATCTTCCAATTTCCCTTAGGTCATATCAGACATCTTGGACGCGCTGCAAATTGTCCTTCATGTGGGACATGCAGAGTGGATGAAGCTAGAACTGACAAGGAGCTGGCCTTCTACGAAGGTTTTATGGTAGAGGCGAGGGACAAACATTCCGGATCTTCTATTGCCTGGGCTTTTGACACAGCCTCGCCGAAACTGGCTGTAGAAAAGCTGGCGTACCGCGGGATTTCGTTAATATTTCCCTGGCTAGTTTTCTCAGTCCTCCAACACCGTTATCCTTGATGTGTCCGAGCAACCTCTACTTCAAACAACGGGGCTGGCTCAAGGAGACAATCCGAGTCCCCTTCGATGAATCGGTATTGGTTTCGGACTTACCAACTGTAATCACTAAACGACACAAGTTTGCCAACGTGGGTCTCTACGCCGACGACTTGATCCTCTTCTTCAGAAACCGCCTTCATACTCAGCAGACGCTTGCAACTCTACATAAATCTGTAAATGCTGACTGGTTTGGTTACGCGGAGACTATTAATTTCAGGGAAGGCGAAAGGCTTGCTAACGATAATAGGCTTCATTTTCAGGGAAACCCCGTCAAGTATGTGAAACGTTTCGCCTACCTCGGTTTCGCACTAAGCACAACTGGAATGTGTTTTACGCGACATACCAACGAGAGAATTCGTAAGGGTCTTGTGTCATTTCGCAGTATCCAAACTTCAGTGGCGGTATCTGGCGGCTGGGGCACCTCTCTTGACAGAGACTTTGCAGCGAAACTACAATCTGTGTCGCACTGAGGCGTTTCAACAGCACATTCAGAATAGAGAGACGAATATGGCCGATGTCGATCCAGTTCACTTTACAACCCTCACTTCGAACACATAAAGGAATCCTATTGTGCAAACTCGCCAAGCTAATCTTCGAATCGCAGTGCATGGGTTTTGCTATATATTTTACGCACGACCTAGCTACAATGAAGCAGGTGAATCATACACGTGTCGACGTTGCAGTCAGCAGAAATACCATGTACTTGATTGAAAGATCAAATCCTATTTTTGTAAACCGTCTAATGCAACATAATACTTGTCATTGGATCAACAAAACAAACTGCATAGATGGAGCAATTTATTATTTGCTTGATATGTATACTTAAATGAATTTTTCACACTTTTAGATCAGATGCACTTAGAGCGGCAGCAAACGCATCCACGTTGAGATATCTAGAGTTTCCGCAACGACCCTTGTGGCAACATGGTCGCTGAATCTCAGCAGTATGGTTTATCATCTATTGCCAATACGCAGTAGGTATCTATTTTTTTTTATTCAACTTAATGGGGGTTTGGATGGTAATGCACCATCTCTTTTATTGAGACATCTGTGCTCCCCGTTTTTTTTTCAATCATGGTCGATTTTTAATCCACTCCGGCATTCACCTTGCTTACATTGGGAACCATGAAAACCAATTTAGGAGTGGCCGGTCTAGGTCTCGAACCCAGGCCTCCCGAATGCAAGGCAAAGACTTTTGCCACTAAGCCACCTTGCTCGGTGTTTTTTGCCACTAACGCACTAGCCCTCTAAACTACGCCGCCAGATATATTTGCAATGAGCATTGCAGCCATATCTATTAATGGATCAAGTGTGGATATTTGACGAGGCTAGGCACTCCACCTACCAGCAGATGTGGCATCCGATTGAATTCGTCGATTATGGCGTAACCTCAGAACTCTGAGTTTCCCTGCAATGCGTGCTTATCAGCAGTCCAAGCAAGTTATGCCGGAACGGCATGAACAGAAGCTATATGATTGACAACTGCGATAATAAGTCCAATATTGCGTTAGACTACTTGTATTAAACTGCATTTTTAGAAACAGTAGACCTGAGATACAAGGTAACGATTTTTCAATCAAATTTGTTGAGGCAAGACTTTTGCCACAGTTAAACGACTATGTGAGTATATATATATATATATATATATATATATATATATATATATATATATATACCTCCACATATATATCTATGAACATGAGTCAGCAAATTTCCTGAATAATCACTTCAGTTGGACATACGCGGCGCTGAAATGACTAGGTGTTAAGGTATTTGATCACTTCCACTTTTTTTGGAGGACAAAATATAGTAACGCATAGCTAACTAGCATATGCAAATAGTAGCCTAATTAGGAAATTTAGTCATGTTGTTAGCCGTTGAACGTGCTAGATGGCTGTATCTATTCTTGTCTTCCGATTGAGAAGTAGTGGACAAGAATTGGCAATTGCCGAAGGCAAGGTCGGTTACATTCAAATGGATTTTGTCTATCAGACCTTTCTCCACAAGAATCGTAACAATACTAAGCAAATACTACCATGACGGGCGCTAATTTTAACTCACAACGCTACCACCTAAGATGTATACATGCGCTTAATCAATCTAAGAGAACAACCTAGCCAGCGTTGTGCAGTGTTGCAGCAGAATGTCTTTAAATTCAAAAACACTATTATTACATTTGTACCTTTGCTGCACGTAGCGCTACCAACAGCCAGGACACAGTCATTTTTCGGCACATATATTTGGGGGAAGCTTCCGAGATTGTTGACGGCGCGAAGATTGCGCCACTAAGTTCAAGATGCATTATCTCACGTAGATATAGAATAAATTCCTATTTTATTACTAATTCCGATAACGACTTTAGATATTTAAAACGTAAACATTTTTTTCGCTAGCTCTGTCGTTTATCACCAAGCACCAGAAGAAGTTGAGTTCTCTAGAAACCTTTTTATAACAATGCGGTGCGGCTCAAGCAGAGAACTTTTTTTAATACGTATTAGGGTTACTATCTTGATTGGGTAAACTATATACATTAAATTTAGTTTGAGCAAATTTTCTTTGAGCGGTGCTCATTGAGAATACATGATAAATCATACCAGTGAGAGTCAGCGGTTATGCTGCCAGAATGGCTGTTGGGGGAATCCAAGATATCTCAACATTCCCGGCCTATTAGAGGTAATATTTCTCAGGATTTGCAAATTGCACTAAGTTACTAAATACAAAAAGTCCTTACTTCGTGCACATTAATATATTCACACACCCTTTAGCAGGGGGGCTTCATTGAGATCACAGAAGAAGGTTATCGCAAGTCGGCCTTCAGGCGGCGGGTTGTACATGGTTAAGCTTACGGACTAAGCGCCATGCAAACATTTTGTTAACGATCGCTTTCATGGCAATCAGTTTGGCCTGGATATTGATTCTCGAGCGAGTGTTTGTAGTACTCATGTTAAAAAATCTCACTGCTTGCTCGGGCCGTTTACATATGCGAGTAAACGTGCGTATGTCCAATTCTATCTAACATTTTCAACAATATTGTCGCATTTAACATAGTTCTCGCTAATGTTACAACGATATGCAACACAATCATCTTTGGTTGTCTTGTTAGTTCGCCTATCGATTCAACCGCTGGACATACTGTGGCGTGATTTTTGTAGCGCATTCGTCTACGCGCCTCATACATCCACAACACTCCTGAGGATCGTGAACACGTTAAGTGCAGTGTAACAGGTGACGACACCCGTAGACGAGTCAACGTCGTATTTAGATGCCTGCTTTTAGATCCGGGTGTTTGCCAAATCGTACTCTCATTGCAATCCGATTTCGTTTGATTATTCCGTCTATCTAAGGTGTAGGCCTCACCCGGCCTCGTTCTTGATAATCCCCATTGTGACTGCAGTTTTTATGTCATCTGCCCCCCTCTTCCCAAATATGAGCTTTATTATTAACAACAAAGAATTAGCTAACTTGAATCCGCTTTATAAAAAACGATATTTCATGCGAGTGTTAATCCAATTGCTACAATTGGTTTTACTTGAATCTTAAAAAGGGCCGATGCGGTATGTCGGACAGCACGTGTGTGGGATTAATTACTGCGCCTCCTAGAATTCAATTTTTCACTCGGATATTCTTCTTCTACGTGGCTCTGGAAATTGCTATTTATGACGACCCCTTGTTAAGTTAATTTTTCTAAAGTACTAATATTTATTCAGTCATTATGCGAGCAGTATGACTAAAAACAGCTTTCAACTGCTACGCCGCCAACGAGAGTGCTTCCCTTGTTGGTAGCAATCTTAAAATAGATGCTGCGCATTCAGTTTCGATCGACATTAACCTCTGCAGCACGAGGCCCTCGGCTCTCTTGTCTCCGGTTGGCTTTCCCAAATGAGAAATAATCTTTGATACGTATTAGTTCTCCTATTCCATTATTCCGTTAAGCTCACACACCGCAGAAGCCGTGGCCCAAGGCGTCTAAAAATCGGCTTCTGTGCCGTCCATCAGTCAATGCTTATTTTCATGCCAAGTAAAGATCGTGCGTAAAATGTACAAAGTAAGCCTTTTGTTGCGCCAATGGCGATAGAGTCATCCGTAGTCCACAATACTGTTGACATTCGGATAAACTCCTAATGTTTTTTTTCTTTAATGCATAGCCGAAAGGAAAATAATTAAACATTACAAATATGGGCTAATATTATCGCGACCATCCTGCGTGACAAACCATGCTTTTGACCTCCCACATAATCTCACCTGACATCAGTACCATCTGTGACCAGCTGGAAAAGACAATGAGAAGTGCACTGAAATGGACAAGTTGTGGCAGTAGAGATCACGTCCGTGGTACTTACGAGTCTGCTACCTCACCCACGGTGAAGTGCTCGAACTCCTGTTTTTCGTAAGTTTGTAAGTTTTGATAAGCCTCGATGAAGCCCTCCTGCCAAAGGGTGTGCCAAAATAGATATCATTGCAAGCCAGGCGGGACTACTTTGAGGGTAGAAAGGCTTATGCTATGATCATAAACGGGAACACGAGAGGCGGGAGGAACGACGACTGCTCGAAGGAGCAGAACGAGAGCCCTCCGCTTATATCGTGCGACCTCGAAGGGCGAGAACCCGCTTAATGACGGACTCGTAAAGAGCCACCTAACTAGTCTCTTATTCAATCGTGACGTTGCGGCCGTATCTTTAATTGTACAGCATCCGCTTACACTGGAGCAGCACAACATGAATCTGCCTTTCGGGGTGGAGAAGTTGTGCCAGGTCCTACGGTCACTCTCGAAAAGAAAGAGATTAGAGCCCGATCAGGTCTGCTGTGAGTTGTCCAGTCACTCTCCCTCTCTTTGCTGAAGCTCTTTGTGTTTTCTTTAGTGAAGTTATAATAAGGGGGCAGATGGCTAAAACCTGGCATGTCGCCAGGCTTTCTCTTCTGTTCAAGGGTAGGACATAGTGATGACAAACAGAATCCAGAATCTCTATCGTGAAGTGGCGTCAAAACGCACATTGAAGAATATTTTCTGTAAGCAGCGGATTGAGCACGTGACTGAAGAGGTCCTTCCACCGGAGCCATTCGGCTTTAGGAGAGGCCAAAGCACCCGTGATGCAATCTACGTTCTCCAGTCAGAAATCGAGCGAGCTGTGGCAAAACCCGTAAGGTCATATGTATGCAGTCTTCATCGACCCCGTCGAGGCCTTTGACAAAGTCCCTAGCCATCTGCTGGTTGAGGCACTCCAACGAGCAGAAGTGGGTAGCTCTCTCCTGAGTGTAATAGCAAGTTTCTTTGAGGAGGAGACCTTGTTAGTGGACGGTGGGCAGGGTGTATTGGAAGTTGAGCGAAATGTGGGAACTCCGCAAGGAGACCTGCTACGCTGCGTGCCATTGACACTTCTCATTGCTGACCTTGTCGGTTACGTCTGACAGAAAAAGCAAAAAGCCGTATGCCGATGATATTGTGATCGCTAATCGCGACCTAGGTGCCACCAAGCGCATTACCTCTACGATAGAGACGTTCCTTAACTCGAACAGACTTAAAATAAACATCAGGAAGGCCAAAGTCATGAAATTAAGGCGTGGAAGTCAATTGGCTGCTAGAGACGTTACGCGTTGCTGCCGCCAACCAGTGGAGTTTGATCATTCCTTCCAGTGTCTTGGCCTTTGGATTCTTATACAGGAACGACGTTCACAGCGCATATGAATGAAACAGTACGAAAGGCACTTGTCTCTCTTTACAAGGAGGTAGGCAATGTCCGAAGACTGTCCGTTTTCTCAGCAGTGAGGCCTTTCATGCTAAGATTGTTCCGGGGCTGATGTATAGTCTTGACAGGGTGTCAAATCACCTCACGCCGGCGAATTTTAACTAGCTTAAGATGTGTTTTCCATTATATATGAAGCGGGTGCTTTGCTTGTCTATTCGAGTAAGAAGCCGCTTTATGCTTCTCATGTCAGGGTGTCCACCGGCTACTGGAACAATCCGACTAAGGCTGAAGATGGTGCGTACAGTACCTTACAAATGTTTATGCTTTATTTTATTAACGTACAAAATACAATTCATTTATTACATTTTATGGTTACATTGGAATATGAATATCTAACTACTTTTGGGTTTGTGAGGGGTGCTACAAATCGATCTTATCCTCGAGGCAGCCCCTCATTGTGTTCATAATTGCTGCCGCATCGCCGCGCTGAACCGCTAGAGATAGCCGCTGGAGTAGAAAGTCGAAAGCTCTTTTGTCCCCCGTCGTGAGTTCAATTCGTTTGCCAACCTTCTGTAAAAGCGACCATGCCTCAGGGCCAGGTCCCCCTAGTGTCTCCAATACTAGTGGCACAAAAATGAACTCGTTGGTGAGCTGGGCGTATTTGTTGGTCTTAAGACGTTCAGCCTTGCGTGCTGCGGAGCCAGCGGCTGATGCGCTAGCCTCCATGTTCAAGGGGGCGAGCGTGTCGGTGACTGTAGCATCCCAAATAAGCGCCTCTCCCCTTTCAAATGTTTTATTTTGTAGTCGGAAGCTACGGTCGAACAGGCCAGACAGAAGGTCGGTGGTTTGGACGTTCTCAATGCCTTGCACCTTTAGTCTGGTCGTGCATGTGACAGTTGCCACGTATACATCAGGTCATAGTGCATGGTTATCACTACCTCGTATGATTCAAATGCAGCGTTTCACGAGTACGAGTTGTGCACCTGCCGGTTCTGTCTGCACAGGTGTGTTAAGTTCCATGCAGTAGAATGCACAGCGCTGGATCAAAAATCGTGGCACTACTCTCGCCGGAAGCATAAAGAAGATGAAGTATTTCGAGGAAACATTTTTGCACTATATAGCTTACACTTGTAACTAAGACCAAATAATGATTTGTAGTCTGAAGAGCGCTGTGAGTGTAAAGAAAAGCTACTTAAAGCATTGGAAACGTCATGTATTTCATTGCAGTTCCTCTGGCTCATATAATCAATATGTTAATCCATAGTCGTTCACGCATGCAAGTAGGGCTGTTCTTAGCCGGCCAGGTATCCGATTGGTCTTCTGTTGTTGAGTCAGGGAGAAATTTTAGAGCGGATTGACGGCGCGGTGAAGCTGCACGCGATCGCACACTATATTAACGGCACGGAGATTTAAGTTTTTCTAAAACACATGAGTCAAAAGTGTGTTATAATAGCCAACAATTAAAGCACGACTCGACTGGTTTTTTAAATATATTTTCTGAATATTTTCCGATTAAATATATTTTATTTGTTTGAAATGGTTACAATCGTGTTTCTGTCTGTACGCCTGTGTGCGCACGCATGACTGTATGTGTCTTTTAACCAGTTTTTACATTATGTTGACACCATCGTCTCATTGAATGCAATATATATTTTTCTGCTTTATTTACGTTTTATAAAAAATCGTTTCAAAATATAGGTACAAACACCTTTCTTTCTTTCACAATCAGGATACCTTCAACATGCTCAATAGTTCTCTTTATCGCTCAGTCACCTACATTCTTTCTCGCCTGTTAACTTTTTCTCGTTTTACCTTTCTTCTAATTTGTACAGTTCGCTAAGCACTTTCTCGAATAGCCCAGTATGTGCCCAAATTCACGCTTTTACTGACAGTGTTATTCGCATGTACAATTTTGTTCTATAATTATTCCATCCTGTTAGAAAAGCACCTTAAGACATGTCAACTAGTCTCATATATATATATATATATATATATATTCCTTTTGCGGCGAATTATTCTATCAGTGCTTGCTATAGACAACTACGAGACAATTCAAACTTGTGCTAAAACAACGTGGTTTCCTTTTGCTAGCCTGTACATATATATCGCTTAGTACATTGGTGTTCTTGCTTCGTCGCCTCCTATTATACACCCACACCAATTGTTGTATATGCGTTACATTCGTCAAAACGACAGCTCAAACCAGCACACTCGGTGTGCAATCTGAAATAGCCAACAATGTTTCGGTCAACAACGAGTGAGGAGACTCTTTCTCATGTCCGACGATGTAGTCAGGTGTTGTGGAGCACCCCACCGTACGGTTGCGCATATTCTCTCGTTCCACATACATTCTGCATACACCCAACCGCCATGATATTATTGAGTGGCGAGCGAGTTTTACACAATATTCTATTTTATTGCACACATCTCTTCACACGCATCTGAACATAATGGTTGTACTAGTACACTACTAAAGTACCGAGACGGCTCATACAAAGTACTCGTACAACTACAGTGATGTCAACAATTATTACCTGCGACTGCATGTGAGGAGATTACTGAAGCAATGGGAGGCAATGCACTCACACTGCGTGGCGCTGACGCGTGAGTACACACAGGTGTTGCTGTTGTTAAATAAGTGCATAATAGTGGCCAATATATATATATATATATATATATATATATATATAATTTGAATAGTGGAACTTGAAACATAATACAAAATTGTTACTTAAGCGCTTACTCGTTAGGGAATGCCGACAAACCACACCAAACAAAGCGGCAATACAGAGGCGATTCAAAAACAGAATTATCTTGACGACCCCAGCACGCCGTTGTGTCTACGGATCGCATTTATGTCTCGACACTAACGCGCGTTTGCCTCCTTCGTGTTCTCCTACATCGAAGAGAACACCAATTAGCGGCGTACGCTATCCCAGGTCACATTGCACGAACAGCGAAGAAGTCCACACTAAGTGCCCTCTCCTCACGGGGCACTCAGACTGTGAAAGGATTAGCCAAAGAAATTGGTAATTCAACAGAGATGCTTGACGAAGAAAATCTAACAAGGAAGCTTTACTTCTCATTTTTTTTCGCATGCGCTATGAATCCGTAGAGTTGCCGTCGAGACAGCCGCCGATCGCTCCCCGAGCAACAAAAGTGATGGCGCTATAAAACTACGCAATCTAACTGGACTTCAGTAAAGCGCCACTTGACCGACGAGTGATTGACGAAATCACAGCATGTGCATATATGCAACTGGCAGGGCCAGGGTTCGCACGACTGGTGTCAGGACAGATACTGAATTGGTGTAAGGGACGTACACGTATTGCTGCAGGCGATGAGAGGAGACGAGAATAAATCTATACACTCCGAATACGGAAGTGCTGTAGCAGCACATCAAGCCCATTCGTGTAAAATGAGCAAGCCAATTAATTTGGGATAGACGCAAGCCAAGGCAAGCAATGCACTAATTAATGGCTAATCATACTAGACTTGCAACTGCAAATTCTGCGATCTTTAGTGTTAACAATTGTTTGCTTTGCTACTGCGAAACCTGGCTGCACTCGAGAAAACGACCTTCCGCTTGCTCGTAGGCAAAGGGGAATGTCATAAGGAGAAACGCTCAATCTCAACGCCTAGATCTAGATACCTACTCTGCTAACATTTCAATGGAAAAATTTCTCCTTAACACACATTTTTCTTACATTGCGCCGTACCTATATACGTATTATTATACGTTGTATTTGAATAGAACTCTTCTAGTCCACTCGCTTAGGCCCTGCCCTAAACTTCGTGCCACCAGCGGTAATGTTTAAGTATGTTTGTGCTGCTGTTGTTGTTGTTGTGGTTGCTCTCTTTACGCTATCCTTAGGCTTCATGTGTTGCCCTTTACAGTCGTATTATATAGTTTGTTATGTTATTGCTCGTCACGTCGAGGTTGTCGCTTTAGCAACTTTTGTTTCTATTGCAGATTCTCTCCTAGTCCTCGAGGCGGTAGTAAGTTGTGGTACAGCACTTTCGAGGTAGTTACTAGACGCACCTTTACGCTTGTCGTTGCTGCTGCTGCTGCTGCTGCTGCTAGGAAACCATAGCAAGGCGGTACATTGCAAGTGTTGTTGCTGCCGCAGCATCGCAGTAGATCAACAGCAATTGCCATGCACCAAGTACCGTAGAGTACCGACGTTGAGATAGCTGTTTCTACTTACATTCGTTTTACTTTAGGCAGAGAAGTGAGTGAGTTTGTTTGTATGTATGTGTCTGTATATGTAGGTCTATGCGTCTATGCGTTTACATAACCTAGTTGCTACTAGAAAACGCAGCTCCTGTTGCTGTGCTTGTGTTTGTTCCGATTCGCTAGCAGACGACGTCGAAGGACGTACTCATGGGATGTTTGCTGTCTTCAACGACGACGATCTTGGCTGGCGTCGACCCGATGAGCTTGCCGAGGGTCGCAGCCTGTCGCTGAATGATATCTGGAGGTCTTGGATCGAGCACTTGGATGACGCCCGAGGGGTCGGCGGTCGCGTGCACCACCGTACCATGCGATGTGCATATAGAGGTCACGTGGCGAGCTGGCCCGCGACAATCACCGGCGCTAGGGTCCCTTCATCGCTCGGGTCCCCGCAGTGGGTGGAGGCCGCGTCCGACTTCAGCATAGACAGCACCACCGACCTTGGTGAACGAAAGTCCAGATAGGCCAACGTCATCAGTAGAGACAGGTATACAGATACCGGTGTGACGCGTACGCGTCAGTGCAGTGCAGATAAGAAAAAGGAATAAGCGCAGCAAATAAGAGAGCCGCTTTCTAGCTGCTTTAGCTGGCATCGTTTTACAGCAGGCGTGTCGTCGACCTGAACTGAACTGGCTTGAAGCTAAGCTAGCTTTTCATAATTGGTTAGCTGACATTTAAAGTTTCGTCCAAAGTGAATAGGATCGAGGTCGGGTGCTCAATTGGTCACTGCCAGCGTGGCACGTATTCATATTTGAATCAGTAAACGCAAAAATGATCCAGGCAGCCAAATTCAATATCTTGGCGTGGGCAATAACAGCGCCGGACTCATACACAAGCTTCTAGTGAAGAGCACAAAATTTCTTATTTTTTAGCACTCAAGTCTGCTGATGTGAAAAATGAAACGTCAGAAGGCTTTGGCACAGTCGTACGTTATACTCCGAAAAACGCTTAAAACACAAATCGATAGAGTATTAGTAAGTGTAACGTATTTTGGCAAGCATAACTTACTTGTTGCTGGTGCGGTCGTCTGTTTGTAGCGCAAGGGCTGCAACCAAACATCCGATCTTAGTTGTCATATTCGACCTGCAAAGCTGCACTACCTAATAAGTAATAACGCCATAATTTCTTATAGGCATACATCGCCTACTAGTATTCTCGCAGAGCTAATATGATGTATAAGAGAGTGGTTGAAGCGGTATGCTACAACTGTGGATTACAACTGCAGTGTTGTTGAGATGGAACCACCAAGTGGTGGTACAGCGGACGTCGACAGCTGCTAACTAACAACAACACCGAAAGCAGCTAGAGCTGACCCACAACCATATCAATGATATGCGGGGGTTTCACCAATTGGCTGTCTTGCCTGCGGGAGGTCGGGACAGACCTGTGGGTGGATCATCTCCTATCTACATGCATAAGAGCCTACCACCATTGCAATGCATCAGGAATGATGAACACTTTGTGATGTTTTCTTCTGTGAGGGTAAACTCGCTGTGTTCTATTTCCCATCCACATTCAATTCCGCAGAGGTTGCTGCCGGAGACGATAAGCTTTGGACTTTCCGAGTTAAACCTGATCATGCCAACTACTGTCGGCGGTGATTTCAATGCCAGAATCGATTACAGGGGCCAACGATAATAAAAGTGAGGTGTTGCTTCAGTTGATGGAAAATATTGATCTGAGATGTGCGAACGCGTGAAGAATATACATGTTTAAGTCACAATGGAAGCAGCACCATTGACCTATTGTTTCACAACCTTGTCAGCCGTGAATTCAAGTGCTTCAATATTCTCGATGAAGCGACCCGGAAACACCAACCAGTGTTGGCCGTTTTCGATGACCGGTCCGACACAACCCGCCGCGCTGGTCTGCAATGAAACAAATTAATCTATCTCTTTTGGACAAAGAGGTGGGCGGTCTTGATGTGTGGCAGAACAGATCACGTCCGTTGTGCTCACGAGCCTGCTACCTCGCCCACGGTAAAGTGGTCGGGCTCTTGCGACAAACAAGAGGAAGTATAATCTTGACAGAGTGTGGAACCACCTAACGCTGGCAAATTTGAGCCAGCTAAAAAGGTATTTTCCGTTATGTAAGAAGCAAGTACTTTGCTTGCCTCTCTGAGCAAGGAACCGCTTTGTGTATCGAATACCAGGCTGTCCACCTGCTACTGAAACAATCCGACGAAAGCTTAAGATGCCGCGTACAGCGCATTACGAATGTTTTATTTCGGAGTAGAAAACTAAAGTTGAACAGGCCAGACGGTTCGGGGGTTTGGAACGCTTTCAATGCTTTGCACCTTGGTGTGGTCCTGCATGTGACAGTCGCCACGTATACACCAGGCACAAAGTTGTAGACACAAAGTGCATAGTTATCACTATCTAGTATGTTCAAACGCGGCCTTTCACGAGGAGTATGAGTTGTGCACCTCCCGGTTCCGCCTGCAGAGGTGTGCCAAGTACCATGCAAGGGAACGCAGAGCACTAGATCAGCAAAGCAGTGCACTACTTCCCTCGCTGAAAGCGTGAAAAAAGTTAAGCATTATAAAAACAACTTATATGAACCGTATATTGTACTCACTTTGAGTGAAATGGACATCATTCAACTTGAATAAAGTCAACTGTCAACACCTATCTGCTGGCCACATTAACATTATATGTGTTTTTGTGCGTGCTGGACACTATACCTTTATCGTTTGGTTGTGTCTCTTTGTTCTGATTTGATTCGAGATGATTCTGCCCTTTATATCTATTGCATTTTAGCAGGGCGAACAGCGCCACTCCGCCAGTGGAAACTAAGATGAGCAGTCCAAGAACGAGGCCAAGCAGGGGCCGAATGACCCAGCCAACTCCTAGCCGGGATGACTCTGCAACAACGTGCACAAAAGACGAGCCCATTATATACAACAATAACTGGGAGCCTGAACAATCGCAATACGTATAGAATTGCACTATGCTCTACCTGGAACAAAGCTTAGATCAAAACCAGGCAATTTTCGCTCTTTCTCCATATATATACGTGTTTAGTGTGAAATTAAGCATGCCACTTCTAAAGCCAAAGACATTGGCCATCTCTGCCTTATCAACGTTTATACGTGTGTACATACATATATGCGTCGGCAGAATTATACAAAAGTGACAGATTGCCAGAGTCTGCGTGTTTAAGGTCGTCGAGCTCGGTGGCGTGGTGGCATGCGTCTGCGCCTCGCGACCGGAGGAGACACATAGGTGCGCGGGTTCGAGCACCACCATTGCACATTTGTATTTATGGAGGTGCGTCTATGAAGCAATGCGAAAAGCAGTCCCGTGGACTTTAAATCTTAGGCTGAGAGTCAGCCCCAAAAGGATTTTTAATTTGTTCTGCTTGTTTAAGGTCACAAATATGCTCACCGATTCATAATCATAATTTACGACCTAAAACAAACTAGATTGTCGGATACTTTGCGTTCAAGACAAACAATGGTTCATGCTCTTACAATTTTCTGAATGTTGCTGCACCTATTTTCTACTAGTCTCAATGAATGCCTAGTCTACAAAAAGGCAAGCGATACGTTAACTGTCTGAGAGAGTTTGTCGTTTCTGAAAGAATAAGTAAATAGACACACATTTGAATCTACGTAGGTGCCGACTTTCGCACAGGCTGTCCTGCAGACACACATGTGCTTGGCTGCTGCTCTTTCCCTTCCCAAAAAATTAAAAAGCCATGTCAGAAAATGAGGGCATGCAGGATTAAGACAAGCAGAGTTTTCTTTGTTGCTCCAGATATCGACGCACTCAGCCGATTTACTCTTACGAATAGACCTATTGATATCCTATTGATCAGGTTCGCTCCGCCGGTCCCAGCGGTGCTGCATGCAAATGATGGTATGAAATATTTCCTTACGTTTGGTCCGGTATTTGGACGGGTTTAGCAAGTGGACCGGTAGTACGGTGACAGCACTTCGGCCTTTGTGGTTACGGGCGTAGATGCACACACGATAGCCCTGGTCACGGGTGACGTCAGCCATCGAGCTTCCGAACTGCCCACCGTCCAGCTGTGGAAGGTCACTGAACACGAAGACCGGTATCAAGGCCGATACCCCCGTCGATGCCGTCGGCGCTGATGAGGAATTTGTCGCCTCAACAGTGACTTTTGCGATGAGCTGGCCGTTCGGTTCGCCACGCTCGTTGACTTCATCGCCACCGAAGAGTTCGGCTACGAACGCCAGCCGTGACTGATCTGTTCCGCCTCCGTTCCAGGCGCCCTCAAAGCACTCCACTGTCAAACTACTCTCGGTGGCGTTTACCTGTACCACAAGAATGCGTTGTATGTATTTTAGCGAATGTATGCATGTTATGAACATTGATTTTAGCGTGCGCATACGAGCGTGTTTAAAGAGAGAAAAGAATTTAACGACAACAGCAAGAGGTTCCCCGGTTTATTTTGAGCTTTTCGTCGAATCACCACCCTATTTTGACCCAGGCCAAATGTCGGCTAGCTAAGCCCCACACTTAGTTAGGCGACCTCGGGTTGTACTTCTTTGCATTAATAAGATACTAGTTTGATGAATTTTCTCATCTGCGTTTACATCGTTTTATCTTGTCGCTGAACTATTCCGTCTGGCTAGCTAGCGGCTATAGTGTAATCCGCCAGACATACGAGCACATGGTTTCTGTCATATTCGCTCAGGCGCTTTATATGTCTGCACCTTTCACCGGGTTAACGAAGACCCTCCCTACTATAGAGCACGAGACGAATTCCATGTACGCCAAATGAGGTTGCCTGCTTATTACCTTTGTTGTTCGCGACGGATCCCCATATCAATATTTCTTAACTGTCCATCCTACTTAGCTAAATAGCTCTCGAAAGCCCTCGTTTCATTCAGGCCTCATTGGGGTATAAGTTATTAGAATCGCCCCCCCCCCCCCGCCTTCAGACAAGCAGGTAAATCAAATCCTTATAATAGCAGGCCATAAGCTAGCTTCTCTGTGCCAAGCAGCTCCTAAACACACTCCTAAGCTTGTCCTACATGTCTGCATGTAAAGCTGCCGTCTCCTCTGGAGGTTTCATGCAGTAAATGCGTTTCTGTTTACACATTACGCTGAATGCGTGCAATTGACACGGCTGTTTTACGACTAGATTCTGTGCAGGATTTCTATCAAGTTGGACTTCAAAAATGTTTGCCCTAACTTTTCGCAGTCACTTTACGGCCGTCGGTCGCAAATCACGAATAGAAGACATTTATGCAGAGGAACTCAACTCACCTGAGAGCAGTTATGTAACGGATCTGGCGTCGCTGCAGCCACAACATGTATGACGCATGGCTCGACCTGTTCCCCCACCTCGTTGCTTCCGAAGCATAGCAGTTCGCCGTAGTCCTGCTCCGTCAATGGCTTGTAGTTGATCACCGATCTAAGTAACGAATGATCGGACAAAAATGTAAAGTAGCAATTTAAGTCGCCATTACATTCCAGAAGCTTTTGCATATTTGCGCTAACGTTCACCACGCCTAGCAGTTAGAGAGACTCACGTGGGTAAAAATTAGAGCAGGTTAGAGCGGCCGCCGACTACGTCTTAAACTAATCAGACGCCAAGTCGACTAAGAGCGACTAATTAAGTATAGTTAACATGACTGCGCACTGTTGCTTCGTACCTTGGTGTGCGAGGCGGCGTCGACAGGGTTAGGGCATTGAGATCGGCGCGACGGCCCATTGAGTTGTTGAAGGCCCATCTGAAGTGCATGTCCTGATCAGGGTCGGCTTCAACGTCACAGCGGATTTGCGCGCTCTCGTGAAGGTCGATACCGTAGACTCGACGCGGTTGATTGCGGCACCGGGGTGCATCTGTAGCCAGCGGAGCGAATCATTGTCAACCACGCATGAAAAGAAGACATACCAGGCCAGTTGCTGATTGCCCGGCATATGTTTTCTTTTTCATGCGCTCTTTTTTCTTTCGCCTAGCATTTACATTTAGTAGCAAACTATATATATATATATATATATATATATATATTAGTTTACTAGCCCAGTAGATTTTACCACGATAATGTACGTTACATAGTAGTAGGTTTCCAACAATTTTGGCAAAATTGCACTTAAGAAAAATTGAGTATGTGTTCCGTGTTCTCTATAAAGTCGGTACAAATGACCATAGCAAAGTTTGTTTTACAAATGTCGAAGTTGCACTTAAGACGTGCAAACAAACACAAAAATTCCCAGGATTCGCTAGTATTTTGATACTAAATGTCTTACTGGAATTTAAGGTTTAATTAGGTAGAAGTTTTTATACGGTAGAGCATGAGTCTACTATGAAATTCGCGCCTGCGGGAATCCCCAACTCGTAGGTAGCACGTTATTCGATCTAATGAGTTATCTTAGCGGATAACTTAAATTTCATTTCCCTAGGTCGCCAGAACTCTTGTGATGCCATGCATGGTGTCTTGACTACTGACCTATAAAAGCCAGGACGTCGGAGAAGCTCGCGGCTACCCAGTTGGGCCATGTTGCATTCTAAAATAATTTTCTCTACCGTTTCGAGCTTCGTGTCACACTTCATGTAATAAGCGTGGATCCTCGGGTTTATGTGTATTTTTGTATGTTTAGTGAGCAGCATTTCCGCCCAAGCCAGAACCAGCAGAAAACGTCAAAACGCGTGTATCTGCAAAAGCAGATACACGCGTTTTGTCGCATACTGTATAAAAAAGGTATAAGTGCAGAAATGTGTCACATGTCGCAATGTTGTAAATAGTCTTTTCTCCTTGAACGTTGTGTGTCCGAATCAATATTTGAACTAAATTTAATCTAATTCGTTTGAGATCCTCGACGAATCAAAATTAATCTTTGATTATTTAATGATCATGCAGGCAAATATAGGTACAAGGTCAAAACGAAATCGAGTGTGACAAGGATATTACACTTACATTTGACCCGAAGGAAAAGCCGGTTACTCCGCGTAGTTCCTTCGCGGTTTGATGCTGAACACGTGTACCAGCCTCGCTGCGATCGTGACACGGATTGCAGTACGAGCGAAAATCCACTTACAATAACGCCTGTACAAAATTCAGCATCAAAGTAGTCGTAAGCCGTCAGCGAGCATTAATCGTTTTATGAAACATCGAGCGTCTGGCATTTATTTTGCCTTCCTTGAACTCCAAAGCTCTTTAGTGACGCAATCATCTTGTCGTGGGTGAAGTTGAGATGTGCTTATATAACGCTAACAAAATGATTACTCTAAAGTGCAATGAATAGGAAAAAGTACACAAAAAATCTGCCAGAGAAACCAAAAATTGCAAGACATTAGCATGAGCTGCAAACTTATAGCAATATTGGTTTTTAGAAATTGCAAGATTGCCAGTGCTCATCAGCGGCCCCTGGACTGCAGCCTCGTGCGAATTGTGTCAGGTTGAACTTTGTATGTCTTTAAGAAATGTTGTACGTTGCACATGCAAGGAAAATACGTCCTTCTATGTTTTTTAAAACTATTTGCTGCTTTTAAACGCGACAGTACGCTGCTTTGATAGTAACTGGGTAGCTGCCGTAAGCTGCTTTGAGTGTGAAGTCACGCTTTTAGTATCAAAGGCAAAGCATACGCAAAGACAGTTCGAAGATACGAGAGCGATTACACTACCAAACTTCAATGGCCAGTTCTAACATGCAATAAGTAGCCAGGCAGACAACATCTGACGCAGCCTAACCAACCGCCTGGTGATGGCTGGCGGTCAGCTCGCGCAATATTACCTTTCTCCTTGTCGGTGTGCAGTTCGGTTTTGTCCTCGAAATGCCAGATAATCTCGTGTGCGGCCGGTTTCGCGCGAATTTCGCACTCCAGGTAGACATCGCGACCCTCACGGATGTCGCCGGGCACCCCGCCGCCCAGAGCCAAACGAAGCTGAGGCGCGTCTGCAGTCGGATGCAGACCAGAGACGAGAAGCCGTCGCGGTGATGGTGGTGGTGGTTGAGCATGAGTAATAACGTGAGCAGCAGCAGCAGCAACAACATGACAAGGGCGGCAACAGCAAAATACGTACGTTAAAACAACGAACGTTGGCCGTCACGTCTCTCGCGGTGCGTCACGCCGTTTTATCGATTGTGGCGAAATTTACGACCGACCGTTTCAAAAAGATCGCCCACAAAAAAGGCCGGCCAAATCTGCACAGTGAGCTAAGGGCAGCAAACTATAACTGCTACTACTACTACTACTACTAGTAGGTGGTAGGTCTGAGAGCTCGCCATATTATACACAAGCCAATTATCTAGAGTCGACTGCTTATCTGGTGTTGTTATTGTTTTTGTTGTTGTTGTTGTGGTTGTCAGAGACACGTAATCCGATCATAAAAAAAGCGTGCGGGACAATGTTTTTGGCGTATAGAAATATCACCTTATAAATTGTTACCGCTGACTCACGTATATATATATATATATATTTAAATATATATATATATATATATATATATATATATATAATGTGGTGCCCCGTGTGTTCTTATCCCGTTGGATCTCCGCAAAGCTTCGTTTTCTCTTTGGCCGGTAGGACCCTCATCGTCTCCTGAATGATGTTCAGAGTATCGTCTTCAGTAAAGGCCAGTCGACGGAAAAAATCGTCATCACCGAGTGAGGCCGTACAGCAACGCAAGACCGCCCGTGTCCTGCCGTCCCCGGTTTAATACCACACTTCACACAACGGGTATAATTCCCCGGGTCAGTATGTCTTGTCCGCGCGCCGAAATCCTGCCTGAGCCAAACCCAACAGTGAACTTTCACGATCGTTGCTGTAGATGCACGCGCTTGTTTCCTGCGCAGCCTGCTACCGTTATGTACGCAACGAGGCTTATTTGAGTCGCCATGCCACGGCATAGTTGAGTCGTCGTGCTTGTAATGTATTCGTTCACCTATCCTGCGCTCTGCACTAATTTTTTTTAGAACGTACTCCAATGGCGTTTTTGTCAAATTATTCCGATGCCACTGGATAACCGTGTATTTACATGGCCTCTAAGTGCATACATTTGCTAGTTTTACAGACTTATTCTCTTGTGTTTTCTGGACGTGGTTGTGGCCACGTTGCCTGTATGTCAGCTTGGGCTCCGCTGGACGGTTTTCCGCGGTATTCTACAAGCCTCAAGTTTATCAAAAAAAAAACTACAAGCATTGCACGCTGAGCTGCTTGGCGGCGCTCACTGTATTGTCTCCATAATCTACTTTTTTCTTGCTCTGGCAGGTCGAACTACGCGCTAAATTTAGCCTTTTTTCCAAGACTTACGTGGCAACCGGTCGTGAAATGTCTTTGTAATATGTGGCCAACGAAAATCAGGTCGTCGGCAAATAGCAGTTCTACCGTCTATCCTTAAATGTTTGTTAAATGTTTGGATGCTCTGCTAGACAATACGTGTGCTGTCTTTGAACGAGGTGCGAATATAGTATTAGGTCTGTAAGTGTACTTTCAGGTACTTTCAGTTATATGTCTCTTTCCCCAACCCTTCTAGTAATACACATTTGGGGGGAATCTCGTGAGTGCCTTGAAGGTAGCATTCCAAAACACAGCACTCCGTGGTACACATCTTCTCTTTTTGCCCAACTGCTTTGAGGTCTATAATGATATTGCGTCAAATCTGTTTTTGGTGATCATGTTTTTCGGTAGCTTGTCCAGTGATATGAATCTCATTGCAGTGCCTATGTTAGAGTATACGATATAGTGTAACGGCTCGCGACAGATGTTCTTTTTCCTCGTAGGTTCTACGCTTTCTACGTTTAGTTTGTTTCCTGCTTTAATTGCGTGTTCCTTCGAATACCTTCTAGTCGTGATTCCTAACATACGTCTTAAACCGAAATACTCTCTTGTGTGTGGGAGCATGTAGCATCAGACGGGCAGCCGTCTTTCCTTATCGTTATATCTTTTTCACTAGACCGATCCGGAGAACGGCTTGCTGTAAGCCGTCTCCAATTTGCTTCAATAAGCGGAGGTGTCCTCCACGCGCGGCATTGAGGTAATCTAGGTGCCTCGATCGCCGTCTTAACAATGCTGATTGATAGATTAATCGCGACTGCACGAAAATTGTCCTGCTTTGCTGGGTGGTTCGTAGAACTGCACCTTGCCTAGTACGAGCTATCTCTTGTTCGTAAATGTCACCCAACTCGCTCGGTATTCTAGTCGTGTCATTCATAGTCATTCTTCGTTTCCCCCTCCTAGGTCTCTTTGGTGCCTATCGGCAAATTAATACCTACCTATCTGTATACACGTAAGGCGAATGGCAACTGCACTTGCATGAGCAGCGTTGTTCCCAATACTAGCACAAACATCCAGAACAAATTCGAGATACAACAATAATAGCGACAAACGCGAAACGTATTGAACAAAAGACAATCTATAACAACAACAGGGACAGCACGATATAGCAACCAGAAGACTGAAGAAGAAGAGAAAGAACACTGATCAAACTACGGCGATGATTATAACAACAATAACCATGAATAGCGACAACAGCAGCAGCCGGTATGTCAATGAAATAGGAAAACAGCGATACTCATACGCTTATCTCTTGCTACGAGCTTGCTAGGCTTCCGGCTTCTTGTGTGAGTTGCACGTGAGAGTCACCCGCACGCTGTTGCTTGTCTATAGCTAGTCACGAATCGATACTACTGCACTAAATTAAATGGCATGTGCCATATATCACACCACGTCTATCTTTTATCAACAGCAACAGCAGCATCAGCAACAACAATATTTGCATTCGCTTATGCATACGTACAATGAACGTCGAGCGTTTGGCTGTACTCGAGAATCGGCAGCGCCGTAGCATCGCCGTTGATGAGGTCCTGTCCTGAGGAGTTTCCCTGTTTATCCTGGCTCTCAAGGCCGACTTTATGATGACTATTACCCTGGCCGTGCTGGTGGTGGTGGTTGTGGTGACGGTGTCGGCGTTGACCGGTGTCGTTGCTGCTGTTAACCGACGCAGGCGATACTGCAGCCGAGTCGCCGATGACCATTGACGGATTCTCCGCACGACACGCGATCAGCGCACCGTCGTCTTCCGGCTGCGGTGTTATGGCCAGTACCGATCTGCTCGAGCGTAATCCGCCATCGCCACTTGCGCCACCGCCGCTGCCACCTGAGCGAAAACAACACTCACTGGAATTAGTGGGGACATCGAATCGTATCGAACCAAGATCCCGATCGAGTCATCGAATTACTGCTTGCTCTACTGTCCTTAGACACTTACTGACCTACAAACCGACCAATTTGCTTGTTCGTTGTTGTGCTGTTTTGCGGGGAAAAAGGGCAGAAAAGGATACCCACCATAGCGACCACGGCCACAACAACAACAATACATGAAAAAAAAACAACAGTGACGACTATAATTGAAGGTTAGCGGTTGCTTCTTGGATCTCTTTAATTTAACAATATATTTTATAAATGGCAAACGCAAAGCTGGTGTTGAATTATTGTACCCTGTTATCGACGGTAATCCATCAGACGCTAGCAAACAAATAAAGCATTAATCGCTGTGACAGCATTGTCAATTTAATCTTTTCCCTTTTATTTCTGCTTACATACGGATCAAGCCAGGTCCGAACGCCGGGGGCACGCAGGGTTTTAAAACCGAGCGGGTAGAATTTGTAGGGGAATATATAATATACATATATGTCAAGTTACCATTTTTTCATTCTGTGTAGGCATACAAATAAACGTGTATGATTGATTACTTAGGCATGCTTCAAGTCACTAGCATACACTCTATCGGTATTTACTTGCCAAAGTAAGTAAATACATGTTGGCATTAAATAGAGAATGTTGCATACACGATACTATTCGATGGCGTTCTATCTATAAATAGGTGTAAGTTACTTGCGGTTAACGTAAATACATTCATAGTGCACTAATCGAGACGTTGCTACGCTACGAAACGATCGAGGTTTGAAACGACAACGACAAGGATCAAGAAGATGTGCGGAGATCACGAGAGGAAATAAGAAACAAGGTTACGACAAAAGCATCATCTATCGAAGAAGCATGGCAGGTCACTTGCCCCTGCTGAAGTCTTCTTTGGTCGCGTCCACCTTTATACCATTCTTCCACCAGGAGAGTATAGCCGGAGGCCGCGATCCACTCGACGTACACACGAACTCGACTGGCGATCCGGCATACAGCGGTCGATTGTCCGATGGCTCGATCTTTATTTCCATAGGCCTCACTGAAACAGTAGGACCTCGTCAATATGAAGCATTTCTCCCTTTATATATATATATATATATATATATATATATATATATATATATATATATATATTAACTGCTAGGCGCCACGAAACCAATTCCAACGCACGAATATCTATTTTGCTAAGGAGGAGAACCATGGTTGAGAAGTCAAAGTTGCAACAGGTCAGGGTGAGCCAGCTGTCATGGAAGAGTTCCCTAACGTAGCTTTTCGGCCGTGGGGCAATGCGAGCTTCGCTAAGGGTGATGACTCCTAGCTTTGCGTTATTAACCCCGACGCGGCGAAACTCCTAGAAAGGTTCAGCAGCCCCACCTCTTGCCTCTGCAACCGCTCTAAAGAATTCTGTAATGGAGAGTAACTGTAGCTACGAGACACTCGGCCCACCCAATGGAGGTGAGGAGAGTCAGTCACTAGGGTCAGGCTTCGACCAGGCATACATGGTCGGATTGTCGAAGTGAGTTGTGGAAGCAGACAAGGGCTATCCGGGTCATAAAACAGCCTAGCATAGGTTCCCGAATGATAGGACAAGGAGTCAAAAGACACTACGGGGCGAAGCATGCATGACTGACATCGGATCCGGGATTAGAGATGTCTGGAAGATTGCCAGCCCCGCGTGCATCTACTGCGGTAGCGGACAGAACACACGATGCTAAGGTGTTCAGCATGAGCAGAATAATGCGCCGTCGCTTCTTCGTTAACAAGATCAACACCGAACACGCTGTGACCGGACCTATCCAGCGTCTGCAAGTCAATTCAGAAGTCTCTGCCTCAGTGCCACAAAACGACGAACATTTTAAAGGGCATCTGAACGTTTAAATATATGGCAAGCAGCCGCCGCGCTATACGCGCTCCTCCCGCGCGATTATTTAAATTATTTGAATAAAAGTTCACGGTCGGTAAGGGAATGGGGATACGACTGATTTTTAATGTGTTGAAACGTATATATATATATATTTTTATATACATATCTTTAACGTGTCGTACTTTACCAAAATATATGTACATACTAGAGCACGTTTGTGAGTGACTCAGGCAAAGAAGCAGCTCAAACAGGAAGTTATGGCCGAACTCCGCTTCGCCTCTCATCAGTAAGCGAGGGAGAGAGAGTTAAGGATGACTTTGTGGGGATGACGCAGTCCATTAAACTGGCAGACCGCCGTTTCCGTTAGGCACGGAAAACACTTCAACACTGTACGCGTTCGAGTTCAGGTCGAGTCACTCTTCATTGCACGTCGTGTGTACGACGACCACCACGGCCGTATCGGCGACCGGGCGTTACGGAAATATCGGCGCTACCAATCTGCCGCTTTACGCTCAACGAGCGGAAGTTCAATGGCATTTTAGAGCGAATGTGCTGTACGTATGTCTAAGTCTAGTTGACCCGACCGCTGAACCGAACGCAACCTGTGCAAGGCGTCTGGCAGACTCTTCAAAAATACGTTTTTTCCTACATCCAGTACGAAATAGCAACCAGAGTGCTACACGACACCCGTTTCTTATGAAACCAGTTGCACACACACACTCACACCCATACACGCAACATTTGCATTAGCCGTCACATTTTCGATCTTCGAACATGGCCAGCATTTTAAAGCGATCAACTGAATATGAACCAATAAACCGTGAACATCTATCGGAAGACGATGATTCGCGCTACGCTATAGCGTACAACTACAACTAATCAGGACGACCGCGTTCGTTTGATGAATGTTTTGAGAAATCGCCAATTTCTTGCTGCCCGCTCTACGTCCAAATCTGTTCAGAGCCCACCGACAAGCATGACGCCGGTTGGCGCAGGGCGAGATCAAACAAATTGGACCGTTGACCAGTGGTAGGGCGTTCTACGTTCGACGACCAGAATGTCTATCTGCGATAACGAGAGCCTGACAGGCGACGAGAAAAGTGGTTTACGCAATCTTGCATTGTGAAGCAAGTCAGTTCGATTTAGGCATGGTTTGGGGCGCAATATCATTAGACAGGAGAACCGAAATCTTGGCGGTCCCTCAAGTACAAGGCTCTTAAGGACGAAGAGGTTTAACTGCCCGCTAGCGATACGTGCTGAATGATGCAGTTACGTGTGACATTCGGTGCGCTTTTCTTTAGCATATTTGTGTAGCATTGTGTTGCATCTTTGTTTAACAAAGCAAAACGCGTTAGATACAATTTTTACGCAAGTAATCTAAACAAAAAGTCTAGCGAGCGCTCACGTATGCATGCTCATCTAAATTAGGGTTTAGTATTTACTGGTTCCTTCATGCTTTATCCGCCGACCCTTAAGCCGTCGTCGAAAACGGTATGGTCGTCTTCTAGATATTTGAAGAGTATGTATCAAGGTTGAGTCTAAGGGCTCCGTTTCTGTCCTACACGGATGCTCCTTTCATAGCGTTGCAACATAAATCGCGAACTGCTTGCTGACTACTTAATCACGGTTCTATTTAGTACGAACGAACTCTATTTCCTACTAACGTTATGTAACTGTTGTAACTGTACCTTATACACAGCATACGGGTGTATACGTGGGGCTACGTGGCACGTGGAAACGTTTTTTGGCCGCGTCTCACGTTCTGGGGAGTGTGGGGGGGGGGGGGTAACTCAAGCACAGGCGACTACTTGACGCTGCGACGCTAAGGCCTTCCTCGTGAACGTGTATGTCGTACAGCGGCGTACGTGGCGGGACTTCTCGTCCCCCCTCCCCCGCCCGCCCCTTAGGCTAAGTTTAAGAATTACCTCAAGGCACTGCAGGCGTAATATTAGCCTGAGCAGCGTTGTGCTCACACTCGGTGTGGCGCTGTCTGGTGACGTGACTAATTTTTCGTGCGCCTAGTCCCAGCTTTTTAATCTCTTTTTCTTTCTCTCTCTCTCGCTCTCGCTCGTCTTCTCTCTCGATCTTGCTCGATTGCTTGCTTGCCTGCCGGCTCTGAACTTATCTCAGACGTTTTTTTTGCTGCTGCTGCTCTTTCGTATCTCTATACCTGCGCTCTGGCTCTTGTTAAACGTGGTGTTGTCCGCGGCCCTTCCGTTGTCCGCGGTCGGTCGACGTTAGGAAAGAAGTTTTCGAGATCTCTTTAGCCGAGAGCAGCAGCAGCTACCACCACACCACATCACACCGCCACCACCACGACAGGAAACAGGAACAGCGCGCGGGCAGCACGCGCGATAAATCCTGCCAGCCTATGCAAGGCTTGCTTTATTCTATCTCGCTAACGTCGTATAGCAGCCACACTTTTGCCGACCGACATGTTCGTTTCTGTGACGAGGTGGTACTTCTCGCTGCTCGGGCGCCACCCCAATAACGTGAGTGCACGCGCGACACGTCTCGGAGTTCCTGATCATCGTTGTCGTCGTCGTCGTCGTCGCCGCCGCCGCCGTCGTTGTCGAAGCGGGGAGCGAAGGAGTTAAGCTATCAATGCGGTAGCGTTCAGTACACCGAAACACTACGAGACGGCGAGGGCCCACACAATAGGCTTATTTAGATAGATATCTTATTAAGTTAACTTTGTTCACCCTCACAGTGTCTGCCTGTTTCCGACTGAACGAACTGCCACTGTCTGGCTGGCTGGCTCGCTTTCTCCCGATAGGCGACCCACCCGAATGTTTCGGCCGAATGGCGGCACATTCAAATTATTTGGCAGTCCATGAGCGAGTCAAACACGTGCCCAATAAGGTTTCCCCTATGACAGCTCTAAGTTGGTCCAGTCCAGATAACAGAGGCGGCCTGGCAATGACCACCACCATGGCCATGGCCCACCACCCCACCGACCGGCCCAAAGAAGTGCTGGGTGTATTGGGTTTAGGTTGTTGTTGTCGTGGCTAGTGTTGTTGTCGTTGCTGGTGTTGTTGTCGTTGCTGGTGTTGTTGTTACTACTACTACTACTGTAGTTGGTGTACTGCATATTTAAAGCGAGCCGAGGAAGGACCAATATATGCTCCTAAATACTCCGAGTTCCTATTTGCCTGATCTTTACTACTGACATACAAACTGATAAATTCTAAGGACGTACGACACTCGCTTCTTACTGGCATTGTTTTTTTTTATGTGGTAAGAAAGCTATCCGAAGGCACTGTGCGATTTTTAGCATTTTGTAACCTGTCTCAATTCATTAGGTATACACCCGTGTGCCCGTGTAGCCTCGTGTAGGATGGCTCTGTTTGTATTTGTACATGTATATATGCAAAGATATAAAGTGACGCACCATCATATAGCCTGCGCGGTAAACCGAAGTAAAGAATCTTGGTTACATCATGTCATAACCTAGCTGATGGCTGTTGTTTTCGGTATTTTTGGCAGGAGCTCAGTTCAGCTGTTCCTACGGTAATTGCGCGCGCTTACTAGAATCGCGACTTCACTAGTAGCAGAACTTGCGTCGTTGCGTCAGGGTGGAATCGTTTCTGCTGTGGGAATTAGCCGAGCATGTGCTCGCATGTTGTGCGAATAAAAGTGACGCCTGTTAAATTTAGCTGCAACGAGCTGCACTTAGCGCTAACGATGCCATACCCTAAACCATGCGAATTATGTACCCAGGGCCATATATCTTCCATCTTGTCCTTCCTGTGCAGTGCTTGTAGCACCGCGTTTGCTATATATATATATATATATATAAACGCCGGGAATATCGCCTAATTTAATCAACCATGTCATGTCTCATTTTGCTAAGTACGTTTGTCTTCCAATCCTTCTTTTTTTTCAATAAATAGCAGGAACTGTGACGCACCGTCTCTTTATTAAGACATCTATGATGTCCATTTGATGATGTCATAGTCGATAGCGGTCCTCCCCGGCATTCAGCGTATTTAAATTGATCCCATGATTATGTTTCTCGATATAGTTCACATTTTTTCGTACAGTCGAAGAAAAGGGAATGTAAACCCACAAATTCTTGATTACAGAGCAGCTTTTAAATGTTTTTTCAATGCTAAAAAGTAACGAGTCAAACGTTAGCGAAGAAATGCAACTTCTAGTTCTAAAATTATAGTAGTCGCAAAAAAAAAATAATAAGTCGCGAAAAAAAACGCAATTTAAACTAGAAGGAGTGGTTCTAACATTAAAGGTTGTTATATGACATATTAGTAAGAAATGCTATGCAACTCTCAACTAACCGATATATACTCGTATATGGCAAGTGCCTCCAATTGCGCATTTAACATGCGATAGACACGTATATGTATAACATAAACATGATGTATTCATTAGAAAATGATCACTAGTAGCGACATCAAAGCTGAACACTAGCTTCCTAGACTATCGTCCGTTCTTTGCGGACTTAAATTGCCGTAAGGCATACATTCAATGCACCGAGGGCCAAAAGGGTGAGATATCTAAGGTTTTCCCAACAGTCCTTGTGGCAGCAGCATGGCCGCTGACTCGCAGCTATATAGTTTATCATCTATTCTCAATGAGCATATTTAAAAGAAAATTCGATGAAGAATATAAATCGAACTGGCGATACCCCGGTAGATGACAACCATGACTAGCACACTAGCAGACATTATCACATCAACAGCATTACCAGAAGTAAACACGATTCTGTATACTGCGTTCTGCATATATCTATCGTGAACTATGTTAAAACATCTAACTACATTGATATGCTAGCGCAATCGTCAGCTCATCCGCTGGACAGCCGTTAAACCCATAAGTAGTGAACAGTAAGCGTTCATGCCTCACATAGCACCTCTTATGCTACCCTTTTTTAAGCTTCACGGTGTCATGCGTCAATTTTCCGGAAGCCTAAAACTTTTTTGGGCCAAACATCAGCCAACATTTAACGCCTACAGTGCTGTCTTCGCATGGCTTCGTGAGACGGGCCCCATGAATACAAATGTGCTACGGTGGGGCTCGAACCCGTGCAGCACCTATGTGTGTTTTCTCCGATCGCGAGGCGCACGCAGAAGCACCACGCCACCGGGCTCGACAATTCCGGACGCTTAGCACCTACGAAGTTTTACCCGCATTTCTATATTCATTAAATATACTTTCGAGGCTGACGATTAAAAAGCCAAGATTTAATGAGCATGGGACTGCTTTGCGCATTGCTGCACAGACGGACCCCCATAAATACAAATGTGCAACGGAGGGGCTCGAACCCGCGCACCTATGTGTCTCCTCAGGTCGCGAGGCGCAGACGCATGCCACCACGCCACCGGGCTCTACTTTTCGACATTTCTCGGCAATTCTTCATTCATTGGCAGATTCTTATCAGAATGATATCAGGCTACTTGGAGAAGCATTTACGGCTGAGCATCGTAGACATTCAAAACACATTTTAGCTGGCTGCTGCGACTAACATAAAGGCAGTAAAAAGGCTAACGTATGGTAGTAATGATGTGAATGTTACTGCGACTAAAACACGGAGAGCAAGTTACTCTGTATGGTGAGGTGGGGTCGAGTGGGAGGGGGGGAGGGTAGTACACCTGCCGACAATTGCAATCCAACGTGTTCTGCGGTCGTTTCGCCGGCTGTTAGCTAATTAGCGGTGTTTTGAACGTTTGTTAAGGGTTCGGCACTTACAGTTGAGGTCGAGCGTGACGGACGTCTGTGCCGGAGCAGTGAGGTTGTTATTGGCTGCCTGGCACGTGAAAGTCGTCAGCAGGTGGTCACGGCTGAGGGCGGCGATCTCGAGCGTATTCCGGACGACAGTCTTTCGGACGGCGTCTTCAGCATCTTCCACCGCCTGTTCGTAGTCGAACGTGTCGTCGATCACGGCGCCGTCGTGCGCCAGCCACACAAGCGTCGCGTGCGGTCGGCCCACAGACGCCGTGTGGCAATGCAACGTTAGCGGATCGCCTTCGTTAAACGGCCCCGCCAGGCCGCCTTGAAGAGCGACGCCGGGGCGCGTCCCGATCACCGGTGTGCCGGGCGGTACTGCAAAGGCCGTTGTCATATATATATATATATATACGTATACCCATAATCATACACTATGTATATGTATATGTATATATATATATATATATATATATATATATATATATATATATATATATATATATATATATATATATATATATATATACGAGATATATTAATTAGAAAATTACGTCTAGCAGCGTTTCATTTTTGTTGTTCATTCGAACGATGTTGAAAGTCACGAGGTATGAAAAAATAACTAGTAAATATGTAGAGTATTTTTTTTTAATTGAAACGTAAAGAGCTCGAGGCAAAAAAACGTTACCCCAGTTTGAATGACCCACGTATACATATAGAGAGATATACATATACACGTATACACACGTTGATTCAACAAGAACTGAACCACTGTATTATGCAGTTCCTGTGAGAAACTACGTTTCGAATCTTGAATTTCAAAGATATATTCGCCAATCTAACAGCCCGAATATGAGAAAGATTAGCCGAGTCCTGCTGAAAATATTCTGATAATTATAGTAGTAAGACCAAAACTCCAGGGTATCTGTATATATATATATATATATATATATGTATATATATATATATATGGAGCTCCCTGAATCATCTTCCGGCCCTTCGTCTCCTCTCTCCGGATCTCGGGACACACCACAACAATCGTGCGACAACGTACCGATGACGCGGACGTTCATGACGGTGTTACCCGAGCGGGCCTTTTTGAAGTCAACGCGACACCGGTACTCTCCTTCATCGCTTTCCCGTACGGGCTTCACCTGCAGGTATGCCAGATCTGCTCCGCCATCAGATCTGGGGTTGTCCGACATTGTCGTAGATGGTCCTGGTCCTGTAACGGATTCCTGTAGTGCGGCTACGATCGATCCAGGAAGCGTCGAGCTGACAGGCCGGCGAGGTGGCGACTGAAACTGTACTGCCGGCGAGACTGGTTGGCTTGGCGACATAGGCTTTCTTGTCGTCGTCGTAGCCGTCGTTGTCATCATCGGGCCGAGGATGAACTGCGCTCGACCTTTGAGCTGCTCGAGTGAACTCTGCCGGGCCGACTGAAGATCGTTGGCGCCTCGCGCGTCGACGGTGAACAGCGGCGCCGGAATGTCGTCTTTGTACCACAGGACGAGCGCGACCTCGTCCTCTTCCTCCGAGCCGGACGAGGCCAGGCTGCACGGAAGGGACAGCGCCCCGCCTACAACCGCCGTGTAGACGATTGACGCTGCAACGCTAGCTCTCGTTAGAGACCTTGCTAGCCTTTTGTTGGCCGTTTAACAAATCATAGAGGAATAATAATAATAATAATAATTCCATTATAGGCGCCATGAACTGACAGAAAGCGAACAGAGCAGGATAAACATGATTTAAACGTTCATACCTCACAATTGTATTAAGTAAATATTAATAATAATAATAATAATAATAATAATAATAATAATAATAATAATAATAATAATAATAATAATAATAATAAAAATAATAATAATAATATTATCTCGCGCAAAGGCGAGTTTTTACGGCAACCACACTGCAGTGTGCCGAGGAAGCCGACGTTGTATTGTTGATTACATGAAATAAAAATTAGGAACTAAGAGGAGACACTAGGAACTATGAGTACATGTTCACACCTCACAATTGCAACGTTTAAACAATAATATTTATAAAAGTGGGGCAGGGAGATAAGTTGTGAGATCCTGCACAAGCATGAGCCTTTTGCATAAATGGTAAACTATATCGATAAGGGCATGCACTCCTTAGCACTTCAGCAGCAAACGGTCCAAACGCATTGCTCACCTTGACCTGCAAAAAGCAAACAATGACAAAGAATAAGAAGCGGCAACCGTTACCGCGGTGGTTAGTCTTCGGAGCGCGTATAGCTGCATATAGATAACCTAGCTGATATATTGGCTATGTAGAACAGTTGTTCGTTTTACTTATAGGTGGTAGGATTAATACAACGTTAGCTAAACTCTTTCGTTAAACAGTTCTTATAAGGTCTCTAGAGTTAGCAGCAAGTAAGTTAAGTTAATTAAGCACAAACAGCATAATAAAAAGCGCAATTGACGACATTAAGCAAACGTGCTGCTGCCACCACCAATTACGACCACTATTAGCAACATCCCCTCATCGGAAAATGTACTATTGCTACCAGATACCAGACTCATATCACTTTGTGACCACATCAAACGTACCTTTCTTAACACCTTTCTTTACGTTGAGCAGCCCACCTCCGAGCTGCTGCGGCTGATGATGAAGCGGTAGCGTTGATTGTTGCTGTTGCGGCTGCTGCTGCTGCCGATATTTCTCATATTGCGGTTGCTGGCCTTGCTTGTTTATAGCTTCTTGCTGTACATGACGATAGTGGTGTTTTTGTCTATAATGATGATAATGATGCTGATGTTGATGAAGGTCATGATAATGCTGCAGTTGTCGATGTTGGTGCTGTTGTAGTTGTTGTTGCTGATTGTGTTTTGGTTCCTGATACTGCTGTTCCCGTTGTTGCTGTTGTTGTTCCTGTTGTTGTTGCTGCTGTGGCTGTTGTTGCCGCTCGTCTTCGGTATCTGCATCGTGCCCCATCGGGTCCCACAACCGTCGTCCCGGCCCACTCATACCGCTGCTCAGTTGTCCGTGGTTATTCTCCGTGCTGCGTAGAAGACGGCTAGCACTTGCACGATCGCCAATACTACTACTGCTACTCCTACTACTTCTACTGCTATCACTGCTACCACCACGACTACTATGTGCGCTCCCACTGTGTCGTCGCATTCTCGACGCAGACGTGGAGTTTTGGCCGAGCAGAACCGCGGGCAAGCGTTGCGACCACAGCACAGCTGCGGTCGACGCAACCCGGCCGGATCTCGGCCTTGCCTCTGCCATTAGCACGCCACCATAATCATAGTCATCAAAGTTGTCACTGACAATGTGTTGTTGGTCGTCATCGCCGTCGTCCACGTCGTCCGACGTCTTGCGTCCGATTGAGACCGCATTGAGCCTTGCGGTAACCCGCCGTGCCGGCTGGCCCAACCATGGCCGTTGCTGGTCTGGTTCGTCGAGAGACCGTCGTGGGCTATGTACAGGTTCGGGGTGGCAGGCGATGCCGTCGTAACCGCGGCTTGCTGGCCAACTCAAATTGCTCCTAATATTCCGCTTATCCATCTCGCTACTCCCATAGATGGTGGCAGCGTTGTTCTTATTATTGCTTGTACTGTCAATTTCACTGCTGCTGCTGTCGCTGCTTCTATTGTTGCTGTCGTTGTTGTTGTTGTGGTTGTTGTTGTTGTTGCTGTCGGTAGTGATGTTCATATGATTACTACTACTCTTGAGTCTGTTTTGTTCAGTATTGTTTGTATGACCTCTAGTATAATTTATATCAAACTGACGCTTCTCAACAGTGCGCTTTAAGCTTTTCGAACTTGGATGTCGCTTGCGGCCAGGCCCTCGCCCTGAAAGCGAAATAAGGCAAATCGTTTAAATTTATTGCGCATGCTTCCGTACGCATCTAGTAGCAATATTTTTCTGTTTAGCAAAGTTGTAACCTTTTTAAATGTAAAATGCAGGCCCTGATTTGCTGCGTTTCAAGTCTGCCGTCATCATTTCATTAATTGCACCCGTTGCAATTACCTACTCAGAATAAATCCAACTCAGATTAAAAAATAAAATCAGGTAAAAGTAGAAAATTATTCGAATCGTGATTTCAGATAATACCTGTGATCATACATGCAAGCTCGTCGCATCACGTTCGTGTGTGAAGAACATGCTTATTTTTTGGCAATTATTTGCCTTTTGCCGACGACGACATGACACCATAAACTACATCTGCTAAAAGGCTACTAGATAAACAGATTTGCCTTCATTTTGGCCACGCTGTGACAACGTTAAAACTAGGATCGACTTAGATAGCAATCTGCACACGGCGAAAACCGTGTTTGTCGTACCTGCTGGCTGCTCGGAGATGGTACCGCGGCGTTCGTTACGCCAACCGCGACGCGTTGAAGCCGCCGGCAGAAAGACTCGATCTTCTCGGCGACCGACTCCGTTTCTCAATTGAGACTGGAGCAACCGTGGTCGATCGTGCTGCACGAGCCGACGATGGCTCGAATCTGTTGACGACTGCTGGTGATAAACTCGATGACGATCGCGCCGGTGTTGGTGAGAGCCCGGGCTGAGGTTAACCGTTGGCTCATTGGCCACAGGCGGCACGTCGACCGTGGAGTGGTTGATAACAAAACTGAGGTCCCTTTTCGTACGAAGTAGCTGCTTCTCGTCACGACCGACTTCTCTGTCTAGTGCGGCCATTGCTCCTGCTAATGGAGGCAACACGGTTGACAACGAATACCTGTTTCGGCTCGTTCGAATGTTTCCGTGTGCTGTGTCCGTACGCTCCCGTCCCGTCTATCGACCGAACGAGCATCGCCGTGGCGGGCCCGCCGCCGTCAACTGACGCTCGCTCCACGTTCGTGAACGGCCAGTCGACAGCGACAAAGTCCGATTGGCGAAACGACTTCGATGTTGCAAGCTTGCGATGCAGATGGCCTTCTCCAATGCTGTGGCTGTTACTGCTACCGCCGCTGCTGCTGTTGTTATTGTTATTGCTGTTGTTAATCCTCTTCTTACCGCTGTTACTCATACGACTACCAGCACCGCGTTCTGCTGAAGACGATGTCTGAACGACGACGACGCCGACGACGCCGAGGCGCAGTCGAGGCAGAAGTTTTGCGGCTGTGTGCGGCAAGTCCTGTCCGTCCCAGTGGTGCGCAACCACTGGCCGCGGAACCTCTGCGAGATGGCACGCAAGAAACCAACACACTAGCCACATAGCCGCCCAGAGCGCCAGCACGGGAAGTAGCAGGGTGTGCAATGGCGAAGGGCGCGGCGCCATCCCGAGGACATATCTCTCGTTCGCTGGCTCACTCTCTCTCCCTCTCTTTCTCACTCTGTCCGTACCTCGGACCCTTCTTTGTTCTCGGCCTTCACCCGGCAAAGACGGTGGTTCCTCTCGGTCCGCTCAGCGATGACCACGAGCTAGCCACGAAACGACGGCGACGACGACGACATCGAGACCGATAACGCTGCCTAGTGGGCCTCACCAGTGACGCCATTACGGCGGCGACGGCGGCGATGCTCGCAGAGTCTGGCCACGCATGCGCGGTATAAGGCTGTATGTCTGTGTATGTCGATAACCTGGTGATTGACTACGCCGATGACCTGGTGATTCGAGATGATTACCCAAAAGCGATGCGCCAGAATCTGCAGCGGCACCTTGCGAGTACAGACACATAACTTGAAATTAAATTATATGTAAGAACTATAGCTACCCTACACTAAAAATTTTAAGTGAATACGGAGCGAATTCTTGGGGGCAAATTCTGCCAGAAAACGTGTTCCAAAACTTGCTAATTTAGAATAAATGAAGGTTGTGTCGGCAGTATATAACCCTGTTTAGTGAGCAATGCAACCCTGAATAGAAGGCTGTGAGTCCATTTATATATCCCGCTCGGATGCCCATACAGAAACTGTCATTTAAACAGTTTCGTAAACATTACCGATAGCTATTTCAAAATATACATAGCAAAAAAAAAATTGCGAAGATTTGACCAAGTATAAAATGCTTTAGCAATGCAAGGCCACGTCAAAAATCCATTGACACATTATTTTTAACGCGTTGTTAAAAGTTTGTATATATGTGAACTTTCAAAAATCAAAAAAGATAAAAGTTTGTATATATGTGATCTTTCAATGGCATATAAAGGATCATATCTGATCTTAACCTCAAATCGTAATCGAATGGTAACCTCTCGTTGTTTCATGATTTTTCTGTTCCGTACTGCCCGTACTGGCTTCCTCTCGTACAGCTGTCGAAGAGGTCGCTGCTACCCATACGAAGGGCAACTTTTTAGTTTAAGCCTTTAAGCTGACGTTGCTTTTTATTTAGCCTGTGCCACTTCTAATGGATTTAGCCTTTACACTCGTAACGATGTAGCTAAACAAATCTGGTGTTACTGCTCATTCAACAAGTTCATGAGTCTTCAAAGTCTTTGCGGAACTGAGACTTAACAGCAAAGCCTTCTGATCTCTACGGGCTAATATTTTATTGTGAAAATGCCCGCCTGCGGCATTATTTGTGGCTTGATAAGAGAACATATGCATGTTTTGAGGTTATCAACAGCAAGATCTACCAATATTTTATATTAAATAACGTAAACCTCTGGACGCATGCAACATTTGCATGAAGAAAACTATAGATGGAGGCTAACAAATATGAGATGCAGTAGTGGTAGCTAGGTGGCATACGCTCTATTCTTAAAAACCAAGACGGTGCTACACTTTGAGCTAGATAGAATAGATATTAACTGGTGAAGTGCGTGCTGCATGCCGTGATGTGTCGTTGTCAAAGGCAAACAACGGACTACATAATGTTATTTTTTACAATTTCCACTAAGTGCACGAGAATGTTTTCAAGAGCTTTTATCGATCATTCTATATAAATGATCCCATTTTTGAGGAGTGTATTCCGTAGACATTGTCCAGAACATCAACAGATGGCAAAATTGTCGCTTGTGTGACGACTGCAATTAACGAAAACTCTAACAATCGCCGATCATATGCATCGGCAGAGGAGAAAATTTGGACACCTCTGACTCACCGGAAAAAAAACATCTGCTCGATGGATACGTCATGATTTGTCACAGGACGCAAAATAGAAACGCACAAAGATAACATGCAATGGTCAGGCGTTGTAGCGCCGGCACACACAGAAGTAACGCTGCTGCGACTGAAGCACCCAACTTATTCACCCAACTTGGCACCGCGCGATTTGCACATCGCTCCTTCCAAAAATAAAATCAGATATTGAGAAGAAGAAGAAGACATTTTGATTCGCATGAAGCGACGCTTGAATCCGTCGAGATGAAGCTAGAAAAGACAAGCTTTGGAAGTGTGTCTCGGCTGCACGTAAAAGCGGTGCATACACATGGAATGCTCGTGCGATTCTCTCTTGGCGTTGCGCCGCTATAATGCTAGACTTTTTGGAAGCCCTACCATTAGCGACTGCCCCAAGAACGAGCGATGTGTGGAACGTGCTCCGAGCTTCCACACAGTCAGAGCTGCCTTCTAAGTGTTAAACCTGCACATGCTTCAAACGCAAATGAAAATCGGTGTGCACAGCTGTGCGTGTTTTAGAGAATTGTAACCAATTTTTGTCTAAAATGTTCCACTACTACTACTACTACAATTTATTGCGTAGATGATTTGCCGCTTAGCTTAATGCTGGGTCAAGAGAACCCCAGTTCGTCTGCATATTACAGGAACAGCCAAATACTCTTCGATCCGATATAAAAGGGGCCAGTCGCATGGTCTACAGATAAAACAACATCTAGACATAAGCCCGGTAAGTAATCGGCAAGCTATGGCAATAAAGTATCGGAATGTTATAGGAGCCCCTGGTTAGTGGTATAATTCGTAGAACCTCTGCTGGCAAAAGCAAAATATCCAGACACTTTATCTCGTCGCATCAGTCCTTAGCTCCATAGCTCCCTCGTATGAAACATGCTGACGTGGATTGCAGAAGGGCATCCTGTCTTCTATTTAGCCTTGCCTCTCATATATATATATATATATATATATATATATATATAGAGAGAGAGAGAGAGAGAGAGAGTATAACGTTTCCGTAAGTAACCGGGCATTGTACAACATAAATAACAATTCTTTTCTGAAAAAAAAGGCTTGTATATCTGGTATTTTTCTGATTGTGTGCCTTATACATACTATGGTTGCTATTTACCACAAATCTCTCTTAAGATTACTTCTCCCTATGGCATATCATGCCAATTTTACGGTTTTTCAGAACAAAACTAAGATAAGTTCAGTAGTCATCCCAAGGCAAATACCCGACTCAATTGACCAGAAATCACAACATACTTTAGAACTTAAGGCTTTTTCCCAAAGTCAACTTGCAGAAGGATTTTTACATCGGCATGTCATGCAATTTTAGATGTGTTTAGGCATTACTCTATTAACAGCTTGCAAATTATGGCTCCAAAGGTTTAAAAAGTGCGATCTCTACCTGAATAGAGAAGCCTCTAGAAGGCCCTTACTCTTTGAAAAAGGCGTGGCATGCTACCAAAATTAGCAGACCTCACAGTGACTACTCGAGGGTTTGAAAATTAACACAGCTTAGGCAGGTCAGCCACTGTAGAGACATGTCAAAGCTTAAATTATCTTTATAATGGAGTTAGTTAAAGTGATTTTCACTTTTAAGCTCAGATGATGGATTTCAGTTTCTAAGGTCACTTCTAAGTACTTAGATGCGTCTCAGCGTATGCAACTTTGCGCAAATCCAGAAACGTAGATCTGCGTTGTTAGCGGGGTGTCAAAAGTGTAGTTTATCACGAATTGCTGACATAAGATTACTGTACTATGTTTAAGAAAAATAAATAATTAGTGTAGAAATGCATGCATTTATAAATGATGCTTGAAGCAAATATAGTGGCCGCCCAATATGAAAATTATGGTTACTTTTTTTTCTCGCTCTCCCTGTATGGGCAAATAGAGGAAATATTCGTTTATCGTGTCTGGTGGGAATTCGTCGTGCGTTTTGACCATAAACAGTCGATTCGAGCGGATGCCTAATCCGATCTGGAGGCTATACAAAACACACCAAAAGTAGCCAGAGGCATATGCATGTAATCAAATATGAATATTCATTATTACTGTCGTCAAATACGCCGTTTTGTGTCGTCTGCTTATGTCCCTTGAGACAGAGGGCTGTCTGTTCGGATGTTCTGCCGAAACACACGTGTGCATGGTCGGCCTGTGACGCAACACCGGTGCTGTGCCAGACTAGCCCCGCAATAATTAACACGTCACGAGATTATTCATAAGCTTCATTAATTGCCAGTGATTCGTGCAATTAGTGCAACCAGATCTGAGTCGAGTCAAATGAGGCGGAATTGAGCTGCGACGCCCCTGCTCTCAATTCCGGCGACGACAACAGCAACAACTATTAGTTAGGTTGACAGGTAAATTTGGCCGATAGCCTCGCGCGCATACAGTCACCAATTCCTCGTACAGCTACACAAATCGAATGGCGATGACATGCTTGTATATATATATATATATATTGCGTTTGTGCATATGCGCGTCACCTCCGATATAAACGGGGCGGTCTGTTGATGGTGGCGCCCGCTACCGCAACTATGCTTCGAGACGACGACGTAATGGTTCGAGCGAGCCTATGGCGGCGGCTTCATGGCCACCGATGCTGTCTGTGACTTGCGCGGCGTTGGCATATCGATCTGCTTGATCTGCTTGACACATTTTGCTAAGGCCACTCTGTGACGACCACTGCCACTGTATGATGCATTCGCATACGGCTGTGCAAGGTATCGTGAAACATTCATCATCACGCAGACAGTGCTTAGACTAGCGACCTACTTATTTGCTGGCCCAGTCTCTTTCCTGTACACAAACGTTCACGGATGCAGGTCTGCACGATAGCGTCCGTCCATAAGTGCAGGAGGCTTTCTTCGGCCGCTGGAGCACTGACTGCCCTAACAGTCAGGTGTCAACTGGCTCAGCTATGCTATTATCGAGTGCTGGTCGACTTGCTCGAAGCTAACCACCGAGCACAACCACCAACAAAAGCATATTGACTCACTCATACAAACTCCCCCTGCGTTTTTGTGCAAACACATAGAGGTTTCGTTGAACGTTTCACAGGCGAACTACCCTGAAGAAGTTTGAAGTACGAGATGTGATAGCGAGCCAAAAGCCATTGTTAACTTTTCGTGCTTTCGTCTCGATTTAAAAGTACAACCACATACAGGCACTATCACAGCGCGGGGTAAGCTCAAATGTCTGATGTACTGCTCTTTGATGTGCCTGCGAACAATCGCGCAAGCCAAAAACATTGCGTATACCACCTAACTGTATCGCAATACCTAAAATCATAAGTAATATGTTGGCCTGGCGTGTGGACAACAAGGCGGCTTTGCAGGCTTCACTGCATCCCAGCCTCCTCCCACGCTTTTATTCGCTGAGCGAGCAGGGCGTTTTCTGTTCTATTACTATAATCTTTCGCTAAAGGCAGCGCTAGTTCTTTCTGATATAAAAATAGCACCAATTGCGTCATTCAGCTCATATGAACGAAACGAAGTGCCTCGCATCTAGCGGTACTTAACTGCGAAATAAACCCGCCTTTCTAAAACGAGCGTTAGGCTTACGTCGTCTCGTCTACTTGCTAGCCAGTAGTACCCCTACCTACTCGCAGAACATATTAGAAGGGTTCTCAAAGACCCTACGTATTCCTATTTCATTAAACAGTCTGAATAGGCTGACATTGATCCAGAGATTTACAGCACATTGCAGCAATGCTAAACTTAGAGTGGCCGGCCGATAAACGTATATGATATGTTATATATATGTATATGGTATGTTTTGAAGTCCATGGATTTCACCCTACGCTGAATCGGACTAAAGGCTTCGACGAGCCAAGTGGCACATGCAATTCTGCAAATATTGAGACAAGTGCTGTGCAAGATATCCTGGCAGTGAGACGCAGCCAGTGGCCTCATTAGGAGTACTGGCACGGGCATCTCGAAATGTGAATATTGTATTTCACCGCTTGAATGCATGGTGCCCTCGTCATTATGAATACGTAACTGAAGTTTGTATTCTGAATTTCGTGTTTTCCATCTCCGCATAAAGGCCGTACGTTCTTTCTAATACGACTCAACCGTTGTTGCTATACGTGTTGTTATTGTAGCATCCAAACAGAACGATTGATCTCAATTCCTCTCGTGGCCGATTGCCAACGGCAGATATCAACAACGTTTCGGGTTGCGTAACGCTGGCATAAGGTTTGAGTTAGGCCGGAGCGCGCTGCTGTTGTTGATGCACAAAAGCAAGTTTCGTATTCATGGCGGATGAAACGTTAGAACAGGTGCAACAAGAAAGTACAACGTCTTAAATTGAAAAGTCTCCCACCACAATGCATAATGAAGAAAAGCGAAAGCTGCTACTTCTTGTGGTTTAGCAATAACTCCAAATTGTGCACTTAATCTGATACATATGCATTTGATCCATAGTTAAGCTTTAAAACCGTTTCTAGAATTAAACAATCAATTAATCAAACTTTTATTCACCATGCATTGGTAGATTAAGTACAAGACAATAGAATTTAAAAAAAAGAAGACATAAACAGGCAAAGATAATCGCGTAATCAGAAACAAAATTGTTATATACTCTCGCCTACTCTTTTTCTCTCTCTCTCAATATATATATACATATATATGGTGTCCTAATAGCGGATATTTAAATTTGACACCATTTCTGCCGCTATCCGTTGAAATCAAGCCTTTAAACAGTTTGATAATAGACAGACCGACATGCTTCAAAGATCTTCAGTGCATTAAAGAGTTCCGAGTCTGTAGGGGATGGAGAAGAGTCTAAATTTAACATAACCTTCTCAGAAATTGTTAATTTGCAGACCGACAGTCTTGAAAATGATTGCTACCCAATGCAACAACGCATTTTTCATTGTAATTAAACTAAAGAATTTTCCAACAAAATTATTTCAGCGATGATAGCCATTTTCATGTTGATGGCTTCATAAACACATAACTGAGCCGAGATTGGTGAGCAGAAAGTAATCTCCGTGCCAACGCCGCAACTCACCGCTCTTCACAGTCGTAGTGTCAAAATGTCACGAACTAGGGTTTCCTTTTAGATAAAGCCATCGCTATCTGATATGTGGTCCCATGTGACATACTGCCATTCCCAAACCTCAGGATTTGGATTAGCTTAAAAATAGTGTGGATGCGCATTTTAAAGCTGAGGACTTTATACTTATACGAGAAGTATGAAAATGAAACAAAAAAGAACAACATGGATAATAACTTTTTGTCGAGAAGCAAAAATGTATATTTTCGGAAAGTAGTTAATTGGTTTTTCATTTTACTTACTGAATGTATTGGTTTTAGTCATTTTATTTACTGAACGGCATCTATGGGATAGGATGTGTAGCATATGTGCGCGCACGAACGGGTGCTAATTGGCTAAAGTAATGCTTTCTAATTATACCTGCACAGTTACCAGCTTAGTATGTGGCTGTGCCACTAGTAAGTACGTCGAATCGGTCGGTACGAGGACCAGGCAAAGATGATCACGCCGATAAGTCCCCCCCTCCCCTCCCACTAGCTCTCGCCTCACTTGACACATCACCAGTACTGGAATGTCGATGGAGGAAGGATTAACTTGTATACTTCACGTGTATTACGAGACGTAGAGAGAAGGGAAACGAGAGAGAGAGAGAGAAGAATAGGCTAGTGTTGAATGAAAGGCGCTGCGTGACGCCAGCTAGGGGGCTGTGGAGTCACGCGGGCTATTCCGCCATCCTGCCGTGACTTCGGTGGCACGCAATCAACAACGGGCAGGTATCCAATAATGCCCCTGACTGACCGACAGGCAATCTCTGGCCGTGTGTGGACATGTGCGTCCTGTCCTGCTGCATCCATAGAAGTACGAGACCAAACATATTCTTGCTTTCGTACAGGTTAGTACTGTTTTGGTTGTTGGTGTTATTGTGGGCCATGCTTGAAGTGCCATCACTCATCAACAGAGTAAACTGAAGATACAATACAATGCACTGGATGTACAGCAATAGTACAATTATTACTATTTAGTAGTTCAAATGTACAAACCAACGTTTGGTTTGTATTTAAAATGTTTCTGTTTTAATAGTAGTTAAAATTGTATGATTTCAGTGTGTCATGATTATGATTGTGGCTAAAAAAAACTCCGGGAAGGACGCGACTGGGTGCGGAATAAAGAGTGTTTAAAAAATATTATCTGTGCAGTGTAAATAATTTCTACAGGCCAAAGGTATTGTCGCTTAGGGCTTCCTTAGCTTCTATGTAGGATAATGCCATATACATATTCCGCACGACGGAGTAGAGTAATTGGCTTTGCGGGTGGGCTGTCACTAAAAGTCGCGTATTAGAACCTAGCGCGACATGCGCGATCATAGCGATCCTTCTTGAGGGTTGTAGATTTGGGTTTAAATACGTGAGGGGTCCGCCTAATGAATAAAAATATCAATTGTAAACTTGTGCAAAAAATTCACGCAAGCGTTATCGCAACATACTCCTTAGTTATTACTGGCTGAAGTTGAACGGAATCGATGCAAGTAAACTCCGGTTCCGAAAAGATGATGCCACAAGCTACACAGCCGGCATGATAATTGAGCTTTTAAGGATGAGGTGCTCCGAAAAGGTCATCTCGCGTACAACATACACTGGCTTTTCAGATCTTGCAATTTAATGCCGTTATGCGTTTTATTGCCGTAATAAACCAAAAAGCACACCTTCTCATCAACCGTTTCATTATAAGTATGGTGGCAATAGAAATTGAATTATTTTGCATACAAATTAGAAACAACATTTTAGAGTATCTTAAACAATCTTGTTTTTATCTTACCTTAAAACTATCAGACTATTTTAAAAGCACACTTTTGCAAGCGCATATATATATATATAGACTTTTTCCTTTTAATTACATACGTCTAGATAAATAAGAGCCCAAATCACACCTGTTTAGTCCGTTTGATTACATATATTAGGTGGAAGTTCCAGCAATGCGCAAGAGATGCGTGCTGTGCCTAATGCATACAACTTAAACAACAGGTTATTAATAAACCGCAATCATTAATATTTATATATAGCAACAAAGTAGTTGATGTATATATATATATATATAATATATATATGATATATATATATAATATAGATATATTATATATATATATATATATATATATATATATATATATATATATTATATTTATATATCACTATTTATTGTATTACGATTAGACGGAAGAGCTTACGGTGAAAGAGAACAGAAGAGGCTTAAGTTTACGACGATCGACTGTCTAACGTGTTGATTTTTTCAGGAGGCCTGTTCAGGTGTCAGGTGGGTTTATCCAGGAAACAGTGTCAGTAGGATCAACATCAACAGCAGCATTAAATGAACAGCAGCAACAGCAGATGCGATGACCGCGACCGGGCGGTCACGTTCGCAAGTTAGGGGCTGCGAGCCTTATCCCTTCTTCGTCGAATTTTGAGGGGAGCGTGGATGAAGTCGATGAAAACTCCCGCCGGGGGCTGGCGCTTCATCACTGTTGTTCTTTCCCTGCTAGTGGCTTTCGGATACGTTGCACCTCGTCACCCTCGTCTCCTCTGCTGGCTCTGTTTCTTTTCTTCTTCTTAGTCATCTTCTTTCTCCTCTTATGTCAATCAATTATAATTAAACGCATGTCATTAACAACAGCAGCAGCAGCAGTAATCGTGACAGAAGGCATGGCAAGAAGCGATTCGCGAGGAGAAGCCGCGAATCGCTGGCAACGACAGCTGCCCTTGGCTGGTGCGCTTTGCCCACCTAGACTACGTGTGGACCCTTCTAAATTGCTTTTCGGGCAGAGTTGACAGCTGCTCAAGCCGATCTCCGGTTTGAAGGGCGGGAGACTGCAGCCATCTCGTCGTTTGCGAGTGAGTGAGTCGGTGTAATCGGTCAGTACTGTTGCCAGTCGCCTGTGTGTGTCAAGTATGTCTCATCGTGGACCTCCGATGGGCCTTTTTGCGTTCTTCGACGTCGGACTTCATTGCCACGTCGCTACGGCCATAAGCGCGCCGGTGGTTCTGTGCTCACCACGAGGACAACAAACACATCACACCAACAAGCACTCTTCGTCGTCGGCCGATACGAGGAGAGGCGTGGCACCAACACTACCACCAACAACGGCAACAACAACAATGGCAGCAACAGCAACAACAGCCACAACAACAACAAAAACAACAACACCCACAACAACATTAACTGTCGACGATAATGACGGTGACAACAATGAGAAAACGATAACTGCGATAACGACGACCGACAATGACAGGTCTTGTTGAAGAGCTTGGCCCCATCTCTCTCTCTTCCTCTTTTCCTTTACCCCTCACCCCAACGACCGCGCAATATTTCTCTAATCATTCGTGTCTTCTGAGTCTCTCTTTCGTATATCGATGTTCTCTATCGTTCGCTGTATATAGAGTATGCGTGCGTATGCCTCTCGATGTGGGTGTCTGTGTCTAGTGCGCTCCTCGTGAACCAATTGAATCTACTCGATATCGTGGGACCGGTTTGCCAGCCGGTCGCCTGTCCGTTTCCCTGCGCGCTTCCCCCCTCCCTCCCTCAGTCCCTTACCTATTCATTAAACTTATCCGTTTGCCATTCGTCTTTGAAGTCTAGCTCTTCCCTTGGTCCTAGCGCAGCGCCGCGCCTGTTCTTCTTTACCTTCTTCTCCTTTTTCTTTTTCTTCTTCTTCTTTTTCTTCTTCATGTCGCTTCTTGGTCGTACTCAGACATTCGCTGTCGTTCTGTTTTAATTAGCCATTCGACAAGCCACCGACTGACCGCGCCTGTGTCTCCCATAGCCCAGACGGCGCTCGACGGCCGATCAACGACTGGCGCCTTCTGGATCCGTGTACGTCGTCTCATTTCAGCGAGAACGAGGTACACAAGTTGAACAAGAACACGAGCTGCTTGCTTCCTCCTGAGGCCACCTCGAAAGGGACGGAACACAAAAAAAGAAGCCAGCTTGGCGGGCGGAGGATCGATACCCACCCGCAATTGATCGAATCTCCTGTTGATGCTGCTGCTACGTCTAATTCGGATGGAGCCGTCTAAGCATCGACAAGTGTCAACCACTGTCCCTACTGCTAGCCTTCCGCCGGTTGCCGCCCAAACTGTACAAACTGTCATGTCACTCGTTAATCGGCTCTCATTACGACGATGACGACGACGATACGCGATCGCTTGTGAAGAGCAAAGTATGTTAAGACGTTTCATCATCAATATATCGATATGCACATTTGCGTTTCTGGTCTACTTAGGTTGTTCAATATATATATATATATATATATATATATATATATCGACGGCCATTCTTGGCCTAGGTCCGCTTGGATGCTCTTATGACGAAGAGGCTCCATCGGCGGCCCCTATGGCTGATTCGTTTAATTCATCCATTACCATAATGCTGTAGCGTGGTCTTACTGTATTTTCGAGTGGGTATGGGCGATCTTGCGTACATCACTGTATCACGTCCTGTATGTTAAGACAGAGTGGCATCACACCAACTAGAAGGAGAAGTTGCCTCCTAAAATTCCGAAACACAATTTGTGAAGCATACCACGACAATATGAAACTATTAATGCTGTTTCATATACTCTTCTACATCGAACCGAGCAAGATGGCTTCGTGTCAAAAGCCTTTGCCTTGCATTCGGGAGGCCTGGATTCGAGACCCAGACCGGCCGAGTGGCCGGTCTCAGTTGGTTTTCATGGTTCTCAATTTTAATAAGGTGAATGCCGAAGTGGACTAAAAATCGACCATGATCGAAACAAAAAACGGGGAGCACAAGTGTATGATTTATCTCTCATGATCGGCCCAAGGAGCCGTTGCTATAAAGAGTTTACACATCTGACTAACTTCCTGTTTGCCAGGGAAGTGCCCGCTGCACGCAGTATTTGCGCGTGTCCCGGTAAGACACGCTAGAAGAGAAAAATGATAGTTACTCCCGCAACCAAAAAATAAATAATTACATCCTATACCATAAACCAAGGCCATGCTATATCGTATGCTAGCCTATATGTCCGCACCTCCTATGACGGAAGATTTCTTACACAACGGTGTAAGAAAAAACAAAACGGTGCCCTAGGTCAGAAATCTTGCCATTTTGCATTCGAATCAAAGGAAGTTATTAACTAATAACCCTATTACTTAAATTTGGCGCTTGTACATCAAACATTTTGTGCGTCTTTTTGAGAAGTTGTGAAACAAAAGATTTATGATTGTATATGCATATATGCATACGTAAGCCATTTAGTAGTAGCACTGCACAGTAAAAGTACTGTATATAAATATATATATATATATATATATATATATATATATATATATATATATGTATGAATTTGTCTGTACACAAGGTGCATTTGTGATTTAAAAATATGTACACGGCCTGCTCGGGGCATAACTCAAGATAGGTCCAGGCTTAGGCTGGTCTACCTAGCCAGGGTTCCTGTCACCGAGGCGGCATTCCCCTATGAACAACTGCAGTAAATACTCGCCCGCCCTCTTGTATCCTGTAGCAGGCGCCAATCGTCTCCCGATCTCGTTAGGCAGTTACTTCGTAAGCAAGCCAGGCTCCTCAATGTCTCGAACGCAAGGGATGGGAACAAGTGTGGGTAACCGGGACTTGAATACTTTCTGCACTTGGCTGATTCCGCTAGAGCTACCAAGTGTCCAGAACGGAGCCGTATTGAGCATATATATTTATATATATATATATATATATATATATATATATATATATATATAAACATACGCCAAAATGATGTCCATCTCCTCGTACTCAAGCTACAACTGTCAATCTAATTTGTCGACCGAAGGGGGCATCCGGGGTTTCTTCGGCGTTCTAATAATATGTTTATAATTATATTTATATTTTGCAAATTGCATCTCCATGGTAATAGCAGTGATAAAAAGTGCACATTTAAACAAACTTATGTCATCACTGATAGTCAACAAAATGATGTTTAAGGGACATGGGTACGCCACAATAGCCAGCGGTCCCAAGGCGGTAATGCCCAATGCTGCATGTCATCTGGTCATCGAAACGACTTATAGAAAACCTACAAGTCTTCACGTCCGATTTTTGAGTAACAGGAAATCAGCAAGAGATTATAGGTGGCCAGCCCTATTGTGCTTTGTGATCGCACTAAGAGCCTCCCCTCCTCCAAAATTTCCAAGAGGTTCTCCAAGCTTCGGTCTAATCGGTGCGGTTCTTTAGTGTGCACGACTGACCGCTTTAGGCCGTTATAGTAACGCTATTTAATCTTTTTTGCTATTTATTTGCGTCACATATATAGGGTGCACCCTTACCTTATACTTATGCATAAACTAACTTATGGGGTACCGCGCCTCCTTTGTGCCCATGCAGGTAGACGACGGGCAGTCAATATTGGCAAAATTCCAGAGAGAATTGGAGAATCAAATATTTGGGTCGGCCCGTCTAGGCCATACTAGGACATGGAATGCACATTCGATTAAACGTATATATATATATATATATATATACAACACCAGCAATCGTTTCTTCTATGCAGCAGATGGAAATACTAATACGTCCGCCCTTCACAGACGAACCGTAAAACAACTTATTCGCTAATAAAGCGGTCTTCTAGTAAAAAAAAACGGGAGACATACTTAACAAGCATAAACTCCAGCATCAGTGTACTAGCATTGCTTCTGCGAGTCACGATACGTTGCTTCGCTACTGAGTAAAAAGCGATGTCATGAAGCCCTGATAAAAACCAGTAGTCCGGGAGCAGGAAGCTGGCTCCGAGCTGTTTTTTCCTTAGCCGCGGGCACACTTTTCGGCAATGCTAGCTGCCATATATGCACAGAGCTCAGGCGGGAGTTCCAGGTCGTTTAGGCTCGCTCCCGTCATTGTGCTCCACCGGACCTTAGAGCACTTCGCAATGAACAGGATACTACTGTGACCGGCATCTAGGCGCGCCTCATTGTCGGTTATACATATTTTACTCCATATTACACTACCAAGACAAACGCAGGAACATCAATTTGTGGAAGTAATATACTGGCGTTTAAAGGGGTAGCCCAGTTGCAGCATAAAGCACAACACCTAGATGGGTCCAACCTTCCGTAATGACCTAAGCATGCAAGTCCTCCATTAGAGGCCTATTGGAGAGAAGCCAATAGAGAGAGGCCTATTAGCTTAATACTTCCAATGGATAAATGCTATACACCCTTTACCTCTCTGGTCAGTAAGCAATTATTTTAGACTAACAGTTGCAGAACAAATCTCTCTACAAATATTATTTCTGACTCCGCGATACTTTTCTTCAAAGCAAAACTTTATATGATTTGAAACTGTCTAGTTTAACTACGCATATCCTAAAGTTGCAGCTTCTATGCACTGCGCAGAGATGATCAGCACTTACTCGTAGCATTTGTAGGTGCCCTATATCTTGACAGACAAATCGGAAACTCCTCTGCAGAAGCAAACGATTGACGCAACTTTGTCTGTGTACTCGTCACAAACTCGGTAGGTGTCGTAAACGCAGATCTTAACTTGCCGGGTTAATACATTTCTGTTGACTTAGTCTCTAAGACAAGACAGCTCTCGTCTTGTCTGCCGTTATGCACTCCCTCGGGGGACACTCTTCAGAGGGTAAAACGCATAGATGATATGTGTACCATTATAAGCGCCTGTTTTCGAATAGACTGTCCTGTTATTTTGGTCAAAGGCTTCAGTCTTCCGGAAATTGATTGGCAGTCTCAAGTTATGCCCAAAGACTCTATGAAATTGAAATTTAGAGCCTGCTGTTTGGCAAATGGGCTATCCCAGCTGATTGACTTGCCCATTCATGCGTCTGGATCAAGCTTTACTTCCTTTTCACTACTGACTTGAATAAAATTGAAAATGTGGCTCCTGTTTCTCCTTTCATAAAATTCGATCATCGCGCCATATGTTTTAATACTGTGTTTGCTTTTAGCGACCAAGTACTGTCAAATGTTGGGCTCGATTAAAAAAGAATGAATGTCGCTCGCACTGCCAATCATTTTGATGGTGTTAACTGGGCTAGCTTTTTATGGACGGTCCGAATGCAAATGTCATGTACACCAAATGTGTTAATTTTTGTTTATTGTTATTAAACTCGTTGACTCCGCTGGTTGACCAGTGTGACTCTTAAAAACATTAGGGACATTAAGGCTTACAAAAATTGGCTTGCTTATAAGTACTCGCTAAAGTCGTGTAGTACTGTATCTCAGTTTCTTAAACATAAGCTAATGAAAGTTACTAACAGACTTCGTATTTTATATAGGTCCAGACTAAACATTAGGGCTACACTACTAACACTAGGCTGAAAAGCGCTTTTCACAGAGACTATTCCTCAAATCGTAAAGAAAAAACAAATCATCACAAGGGGCCAAATCCCTTGTATATGGGGGGCGGGAGTAATAAGTTTGAATCTCAATTCGACCCGTTTGTCAATGCCAACCGCGACTTTTGTACAAAAGCCTTGTCCAGGTGAAATAAGACAACCTTCTTTTGCAAAGCTGGCCGTTTCTTGTTGCAGGCGGTCCAACAGTCCTGATGAACATTCTCCTGTGATCGTTTTCCTGCTTTCAAAGCAGTCGACCAGAATTATTTCACGTTGGCTCTAACAGCCGTAGTCGATGCCGTTGTCCGCACCCTCCGGTCCAACTTCGCCAAATTTCGCTAAGAAGCGGAAACTCGCACGCCTTTTTCCCTTGACTGAGCAAACGCGGCATCTATTTTGCTCTAAGCCCTTTATTTTCCACTTATCGTACAGGATAGAACCCACACCACCCAAACTGATCCCTAAGGCTTCTGGTATCTCCATAATGTTTATCCGTCTATCTGCGGCCAAGATTTTCCGTTTTTTTCCATGTTTTTCTCATCAATAGCTATTTTTAGGCGCTCTCTGCGTGGTTCATCCTTGGTGCCTGTGCGACGTTTTAAAACTTCTTAAACATTACGCAAACAGCTGCAAGCAGTGGCAAAACGTAACACAGACACACCACGCATCTTGCCGAGCTCTGTTTTCATAAAGATCGCATTTCAACATTCAAAAAGAAACTGCTTGATAACCGCTCCAAATTTTTTTTCGTTTTTCAAATTCTCGCCGATACGTTGCCTGGGCAAATTGTCATAAGAAATTGTAACGGCAATTCACCATAGTATTTTGATCATAAATGACTTGTTCAGTAGCGGTGAGAACGCGCTAAAATTCGAATTTAATTATTAAATTAAGTCGCTCATTCTAAGAAATTCTTCAACTACCTAGAACACTTACTTTGAAGTTCATAAAAGCTCTTTGCATAGTGCGTGGTAAAACTCGTAGGCAGCTTCGATATCTTTGCGCCGCTTGTTCGCAATTTTGTGTTCCTCATTTCTTTATACCTCACATTACTTTCTGAATTGTATTTAACCTGTAATTAATTTGTGAGTTGCAAACCACAGTCCTATTTTTGCATGCATTTTATAACCTGAACACCTCGTTTTGAAGGAAAAACATAACCTAAATATTTTACCCTTACAATAACTGCTGCCGCTTGTTAATAAGGTGCTTTTCAGGTCGCTTAATGTGTAAAAGTTTTAATCTGTACAGCTGGCTAACGTGCCGAAGTTTACACTGGAGAGTATTATAATTTAGATAGCTGGAAGCTTAAAAAGTCAAGCATAACGTTCGTCAGGAACATTTAACAAAATGAGACCGATAGAGACGAGCCTATGAAATCTTCTCAAGTGCTGCGTCATTGAAAATTGTAAATTGCACCAACTACATGCTATTTTAGTACATATAGTGCATAAAGTGATAGCTGTCCCCGAAAAACGCCTAAACTGTTATATCGGCGACATCAAGATGAGCACTTGGCTGATGCTATATGTTAAGGCGTATATCTCTATACTTTCATATATGATATAGAACTATAAAAATGCATAGGAATATACAAGATGCGATAACGACAGAGCTTGTTGTATTGAGTAGTATTTGATGTATTCAAAATCTCGACAGTACCATGTGTCGATTTTTCAACGAGAGTGAGCTTGCAAATTAGACCAAACTGAGGGGAACGCGATGCACGTAAAGAGCTATTTGTTTATAATTATGTTTTCTGGAGCTCCCGTATTTGTGGTTCTGCTTGTGAACCGGCTATGCACAAAACTCTTAATTACTGGCCTGGCATGTCGTCATGACATTTACGATTACGGCTACCCTACCAGCATTATACGTCATTTCTGATAACGAGGCGAATAATCTCAGCAGATATTTAGAGCTTGCATTTCGAATCCCTGTATAGTTTCTGAATCACGATATGTCAGCTGTCCTAAGCGAACCTCAGCTGCTGGGTGAATTTACGATCACCCAAGCCTCGCTACATCCTAAATTTCACGCCGTCACTTTATTTAGGCTATTACCCAGCGCAATGAGCTGCAGGCTCCAGGATTGTCCATGATTGTTCATGTAGCGTTAGATTACCACTAACCCGAACGGCTGAACAACGTGAAACCCCCATATTGCAAACGCGTTTTATTAGGTCTGAATATCGACGAAATAAGCATTTATGTAAGCGTTGTAGGCAGTAAATCCGCAATATGAAGTCTCTAGTTTAACCGCACAGGACACATTGCAGCTTTATATATATATATATATATATATATATATATATATATAGATATATCAACTTTAATTGCCAATTTATCTCTGTTATGTATAATCCAGCGCATTAGACAATGAAATCGCACAGTACTTGTACGCTGTACGTGGATCTGTAACGAAGCTTTCTATATTTTAGCACACCCTCACCCACAACTTCAATGGAGTAAGTTTAGATAAAAGGTCGGCTCAACGTCACCGCTTGCCGATTCCCCTAAATGCCAGTATAAGACTTCGTGGCACTGCAATCATACTTAAAAAATAAATACCCAGTTGCCCGTAAAAGTAACATGTCCATGGTAAAGACAAGCGACAGCAACAATAAACCAGCATTGATATCTTTTTAACTGAAGATGAACCTAAATTGGACCAACCATTGAAGTTTGTTAATCCTCTCCTGAAATCTTGGCCCTTGGGGTAATTACACAGAAACGACGTTCACCGCGCATATAAACAAAACGGTACAGACGGCACCTGCCTCTCTTTTCGAGGGGTTAGGCATTTCCGAAGACTGCGTGCTTTCTCAGCAGGGAGGCTCTTTGTGCTTGAGATTATTCCGGATTCTCGATAAGATGTGGAACCACCTCACTTAACCTGGCTGAGAGGTACTTTTTATTATATATGAAGCGAGTGCTTTGCTTGCTTATCCGAGCCAGGAGCCGCTTAATGTAGCTCATGTCAGGCTGTCCACCAGCTACTGACACGATCCAACTAAGACTGAAAATGCACAGTACATTCCAAATGCTTTTTTCGGACTAAAAAGTTAAAGTCGAACAGGCCAGGCCGGAGGTCGGGGGTTCGGGCGTTTTCAATGCCTCGCACCCTTGTTCTGGTCCTGCATGTGACAGTCGCCACGTACACACTAGGTACATAGTGCATGGCTATCACTACATAGTATGTTCGAACGCCGCCTTTTGCAAAAAGTATGAGCTGTGAACCTGCCGGTTCTGCCTGCAGAGGTATGCCAAGTACCATACAGTGGAATGCACAGCACTGAAGCTAAATCGTTGCACTACTTCTTTCGCTGAAAGCGTAAATAATATATAGTATTATAAGGAAACCCTTACGAACAATATATTATACTCAAATCGAGTAAAATAAACATACTTGAATTTAATAAACCTAAATTAAACGGGACTAAGTACATAATAAACTGCATCTATTAAATTGAAACGGCAAATTTGTTATCGACATATATTTCATACTTTACTACATTTTCAATAGGGGTGTATAAAAATTAAAGGAATGGTAGAATATTAGCAGCACTCAAGTACTTTACCTGAAATAATGTCGTTTTAAAAAATACTTGTGTGTAGCATAAGAGTGCACATAAGAATGTCCGAGTAAGGTAGAGAAACGGCTGGGCAAACGAATAAAAATCTATCTTACTAATATGACACTCTGTGTGGGAGCGAATGTGCAGTGCTAGGCATGATCCTGGGCCGCCTTATGTATATTCTCGTTCAACTCGATATAGAAACTTAGAAACTACTAAAAATTGTATGCCCAATCTTTCTCAGTTTGGGAGAGTGGCAGGTTTTCATCAGCCCTGTTCGTCTAGCGTTCAAAAGGCCCTATACATGTTTACTGTAATAAAGTTTATTCTGCAAAAACAATCATGATGACCCAGACAGATTAATAATTTCAACGCGATTATTTCTCTTTAAGGTAAGTACCTTGAGCGTGTATCTAACCCATCACTGAATTTTACTCCAAAAGCAGGAGGTGGTCTAGAATTGAAAACAACCTCCCTACAAAGGTTTTAGTTCTAGATCAGATTATGTTTTATAAAAATGTATACTTTGGTTAGACTAAATTCTAGACGCAACAGCATCATAGGCACTTTTTAACAACTACTAGCTTGACTTATTAGTCAAGTAAAAACTGAGCACCTGGACAGTTGTAAGTTCACGTATAGCAGCATTTTAGCTAGCATAGCAAAAACTTACCTCTCGTATGCGTATCTGCTAAAACATCTTCTCTTTTGATTGATAACGTTTATTTACTTATAAAATTTGCGACCTTTATCATCAACATAGCTTTAGAAGTGCGACATTTGCGACTCTTCGGAAACCTTACATGTGGGATTCTTCTATGCATAATCATGAGGGCCAACGAGTTATCTTAATGGTATGTTTAAAACAACGTCAACCGAGTATGTGGTTGTCTATATACATATATATTTATATATACATATATAAATATATATAAATATAATTTTTATATGTTTATATATATATATATATAATTTTTATATGTTAGCACCTTGGAGTGAACGATTGTCTCAGTACATATATATATATACTCATGTTAATTTGTGTCGGCGTCGCTCAGGGGGATAACTTGAAGTTTCTGCCTTTCTTCATATAATTAAAAGAATTTTTAAGGAGGTTGTCTTTAATCCTATACTATCCTCCGTCCGCTATGGGCTTGGAATCGCCGTGAGGCACATCCTCAATGCATCGAGAGCTGGGCATGTTGAGATATCTAGGATTTTCTTAATAGTTTATGCGGCCCTAACGTACCATGGTATGGTTTATCACGTATTTTCTAATAACATTGCTTAACGAAAATCCAGTTAACAACAGGGATGATTTTCTACGACGAGGTAAACGTCCTAGAAATACCGAAATATGCGTAGGCTTGAGGACAGTTAATTATTCATTCCGTTATTTACTTAGGTGCCGTATTCTCGACGCTAGGAAAAAGTTTTACCAGATTTATGCAGGCGAGAAGGGACTCCAATAAACGTATAGCATACGGCATTTCTAAAAGACTCTTACTAAAATCAGCAATTATTCTTTTTAATTTAAGGCTTTATGTAGAGTTTACATGATATGGCCTCACGTGACGCATCTGAAGACCTTGTATCAGCTGAAGGCCAACTTTTGGATAGTAGGTTTGTGAGTTCACTACGCTAAGCTACGAAGGGGCTCCAACGCAGCCGTCTTAAAGAAGTTATGCTATAGGGCTAAATATGAATACTTACAACCAAATGCTTAAACTAAACTCTGGTTAATAAGGAAGTGTTCGATTCCGTAATTGAAAAGCTCTATGCGTCGATGTCTAAACGTTCCTAGCACTATGACGTATAGTATAAACAATATTCATCGTAGGCTTTGTCTATTGATCTGCCGGGCTTAGACCAGGCTGTTCCTGATCAACATATGGCGTCAATGCTTTTGCTGTTGTTGTTGTTTACGATTGCTAAAGCCAAACAGAGGCTAATGCCAAGACAGCAAGGGAAATGCCTACATAGATGCGCACAACAACAATAACAACCACTACAGCAAAAGCAACAACAACAACAAGGTTGTACAGTTGTGTAAGACGCAACTGCGCGCCTTAGTTGTGGGTCGTAGTTGTTATTGTTATTGTGGGCAGTCGGTCCGCAAAGTAGCTTGCTGTTTTAAGACAAAAATGCGTGCAGTAGAATTGCCCGCATATACAGATGGGCATGCATAGACGGCAAGGATACCCAGCGAGTGCATAAATGTCAAATGAAAATATAAATCTCATTACGTGCAAAGTGTCCAGCGCACAACAACGTAAGGTGCGTATCCACAGAGACGCGCGATTGGTCACCTCACTGCACCTGTTCTGCGCGAGGTCTTCTGTGCGAGGACGTTGGCCTGCGACCCAGAGTCGACGCATTCCGTCGCAGTGCTGATTTGGCAGTTGTTCTGTCCTAACAGCGAGAACAGACTGCCATCTGTGATGACCTCTACCAGTGTTGACTGCATCTGCGGTCGGCTCGTAAAAATCCGTCACAAATAGAATCGAATGCCGTTACAGACACCTGCTATCGAAAAAACCGCGCTGTTATGTTGGCCCGAGACGTTGACCTCCTGCCTCCCGCCGATAATTAACTAGCAATTTTAAATTAGATTTGCCAACTATATGGAATCGAAATTTAGGGCCTGCTGTTTGGCAAATTGGTGGCTAACCTATTTAGTTCGATCTCGCCTACTCATGCGTCTGCGTCAACACTTGACCTTGTTCTCACCACTGACTAGGATAAAGTCAAAAATGTCACCGTTGTTTGCTCCGCGTTAAACCTGGTCAGCATGCTATACGTTTTGACATTGCACTAGCCGTCAAATGTTCGGCACGATTATAAAAGAGTGTATGCCGCTCTCAAAGCGGGTCATCTAGATAATGTAAAGATAGGCTAGTTTCTTTGTGGACTGTCCGAATGTAAATTTTGTGTAACCCAATATATTGACTATTGTTCATCCATATTGAACCTGTTTACTCCGCTGGCTGACTAGTTTAGTTCCATTAGAGATATTGAGGCTTACGTAACTTGTCATGCTCATAAACTAAGGTCGTCCAAAACTGCATCTCAGTTTCTTTCACATAAGCTAACGAAAGTGACTAGAAGACTTTGGACCATGACCGAGTTCAGGTACAAATGAAAGTAACTCGCTCGCGTTTTTGCTACGCTAATAGTAGACTGAATTCCTTCTTCCATCACAGTAGGTGCTAAGGTGGCCGCTGCTGTCTCACACAATGCTGAGCCTTTCACTAAAGATTTTCTACCTTGTCCTTTGCGTTCGGTCCCAATATTTTACAGGCAATTAACCCACGCAACATTTCACATCAAGGTGATTTGGTTATCTTCTCTGAGTTTTCAAGACTAGCCAGAAAACACTCCTCCAGTTTTAGAAATAATTATTTTTAGCTGAGCCACTGGGACTCATCTTTGAAAAACTCGGTCTTATCATGCCAGTCCACGAATGGAGCTTGAAAACGAAAGCTGGCAACTACTTGCCTGTTTCCCAATGCTCCATACTTTGCTGCGTCATTTGAAAACGTTTTAGTTAGCCATTTAAAAAAATATTTTATTTTGAACCACTCATCACCGCTTCATCGCATGCTCAAAGAACGTTTCGCTCTAACAGCATTTACTTTGACCGACAGAGCGCATTCTCCAAAGCATATCACTCTAATTTGCTTCTCAAATTGCAATGTCTAAGTACCCACATCAGTACTGTTCAATGGATAGGGGCATTCTTGAGCGAATGTCACCTTCCAGTAAAGGCTGGCCATAAGCTAAGTCGGCCCTGCATTATCGGTGCGCCTCAGAGAAGATATTTATCGTTTCTTCTATTTTTACCACGATGTATGTTTTGACGTGAAAGAGGTTCCTACCATATAACGTCGACTATCTTAAATATGCAGATTTGTTGATATATAACATCTTGAAATGCAATGTTATTGCGAAATAAACAATATGTAAAATATGCAGATTACTTAAAACATGATTGTTCCGTTTGCTCAAATGACTTATGCTGTTCTGCAGTCGGCTGTCGACGGCATTGTTTGACGGTGTTCTGAAACATGGAGTATACTGAAGTGATCTCGACTATGAACTTAACGACTGCGTTTGCTGTGACTCTCTCTGATGTATGTGACCAAAGCGTATCTACCTAAACGTGACTTGAGCCATTACATCATCAATGTTGTGGGGGCAATATTGCGCCTCTTAAAACAATCCTCTGTTTCATTCTAATGAACATTTGTAAGTGTATTGCTCTTCCCAGATTCACATATGGCTCGCCTGTCTGGTCTCATCTGGCTAAATATGGAAAAGTAGTGAAAGAAGACACGTTCCTGGGGAGCCTGCAGTTCCGGTGCCCTCAAAAGGTGATAGCTGACGTCGTTGCTTGTTTTTGAGATAACATGCTCGTGAAAACGGAATCAAATATATTAATTCATTTATCCATACTGCTGTGAGTTTTACTGTTTGCCGTTTCGACAAAGAGATTCATAAAATCAGCCGAATATTGGCAGCTCAAACAAAACCAAAGCAACGTCTAACAGCATTGACACAACCGACAGTTTTGCGACCTAGTTATACATGCCTAGGAACACGCCGAGCCTCAATATTAAGTCGTTTTTACGTCACCTTCCAACTATGCATCTAATATAATGTATGCGGAATCGACACCAGTATACGGTAGCAGGTTGCAAAATCATTAGCTCTTTTATCACATAAGTAGATCGGCACAGCAAGAACCTGTGTGTCGCTCGCAATACCTGCTGACAGTGCAGTGTTATAGCATACTTTGTGCTTTTACTGATCGTGCACAATATTTTTGACTGCTCAGACAGCATCCGTCAAACACTCCAACAAAATTATATATATATATATATATATATATCGTCAGCGTCAATCGCCGGCCAGGGTGAGTTCAGAACTGGTCAATTTAGGCAACGACCTTTCCATCGCCGCTGTGTTATCTCGTTGAATCGAAAATTAGTTCATACGTCAACAAACTCGCCCAATGTCTTACTGCCCGTGGAGTTAGTTTACATAGCGCAAATGCGATTGAGTGATTTTTTCATCATGGGGCTTCCAGGCCTTAAGGTCACAAAAGCGAACAGTATGAAATTATACACGTGCCCAACATTCGAGTATTTTGGTCATATCCTCTTCTCAGTCTCCTCTATTACATACGCATTTTAATAGCACTGCGTCACACCATACAGTGTGTGCGTAAGAGTAAGACTCGAGCGGATCGTTGTTATACCGTCAAGCCCGGCCTCCACTTCCCATCAGTCAAGCATCACTGCAAATCTAACCGACTAAAGAGCTCTACCAATTGCGACATTGGTGACATCATGTCTTGCCGCACGAGCGCCGTTCTGTAGGCGTGATAATGGATGATGTGCCATAACGTCCACCTATTTCCCACACTTACACTGATCAAACTCTGCTAACGAAGGCCATCCAAATTCTTATAGTAAGATTGTCAAGCGATGTACCCAGTGGTGTAAGTTTCGACGAATCGGCATCCAAGCCCCTAAATGACACTGTTCTCAGTCTCTCAGGTCTTAGCCGAGCGGATTTAACCGTCAAACTGCTTTTTGAACACTAGAGTCATTCACTCATGTCACAAACACGAGTTCTTCAGCGTTGTCTAAGAGTGGCCCTATGCAGTCCTCCACCTGCGACATCTACGCCGAGCGACTCAGGGTGACAAAGTCGGGAAGGACCAATTCTTATTCTGATACAGGCAAGATACAAGGCGCCCTTGTCTTACATAATCATATCGAGCAACTGTTTCATCATCGCTATGGTGCATCGTTGAATTTGCGCTGTTTAATATTTTATCAGCTTTGTAGACCAAGTTTACCCCTCTAGATGTGCAAGTTAACCCGGGTACTAAAAAGGAAGAACGGAAAGAATATACCCGTTTTTTGAACTAACTCGTTGTACATTTATATATAGGATTCTGTTATTAGACTGCACTTTACAAAAAAACACATTTTTAAAGGACTTACTGGAAAATGCGGTTTAAGCCATAAAAGGTATTGTGCATCGGTAATGCTCACGCAATAATCGAATAACTCGCAATGGATCAGAAATGAGTAACACTCCGACGAGCTGTATTTGGAGATAGCTTCTTCCAAACACACCTTAAAGTGTGTTGTTAAAAAACCATAACGAACATATTCCATAGCTTTCAGCGTGCTTCGTAATACAAACATAATGATGACGAATGCTACACAAATATCTCATAGAAAAAGATGCCGTCATGCTAGTATGTATGCATAAAGCCGTTACGCTAGCATGTATTTATATACGTATATTATTTACACGTATTTATGTCACGTCAGGATTCATGTTTTTTCTAGTCTTTCTGCTAACGGCTGGTTTCGCTAGTCTCGCCGTAACTACATGTATCTGTCGTCCCTTTTTGAGGCACAGTGTGTAGTACCCACCACAGAACTATTCAAATGGCATTAAATCGGCCTCAATAGCATCATGGTGAAGTGCCTTTAAGGTGACGCAAACAGACCTTCCTGAACTTTATTGGAATAATGAGCCTAGATAGAAGGCCCATCGACGAAATGAGAAAAAAAGCCCTCGGACAAAATAGTCCTATAATTATATTGTTGGCTACCATTTACTACTACGCCTCTCGTTAACCATATGCTTTCGCATGTATTTGACGACTCCTACACTAACAAAGGCATCAGAAGCGCTGCATAACCTTCAGCGTAGTGGCTGATACCGTACAGTAACCATCGTTTAAAAGCTCACTTCTACTTGTGATCCAATTATATTAAACGCGACTAATTAAACACTGAGGTGTATAACATAAATTAATCAATAACGCTGCAATTGTAACTACTAATATTAGTAGCAAGTTGGCTAACGGAGTGCTCATAGCACTTCGAAAGGGACCCCATCACATAAGATTCAGCGCGTATTTTGTGTCGAAAGCAGAGCACTATGTTCGTTCTACATGAATGCTCCTGATCTCTACGGGTCCTACGAGTCCTGAGCCCTAACCTTTTTATAACCATGCTATATGTAGGTTTCGCTTTTACGCATGCTTTTTGAGTTCTATGCCTTTTTTATATACGCATATAGGTATATATGAGCTCCATACTAAATTTGGATACGCATATATGAAAAAATAAACTCGAGTTTATCTCAAACACGTGTTCGGGGAAGTTGACGCAAGTTGAAAGCGCACACGAAATAAATGTAACTGTAAGACGCAACAGCAGTAATGCCGGATAGAAACGTTACAAACAAATACGTTAGAGTCCCTCAGTTGAGCCACCAATGCACTCTAACGAGAAGGTAAAAAAGGCTCAGCCGGTCATATTCGAGGTAATGCTTGACATTTCTTACGCGCTAAGTCGCGATACTCTTTTAAAGAGGAAAGCAAGAACTAGTTTGATTCCCTATATATATATATAAACAGCAATTTTTAGGTGTGTTTTGCCCGCCGCGCCTTTGAAAAGTCTCCTATGTTTACAAAACATATATCCATGTTAGCGCAAAATCTGTAGAAAATCGTTATTGGTCTTATTCGAAACTGCTTGACATATTTAGAACGTATTCAGCGAGGACAACATTTCAAATATATTGTGCTATAATTGGTGCGCTAAGTTCCGTTCCGGTAATTTAAACTTTCTGGGTAAATCTTGCTCTGGAAGACCTATTACGCTCTAGAAGAACCGGTTGCGCAAAGCGGTCGAACAGGATTCCCCTAGTGACCACGCGTAAATTAGACGTGGACATCGAGTGTGTTACAACCGACGAAATATCGAGGGTCGTTTTATAAAAATGTGATGCGTGGAAGATCCTAGTGCGCCCAAGGCCAAGCACTCTTCAGAAGATGCCAAAAAGAAACTAACCCACTCCCAAAAGATTTTGCTCTGTGAATGGGATAGGCATGGCATCGTCCAACACGAGTTTCGTCCTAGTAGTCAAACGACAGACACTGATAAATGGTGTCAACTGAGATCACTTCGAGCGAGTTTCTTCCGTCCTTCAAACGAAGAGACACCGTTGCGTGAATAAAAAGGGCCTTAAATTCCACCAAAAAAACCGAAGTTGCATGTGAGTTTACCTGGACTCCGCAAGATAACAAGCTTCGCTTGGAAAATTTCGGCGCATCTACCGTACTTATCGAATATCGCACCATCGGACTACCACCTAATCAAATGTCCACAGAACTATTTACAGAGAAAGACATTTATTTCACCAGAAACAGTAAAACACACTTAGAGACATTCCTCGAGATGCAGAAACCAGATTTTTTCATAGAAATCGATAGTTTTATCCAGAGAAGAGGGATGGTTATGGCTAATAATGGAGAATACCTCTCAAATTAATAAAAACGGTCACGTCTAATTTTTAAATTGATTTCACAGTTGAAAAATTCCAGTTATTTTCTGTCCTACTCAATCTATACGAACAGATGTTGTCACACAAGTTTTGTCACGACCTTAGTCAAGGTCATATTTTATTTTGAAATACCTACAGTTGTAGCACCTGCATCTGTAACATGAAACTACAAGATTATATACACGCACCTACATTACATAAACGCTTTAATGAAAGCTTTTAGTATAGACCCAAATCAAAGGAGTAATGTCATATTATCTAATGTCAATAATTCACAGATTTATAAACTAAGCACAATAGCTTTCTGCGTTTAGTCCCATGACCAAACGTCTTTTAAAGACGCCGACTCGCTCCGTATTCCTGAGGTCCTGCGGTAGCTCGTTCCATAGTTTTGAAACGAGTTTTGCAGCAAGCAGACCAGAGAGTGCTGCGTTAAGGTCAACCTAAATCTGGAAATCACAGTTAGCCCTCATATGGCTGAAACCTGAATGGGGGGGGGGGAGAATTGGAACTCGAATTCGCATTTTGCGTAGGTAGTTTGCGTTGGACCACCTTAGGGGCGAGCACGGCTAAATTTAAACGTGCCAACCGATCGAGTTTGAGTAGTTCGCATCTGTTGTACTATGGCGACAAGTCGTTCCGATAAGACAGACCAGTAACGGCTCGCCCAGCATTGTTCTGGGCCACCCGTAACGAGTGTAAGGCTCCTGAGTAGGTTGCGCTTCATATAGCGATTCCGCAAGTGAGAATCGATTTCAAAAGCGTTCTGGTCACAAGGACGGAACGACGGGGGTGAAATTGACCTTCCTCAGACGGGCCAGCAATGCCACGACAACACAGCACACCCTGACTTTCGACCGAACGTAACTATTCCGTTGCATGTTCTCATGAAGCGTGATACCAAGACATCTCACTTTAAACAGCGGATTCACGTTGGCATTATTGCTGACATAGGTCGTGCAGGCTGAACTCAGCCCAGCTCAAACATACACAATATCCAATGTAAACAACCTCCTACCGTTTGTACTCACAGAAATCGAGTCGCAAAAAGTACAATCACAGACAGTTTAATTGCATTTTGCATGCTTTATTTCATCTTAAAATACCTAACTCTTTCTGATATAGAGAAACATATCAATAGTTAACTTAGAAGTAGCTGATGTGGCCAGATTGTAGTGCTGCATCCAAATAAAAGCAATTATTTTATGAAATTTTCTTCACGTAGAGACATTCCCAACGAACGTACTCATTCACCATTTGCGTAAATCACCGCTTCAATTTGAGTACAGGAATTTTTCAAAACGTGCCTGTCCACAAATGCCGTCATAAAATAATGTGGTAATGAGTTACTGTTTGACCTTTTCGAAGAAAGTTTTGTGCGATCACGCCTCCTTCACTAGACACCGCACACACAAGACGCATAGGCTAGGAATATGCTTTGTCCCAGAATAATGACATCTTCTGTATCGAGGGCGAGCGACGGTTATTTCAACAAACAATTGATTTTCGCACCTATAGCAAAGCAAAGAGCAAACACACAATAGCTGAAATTCCTTAGATTAGACACATACGCACGGCACGTACGGACGTTTAGGCAGCCCCGCCAAAGTTTGGCCCCGTTTAGCCGCCGCTAACCGTTAACTTTGGTAAAAGTAAGTTACTCAATAAAAGTCTTGTCGTCAAACCAATCTAGCTTTTAACCCTCGTGATGATTGGCGTGCGTGTCGAGCTGAGGGCAACCGAACGAACCCCATCGATTGGGCAGACCCCCTAGATCTAGCAGCACCACTCGACTTACAACAACGCTCCAACAATGACGAAATGCATCGACCGAAAAGCGCCGTTGCCATCGTAGTCTCATAAACTGCAAACTCGTTGCAAACTGCATATTGGTGAGGCACACAAAAACTGCTCTGCATATTGTGAGGCACACCAAATTCGCGCGGGTTCGGATGTGAGTGCTCGTACACAACGACAAATATGGCGTCACCCCCGTATATGGGACGTAGATCAATGACTACATGCAGTATTCCATGAGTGCCCTATGTTTGATCAATTGCGTCATTAAGTGTGAACGTTAAGCGTGTAGGGGGGGGGTCAAGAATAGCAGCAGCGCCCGCAACGACGGGATGATTGACTGATATACGGTAAGTGTAACACTAGATAACGGCAGTATAAAAACACTAGAGAAATAGAACGCACTTTTATTGCCAGATTAGAGAAAGCAGAGCGACTGCTCTTAGAACTTTAATATCGCGATTGTGCAGAAATAAAGCTTCTCTTTCTACGAGTTACCGGACATTAACGCATTGAAGGGTCGTTCCGACATTAAACTGTTTTGATGGATTCATTCGAACATGCGTCAAGCAAAATGAATTTTGTCTGTGCGTGTGACGTTATTTGACGCGATAACGGGTCGGCGAGCAGGGCAGTGAATGTATGGCAAGCGCATTTGCAATGTATTTCCAGTGAAGTATTTAACAATAAATTTCGCATAACCTTGAGTAAACTGAGGTATATTTTGAGGTGAGGTTTGAGATGTCGATGGCCAAACGAGAAACCAGTACAACAGCGACCTACCGATCACCACTGCTTGCTACCGCTATATGTTTGTATGTGACAGCACGCTTATGCATAGTTTTAACTCCAATAGAAATGCAGTTTTGGCAATGGGCATAACATAAAAATTAAGATTGAGCTCGGCTGCGACTTAGACTCTCATATCTTGTACCGCAGCATCTGAAATAGTGCATCAGAGTTGACTGTATAATATATGGTTATTAGTTACTCTTGGTACTGTATAAATGGTTATTAGTTACTCTTGGTGGCCATGTTTCACGGCAATACATATTTTGGACGAAAGAGACATTCTGTTTTCTTTACACCTACGTGGGACATCATTGATGGCCTGTTGCGACCTTTCATGGGCAGGAGGCATGCAGCAGATGGGACAAAAAATGTTAGGGTCATCAGCATATTCTAGGTGCTTTACCATAGGTCGTGGGTAGCGCTCTATGTCTAACCCATAAATCATATACAGTAGCGACGAATCGCAATCACATTGAAGGATACCGTTGGAAGCAAGCCAAAAAAACCTGCTGAGGTAGTTGATGAAAAATTCGTTGCGAAGATAACGACACCATTCTCTGTATAGGCACTAGGCACAAATAGAGGGTGAATTTTGCCCAAATGTAGGAAAGAGTATCAATGAGTTGGGTTGGTGCACCCCACGCTTACATGACGCGTGAGAAAGAACGTTAGAAAATACGTTACGTCCAGTATTCAAATCACAAACGTTTGTAGATGATTGTTACTTCGCTTTTATCTATCGATTGATTGACAATGTGGGCTATTATCGGAACTGCATCTAACAATGATTGAGTTATTACTAAAATGATGGTGTGAGTGCTAAGATGATATTCCCCAACGGCCGAATGCAAAATCACTCGTAGCAATATATTTTAATTAAGTAAGAAAACAGTATAGATACGTTTTGTGCTCCAACGAATACAAAAGCAAACGTCTAATTCAAGGGAGTTGTCAGATGGTGTTTTCAAATCAGTTGGCTTATGCTAATCATAGTATGGTTGAAGTAAATAATAATTGTTGTAATGGTATATATTTAAATGATAATTCTCGCTCTATTTGTGTTGTTTTTTAATTTTTTAGACTATTGCCGATTATGGTCTACTTCGGAATTTTTCTTTTTGAAATCGGTAATACTAAACCAAATCTAAGGAGCCGAATCTAAACCTATGATCTTTCTACAGGCACACAAAGGTATCGCTTGCTACTAAGCTACCTGATACGGGAAGCGTACATATATACATAACAATTCAGGCATAGTCTTATATAGAAGTTTGTGTTTACCTAATACCTGTTTCAAGTATTTCCTCTATTTCCTTTATGTATGCATACGTATATATATATATATATATATATATATATATATATATATATATATATATATATATATATACATATATGTTTTTAAAATCACGATTATCACGATAAGTTAACTTTGCAAATCTGTATGCAAGGATTACGGAATCAAGCCCACGGGTCCTGATATTAGAGTCGCAAGCCATCCTCTCATTTTCGTCCCGTCGACATAAATTTAGAAAAAGGAATAAATATATATATAGGTTGATCCATAGGTCCGTTCGGATTCTTCACTCATTTCGAGACACATGTCTTTATAACGGAAAGCTTTTATTGAATGCTGTATTGCCCATTTTGTTCAACTACTTTAGCCAATATTCAGGCGTCCTGGCTTTCGAAGTTATGATGAACATACGTTTTAACACCATCCAACGAATCTAATTATTTATCATAAAGGGAATTCTAAGGTAACATTTGAAACAAATAGTAATTCGGTGAAACAGGGGCGGAGAATATGGCAAAATATAGCTTTTCAGCAAGCTTCCTTTTTAAGCCACGCCCTTCTGCAGTCAAAATTCGTATAGACTATCCACTTCTCAACTTCTGTCACCGAATGGGTCTATCCTTTTTCTTATTGAAAAGTTGATCGCACACTAGCACACGCTTCTCCAATTGGCGATTACTGAGCGCGTGCGGCACTCATACACCCAACCTGCTGGTGAATCTCTCGGCATGGAGATGCCTTTGAACGGATTCGTATGGCACGTCGACAATGGCCACAATCTCGCACAGCAAGAATTGTGGGTTTCGCTCGATCACTGTTTTGTTAATGCAGCCGTGTCCGCTGTCAAAGGGCGTTCGGGCCGGTCTCAGTCGTTAACGTCAAAGTCGCCGTTCCTAAATCGGACTAGCCACTTTGAACTGTCCTATCTGTTACTGCCTCACCGCTATACACTTTACACACCTTAGTTACGACTTGGGTTGCATTGTTTCTTTTTCGGAAATAAAAACGTGTGGACGAAAGCAACCTCTCGGTAGGCAGGCGTCTGCGTGGCTAATTCTTTCCATGGGCAATCTGTTCCAAATCGTTTAACCTACGAACCTACGACCCTATCTCGTTTCGATTAGGCATGCCGATAGCTACGCAGCAACACAGTGTGGAATCTAATCGGCTTCAACTGTATCGCAGCAGCAATGTGTTCAGATTTGATTTCATCTCGACGAGAATCAACACGCTAATGCCTTTGTATCTTGTTGGAACGATGCGTTGCGAAGTAAATATGTCACAGTCTATAGTACCGTATATACACGGTAGAGTCTGAAGGGAGAAATAGTTGTATATGTATATATATTTTTTACGCTCTGACAACCACATTTTAATCGCTCGTAATGGGCTAAGTTGCCTGTGGCACGATATCGTCTAAATGTATCTATCGTCATCGCGTTCTCGTACAGCATTTATATAGGCTCTTTCCAGCAGAGATATGTAGCAGCAGGGCAATGACAACCACGTTCAACAAATACCACTAGCAAGGCCGGGGCTCGAACTTGCGATTGTTTTGCTAACCGTGGTTGCCATGGCAACGCCCCATTTCTAACGGTGCGTTAGCCGTCTAAGCCACCACCGCTACTTTATATATAGTTGAATGATTCTTAACCAGTCATGATAAACAAATAATCCATCCAACCACTCACCAATCTATAAGCAAATGGTTCATACATTGGTTACACGTGCATGTTATCTGTCATAGTGTTACCGGTTCTTACATATCGAGCAGAAATTGAACATCGTTAGCGGTGGTAGAGATCCAAATCGCACGTGGTTTCGCACAAAATTCACATATCCACTTAGAGGACACTTTGATAATAGATAGAACATATACACACAGGCATCCATAGGGGGATATATATGTAGAATATGCATTACGCCTTGCGAGTTGCAAAGACAAACAGGCTCGTTGGTTACGGATGCACACGCCATTGACATATTTGCACGCTGCAAATAGAATACAGATATTGACCTTACTGTACTAAAACAGCGACAGTAACGTATTACAACTAGTTGTAACTAACTTCCGTTAGATTTATTTTCGTTTTATTTCTTTAAAAGTAACGTGCCGTGGTGTCTGAATTACAGAAGAAGATTGAAATGGCAATCGCACTAATTGCCCAATCATTCTAAAATTATTTCTGACCTAAAAACATGGCTAGGCCTAGGTAGGTTTGTATTCATTCGCCTGTGGCTCCTTTAACAATCAGTTCTTTTGAATTGAGAGCTAGTTTCAAACACAAAGCACTACATCTTTATCGAGACATCTACGCCGTTCAATTGTTTTCATTAAATTGTGTTGTATGCCATGAAAAAAATGCGCACGTTGGTATTTACCTTATTTAAATTACAGGTGTTACATTTTAAACTTGCGAATCAATTTAAGAGTCAGTACTCTGGATTCAAATCAACTACGTTTTGACTGCAAAACAATTGCTGTGGTGCCACTGAGCTACATTGCCCGGTAGTAGAAGACCTAATGTATTACTTTGATTCGAAATTCTGAGCCAGCGTCGAGGGGCAATGAGATGCCGTTTAGATCCCAGAGTCTAGATAGACACGGACGTGAATTCAGACGCCGGCTAGCCGCAGGACTGCTGGGACTTTTGACTACAACGCCCGCCGAACCGTACGTCCAAATCCATCGCGCATGAAGGAAGAACGACCACGTGTCACGCTGACGACGGGTTCGTGCCCTGCTATTTAGTTCGCATGACAGAATTATAACTGATAGCTTTGTCGTAGTAATAATAGGTAGTGCCAGTAGTAGTAGTAGAAGTGGACAAGTAGTAGTAGTAGTAGTTGTAATAAGCAGGCCGAGAGGTGGATTTCAACTTTATCATAAACGTGACAGAATGCGTAATTATGAGATTTAATGGCCCCTTGACACGACGGCCGTGGAACACGCGACCCACGAGGGCTCGTGACCGTCCGCCTACGGTAACGTTTTTGGGGGTCGGTGGTCACTTGGAATCAGTCGGTCAAACTGTGCCCCCACACTTGTTCTACTTGGACAATAAAACTGCTGTGTAGGTCATTTTGTGGAGTGCAAGCAGATACTCAATGGGTACGTAGTATGGGCTAATAAAACTAAGGAGATATGTCTCTCTCTCTCGCTAGAGCTTACACTGATTGCGTTCTGCAGTGAAGACAACAGCGGTTGCTACTAGCGGACAATGGCTCTTTACGCTCAAAAGCTAATAGAAGACAGGCAACCGGGTGCAAAGAGTCTGCCAAAAAAGTTGCAGGTTTTCATAACTTCAGACGATGTTCAAACACAGCCTTTCACGAGGAGTACGAGTTGTGCACCTGCCGGTTCTGCCTGCAGAGGTGTGCCAAGTACCATGCAGTGGAATGCACAGCGCTGGACAACAAATCGTAGCACTACTTCTATCGCCGAAAGCGTGAAGAGGATAGAGTATTATGAAGAAACATCTTGAACTGTATATTACACTCAACCTGAGTGAAATAATTATAATTGAACTGAATAACTTCAGACGAAGTATTCAACAGAAGGTGTTGCGATAGGCACACCCACACTAGGCCTAGGTTGTTGGCGGACGAGACGGGTGATCAGATTCACTCTCGTCTCAAACGATCATGAGGTCTTGACAATCGTCTGCGCTTCTGATAAAGCCATACCTTGCCGGTCAAATAACGAACCTTCATTTCTAGCTCCGCTAGGATGGCCCAATGAACCCAAACTTGATTATTAGTCGAGAGAACGCTTTCTTACCTTGGTAAGCTGTGGCGACGACGGTAGTTAGCAGTGCAGTAGTATTAGCAGTACGAACAAGGGTACAAGCTTCTGAGGTGGCTCTTCTGATTGCCGTTGATGTCGATGTTTTTCTTTGCTTCCTACTCCACCGGTACAAACCGAGTGACACACCGGTTCATCATCGGCCCGCACTACCTAGCACAACCTCACATCACCACTTCATCACACACACGTCTTCTCTTACGAATGCGTCGCCACCTCATGATATCGGCCGACGTCGCCCAATGATAGAGACTTACTTCGTCGATGCAATGTTTCTTTTTTTCGACAGCACCAACGCACCAACAGCAAAGCGCAATCAATTAAGTGTGTATTGAACTCAACTGCAAGTTGCAAGTTTCTCCTTGATCCTCAAGGAAGAAGGTGGTTCACCAGCCCTCAAACTGCTCCGGGTTGATGCTGCTGCTTCTTCGGCGACGGCGGCGACTTCTTAACCAGAAAGCTGGCGCAACACGACCCCGCTAGATAACGATGTGATACTTACTTGCACGTAAGATACGCGCATTATCCATGTGTATGTGTGGCTGAATCATGTGTGTACGCACTGGGGTATGTATGTATACATGTGTCGAAACGAACGCCATTGGCTGAGCGTGCACCTTTCAGCTAGTCTTCTCCATAAAGTTGTTCCATTGTTGTTTACCGCTATCGCAAGCATGTGCGAAACGAGGGCTTGGTCTATGATCGACGATTGTCGTATAACTGTCTGTCAGGTAGTATCACACAAAAGGGCAAACCAGAGCGAGCGAGGCGCTGTCGTTGCTTCTGCTGCATGCTGTCTCAGGCTTTGTCACGGTTGATATACATATACGGTTAATCCATTGCCGGGCCAGCCACGTCCGGATAGAGATACGCACGCGAATAAATCGGTCGGTGTGCCGCCACTACCATGATTAGTCCCCTACCACAAATTGCACGTAGAATATGCTTCACGGTGATTCCGCGCCTTACGCCCTTAGAGGGCGGAAGATCGTGTAGAAAAATCAAAACTACCTCCTTAAAACGGATTTAATTTCATAGTTGTGACAGAAGAGAAAGAATCCGAAATAGTTACACACACACACATTTTAGTTGTTCGTAGTTAGGCAGTCACGCCTCTCAACACAAGGTTCGCGTCGACGATGTTGCTGCACGCAGTTTCAAAAGTTTGCCCGAAGCCGAGAACGATTTGTCAATCATCTTCATTCGTCAACAACGTCGCGGTGGCTAACTAAACAAGACACACGGTACCGTTTGCATTACATTTTTGTATATTCGGCGTTAGGTCGTGAAGACGCCAAGTTATTCAAAACGTTTCACCACGCGTTGCTGCTGCGGCGGCGGCCTGTTGAGTTGCTTTAATGCGACGGCTCTTCGGAGAGGGATGCCCACATGCGCATCTGGTGCTCAAGGCTATCTTCGTTCAGATCAACAACACCAGACATGCTTGTGTTGCACCGTTGTTGCCGCCGCTAACAGCGTCAAGGTTTGTTGCTGCTATGTGCGGGAAACACTTTGAACAAGCCCGAACACAACCGCGACTCCCGCCTTTTCCGCCAAATGCGGGAGTGGGGCAGGAGGAGTAGGAGGAGGAGGTAATCACGGGCAGCTTCATGGGTCCTGCGAGGAACATTGCTCACGTACACTGACACGATCGTTTCCCCGTGGTTGTGGTAGCAGGATCATGTAGAGCAGTTGTTGTTCCTGTTGTTGTTGTTGCTACTGTTGATTCCGTTGTTGCCGTTATTGTTGTTGTTCTTGTTATTGTTGATGCTGCGCTTGGTGTTATTATTGATGCTGCTCTTGTTGTTGTTGATGCTGCTCTTGTTGTTGTTGTTGTTGTTGTCGTTTTTGTTGTTGCTACGCCCGCTAGGTAGTATAACTGTACTAAAACAGCTGTACGTACTGCTGATATCTGTAGGCGACTATATAACAAACGATAGTAGCGACAGCGCAGCACAAGGATAACACGGCACGTTTTACGCGGTCAATGCACGCGAACCGCCGTCGGCAAACGAGATGTTGTCACTGTTGTTGTTGTTGTTGGTGCTGTCATTGATGGTGCTGGCGATCTATTGTCCTTGATGATGCTGATGATCTATTGTCATTGTTGTGGAGTTTGTTAAGCGTCCTCGTCATTGTTGACACCACCACCACCACACAACTACTTCGTTCTCATGCTCACTTCTTCACGTCGGCGTCCACGTCCACGGGATACGGCTCTATGTGTGACGACTGTCACGCGCTCCTGCTGTGTCCTCCTGCTAAGCTGCAGCATAGACTGCTGTCACTGGCTCACAGGACGTACCTCATACCCAGCGCCGTTTACGATAGCGGGCACCGCCTCCGCTGTTGCCGTCATCACCATTACTACTGCTGCCGCTGCTGCAGTCACTACTCTACGACGGCCGTGTGGCGAGTTCATCTCAGCCCTCGCCCGAATCCGAGAGGGCAGGACAGGCCGGAACGTTGGCTGGTTCGCTGGCCGGCAGGACAACCAACCCATCCCTCCCTCCCTCTCAGTGTTTCAGTCCGAGATCAGAACGACGGCCGAACGGAACAGCCATACGGAGCGCGCGCAGACACAGCGTAGAGGCTCGGTGCAAGCGCGAATTCAGCGCAAAAACTAGGCGAGGCCAGTGCGTTCTATGATAACAAATAATATAAGTATTATTTGTTATACTTATTATGCAGCTTATATTATTTAATTTAATTAGTTCACAGTGTGCCTGTGAACTGTCTTTATAAACGGAAAAAAAACAAGTTCAAAGTGCTGGCTGGCGAACTTCGTTCGTACAACTTGCCATGACGAGACGCTGCATAGAAGACGACGTACCGTGGGCACCACGCTTAGTTAATAAGTAATTAGAGTTTCCATTACGCATATCTGCTTTAACTAGATAGAGAGTATTACACAGACAGTGTGTATAAAGGAAATTGAATATTTGCTAATTACTGTTGTTATTACTGTTGTTCAGGCCGTAGTAGCAGTAGTCGTAAGTGTTTTGGTTGCGTGTCAATAAAAACAGTCGTTGACTGACGACTAATACGAGTAACTTTGTTTTACGTTGTCTCTATTTTGTTAGTCATGTCAGCTGGACTTTCATCTGGTTTTTCTCCTGCAGTGGAATGTAGCAACAGGCAGGAGCAATGCCCAATCTGACTCAACAATAAAAAAAGAAGAAGTTATTCTACTTGAGCAGAATTCAATCTTACGCATGGCAACGCCCCGGCTTTCTAGAAAACAGCGGTAGTTGTCCAATAATAGCCGCTGCCAACTGCTAGTCTCCGTAGAGGAGAGGGGGAAGGCAGGCCTACTGGCATCATAGTTTCTCGATATAATTAGGCACCGCTTGATTCTTGCGACGGGTGACCCTCGAGTCTCGACACTTGAGGGGCCCTTTGGTACGGAGTTTTCCCACCGAGCTTCAGCGCAGTAAGCACAGCAGCAGTTCTAGGAACAATGCGCAAAGCCGACGAGTCAGGCCTCAGGCATTGCAAGCCCTAATGGTTAACAGATGATGGGACGTCGGAGTAGAGAGCATAAACAGACGTGCATAAGAGATAATAGCTAACCAAAAAAAACACATAGGAAACGATTTCGGTGTTGATTCTATTACTCGATGTAAGAATTGCTAAACTAATGACAAGAACGAGCCAAACTAAACTGTTGTTAAATAGCGAGCGCTACAGCAGTTTATACGGCTACAAAAAGCACATAAACAAGCATTACGATTTGTTTGGTGAGACTTCTATGAAACTTATACAAACAAGACAATCAACCTGCTCAACACATACCGACAGCTCAGCTTGGTTGGCCTAATACTGCTGGTTAGTTAGGGTGCCTGGGTGAGATATTTAAGAGACACTAGCTGATAGCTATCAAAATTGAGCTAATAAAACGCGCCATTTTTTAGCTAAACAAACAAGCTGGTGCCTGCAAATAAGCATGTTCGGTCTTAGCATACGCTGTGGTTACACGCTTATTGGACTAGATATTTCCGAGATTAAAATAAATATAAAGTACTAAAAAAATAAAAAAGTACTAAATAAAAGTACTAAATAAAAAAAAAATATACTGATCAAACCTTGAGTTATTAGTTAAGAGCGTTTTTTGTCTCGGGAAGCTTGATGCACATGTGTTAAGAACAGCTGGCGTTGCTAGTGTGGGACTCACAAACGATACGGAATTGCTTGAGCTCTATTACATCGAAACTACGGGAAACGCGTCACCGCTTTATAAGTCGCCATAGTCTTATCTGCTTCCTCCATGCGCGTTTACCACCATGTGGTTCGTCCAGATGGGAAAGACCATTGCCAAGTTTAACCGGCCTGAATGGGTGTATCGAGACTTCTAGGGCTCAGCTGCTCACCCAGTTCGTCGCTTCGTTCTATGCCTTTGCCGTCATCAGTCGACGATCTCCCTGATAGACAAGAGGCACCTTACCGCAGTGGAACCCTCGTCCCGTGCAGCTTCGCAGCGTAGAACGGTGTGTTCTACGTCGTCCGGCTCACAAAAGCCGAACGTCACACAGATGTTACTGTTAGTCTTTTTTAACTCTCATCATGTAATAGCTTTGGAACGGGCCATGTCCAGTCAGCACCTGCGTCGTACAGTAGGATAGCTCGCCATGTTGGCAATCATACCACACTCCGAGGTCTAGTATCAGACTCTTGGTCCAGCCCCCTTGGTCACCCTGGGTCTTACGTCCGCCCATTCGTCAAGCGAGATCGCGACGGTGGCACAGCTGGACATGGTAAGATCTCCATCTAAGTCGCTCAAATATCCGTCTAAGAATCGCTTGCTTCTCTCGTCCACGAGCAGGCCTCACGGCAGCATCTTGGCTAACACCAGGAAGGTTTCGATTGAATGTCATGGTCGAACCATCTAGTAGTGCGCGGCTTCTCCTGATTACCTGCACCCGCTGGGCTGATCATAGTGCTGCCCCCTTTTTTATTGTCCGCAGTGCCACATCCACTCAGATTGAGGGCGAGTACAGCGCCGTTGACTCGGCCACTGTCACTGGCAGTATCCTTTTAGATTCCGATACTTCACCGCGCTTGGTTCAGAGAGACCCTATTGACTTTATCAGTCACATACTTCACATGCGCCGATACCGTAAATACCGATGACCCTGAGGTGCCAGGGATCGCCTCTTTTCCGATTTCTATTGGGTGGCCCGCCATCACGAGTCTTACCCCCTCTTGTCCTCTTTAGACCTGTTAGGTACATTGCCTTTATCTTGTCGGGTGCTAGCTTCAGGTAGTGGTTTTCCATAATTTAATTTATCTGAATCAAGGCTTTAATAACGGCGTTCCCTAGGATTACCAATTGTAAGCACCCCCTCGTAAGCTAGATTTCAGAGCACGGGTCTAAAAATCAAGCCCCGTAAGACTCTAGCTGTAACATTGTACTCCTGCTCCCCTGCAACCAGACCTCGGTCACCCTTGTAGGGTGAAATCATCCGACGGAGGAAGGTAGAAACTAGAAAAGGTACCGACGGAGATATGTAGAAAAAAGCCGTAGCCCGCCTTTTCCCGAATCCGTACTGACCCTCTTATAGTTCCATTGGCTTCATTTTCTTAGTTTAGGCGATACCAAGGACGTTCTATAATATCTTACTCAGAGCGTCCACTAGGCTGATAGGCCGGAGTGCCGACCCTGTCTCCCTTCTAGGCTCTTTCTTGGCTTCGGAATCAGCACAAGGCTGGCCCATTCTAGAGAAAAATCTGCCCTCCTATAGAAATGTGGTCAGAAAGGCCTTAATTACCCCCAGCCACCCTTCAAACATCTCCACTACCTCAGGGGGGACAACGTCGGAGCCAAGAGTCTCGACATAATAATCCGGTAGAAGAAACCACGTACGTCCGTGTTCGACATCCTCTATGTGCTCATTCCACGCTCAGGCTTTGCTCTTGGCTATGAGTCCTCGAAGTCCCGTTCGGGACGCCCTACATATACCCAGCCAATTAGACCAAGAGTTAAGGAGTGGCGCCATAGTAAAGACGGAGCGGATATCGGCTGTTTTTTCTTCTAATTATCATTATGCACGGCTTAGTGCAATGCAAATTGCAGCTTCTTTGCAATGACTCGAAACGTGTTTCAATCACCGGATAGACAGTTACGGTTTGCTTTGCAAACACCTTGGATGCGTTTAAACAATGCAACTTTAAGTCTATCATGATCAGCAAGGTTTGCCAAGATAGAGTACGGCTATATGACTTATATCTCATACACATCCGTGGCGCCTATATTCATATCAAATTGCTGTAGAGCTGCCTGTTATGATAGCTGCACTGACGTTTTGATACTATGAAGTGACATAAAACGTTTAATGATTGTTTCCTTGACATGTCGCGTAAAACGCAAGTTAGTGGTGGTTAGTTCTATGAACTCGACAAGGTTTTCCTGAAGGTGAAGATAATTATCGCTCTCTGGCCTTCCGCTTCCCCTGGCTTTATTAGCCTTTGTTTTATCCACATTTAAACTTGACCATTCGCATCTGCAAGTGCCTGTTGAGTGTAAAAACAACTTCTGGAGTAAAGAACCAAGTCGGCGCCGCAGAGCAGTACCTTGATGTACTTGTGTCGTTTAGTTATAACAGATGAAAAGTCCGAAGTCTATACAGAGTATATGATTAAACTGGGATTACACCCCTGAGCCGCTCCCTCTATTTAAACGAAAGTGGTTTGTGCTCGGACACTCCGTCGTCGAGAATAACGGCGCCTTGTTGAAATATTGGTTCCATTAGCTGTAGAAATTTGAGCGGAGCGTCACCTTTTCCACAACCGGTATCCGCGAGGCTGTCTCAAACGCCGATTTATGGTTCACAAAAAATGACGCAAATTTACAACCGTTTTTGGGTTTTGTAGGGAAGCAAGGCACGTACTCGTTCTTGAAACAGCCATTTGCCATATAATGCAATTAGTGTAAATTTACAGTAGAACAGTGCAAATACCGTATTAAGCAATAGGGCTTGCTGTTCGTTTTTATCAACGTTGTTGCGAGTAGTGCTTTTCGCACCCTTGCATCTTCGTAGACCTCGAGGTTATTCCTAGATGGGATTAGATAACAAAATAGGAGAACCTGTTCACATATTCTAGAACGCTTGCTGTATTTTTATTCATCGCTTCCGTCTTCCGCGTATTGACTTCTAGACCTGCTGTCCAGGTGGTCCATAAAGTTTTGATCCTATCTTCGATTTGCCTATGTGTTGCATAAACGATTGTAGCTAGCGGCTCAGAATATAAAACGCCTGCCTACAATTTCAAAAACGTTTATGAAACCAATGCGCCGACGTATCGGCATTTGAAAGAGGCAGTATGGGCACCGAGGGTGCACCACGCTTTGAACAAAACCAAAAACAGTTTTGGTTCAGAAAGCTGTGCTAGAATCTACAAACTTGTAAAGACTGACCGCCGATGGAAACTGCTCGAAAGAGCAATAGCTGGTGGTGCAGTACAACTGCACACATGATGCAGTACAACAAATATTTCGTCAGCATAGAGAATTAAAGCAAAAGGCTACGACATGAGCTAAATATTAAGCAACGACTGGCACGCTTGTTAATGAAGGAGAGCAATTTAGAACGTTTGAGACAACATTTGCAGGTTTCTTGCTCCGACGAAACTTAGATCCATCAATTCGCTCTAAAAGAAGGAAAAGATGCCACGAGAGAGTGAACCGCACGCGGCATTGCACTAGACCAATAAGGCACATCCTGACCGGAAAGGTTTTAGCGACCGTTTTCTGAGATGCAAAAGTATCCTAATAATTGGCTAACCTTCTACGGGAAAAGCGATATTTGGGAAGTACTACGCAACAGTCCTGGACCAGCTAAAAGAATGCTGACTATTATCTGTTTGGAAACCTTAAAAAGTATCTCCACGGAAGGCGATATCGAAGCAACAATGATTTGATATGCGCCGTAGGCGAGTATTTTGGGTCTGAATATTCTGAATACTGATTTACTCGTAGTATAAAGGCTATCAAGGATCGTTTTACTATACGTGTTGAGCTACTAGCTCAACACGCTTGCTTCGAGGGAACTATACTGAGCAACAGAATGTTTCTGCAAGTATTTTCCAGCTCCAGACGACTTTTTTTTAACAAACTTGAACCTGATTGTAGTTCTAGTAGTCCCAGCACTCCAATCCCTATGTTGAGTCCAAATGAGTTGTATTTCGCAGATAGTTGCTGGTTTCACTTTGAACCTAAACAGTGCCCACTTCCGCATCCCAGTCTAGTATCTGCGGGCTCCTTATCGCAGCTGCAGGCCTCGTCGTTTTTCTATCTTTCTCTCTCTCTCTGCTGTATACGGCCTCTCGAAAGCAGATCTTCGTTATCGTAATGGCAATTCCCAAATAAGTAAATTTGTTTACAAATTCACTTCCCTTTCGCTAGCGTATACGTATTGCCTAATCGACGACCTCTTTGGAATTCTACCGCCACCATTTGTTGATATATGGCCAAGATCAGCGTTTATGACGGTCGAAGGGCCATGTCGATACGGTCGCAGCGGCGATGACTTGTATACAACTATTGCGGAAGTAGCGGCGTGCGTGTTTAGGCTTCCGGCGTAACGCAGTTTGCTTCCGGTCAGATCCAACGAGGGTCGCATTGGCGAAATTTGAGCCCATGAATGAAAATGTTTGGTGTTTCCAGCAAATTGTTGACACACTTTGTCCCTAAGGTAAGCGGTAATACGGGCCCACAAATATATATATATATATATATATATATATATATATATATATATATATATATATATATATATGTACATATACGTTATTGACAAGCCGTCATCGGAAGATAAGGTCACAATCGCTGGAAAACCGGACATATAGGATGAAACGCGTTTGCCTCTGACTTTAAAGTTATTGTGATATTAAGATAGCACTAACATCAAAGTAATCGTCATGCGGTGTGGAATAATCAAAAACCTAATAATTTGATTAGAATAATACAGGCGAACGGTGCGTTAACACCACAGTATTGCGGTTTCGTAATCCCTCCAAAGCAGACCCGCCAACTCCGCCACACTGGCGTGGTACAGCTGTTTACGTCCTAGAACTTTGCAGGTAGGCGTACCGGAATCGTGACGGCTAACAGATGGAGTAAAGTAAAGCTCTTTGAATGACGCGGAATGCCTTCAGCACCAGATTCGTGTCGGCTCATATTCTCATCACATAGATACGTTGTGATGTGTTCATATAACGATCGATCAATAACCACGTCAGCGGAAGTGCTGCTGCCGAACGATCGAGATTGGCCGGAATCCCAATAACGGAAAACCGTTCAATTCGGTTGTTCCCAACTCTACGTCTTGCATAGACTGTGAAAGCGTTTATCTTATATCCACATCCCAAATGTTGGGTATAGCCTCGATACCCTAAAGCCACCGAGCATTGTGGCAATGGAACGTCTTGCTGGTTCAGCGGGCGGAATCGACATGGATACGGCGGAGCTAGTCCCATTATCACTGGACACTGCAGTAACTCAGACTATGCTGATTCAGGGTGACGACGGTGGTGACGACAAGGCCGATAAATCTCTACGCGGGTAGGAGTCGTCGACACGCCCTCACTGTGAGAACAAGTAGTGCCATCCAAGAGGCTTCCACGATCCTGTGTGTGCTGTTTATGTAACCAGCCGTGCCCTATCTACCATCTCGATACCTGTCAGAGAGCTATTTCTCTTACGCAGTTAGCTCGATGATATTTTAATACTTATCTATAAACATGTGTTTTATTACAATGATCTATATATATACATACCATACATATGGTGCAATAAATAAATGATGATGATTTACACTCATGGGCACGTCGCGAAACTCTCCATGCAAACGCGTTATTCACAACTTCGACATTAGCAACTTCTGGTGAAGTAATTAACACACCATTACGTAGAATATTTGGACGTAATGCGAAAAAGGTACTAAATGTATTACTCCGGATTAAGTGTTTAAAAAGTCTCACGTCAACTTGCATTTGGTACACGCTCACGGTTGGGAGTACGAGAATACAACTGTGTTGTCGCGGGTTGTATCTAATACTAATAGAAGAAGCAAATATATATTTTCACTTAGATATAGAGGGTTTAAGATAAGAAACTTTTTTGCACTGTTACGTAGTATCCCTACAGATGGGAAATGCGAAGAGTCCCACCTCATATCTTGAGCAATGTAGGATTCGGCTCCAATAAATAAATGCTAGCCCGGTGAGACACATACCCTCTTTACGCGCGAAATACTGTTCTTAAGTTACGGTAATGAATATGCTAGCACTACTCTACCGCCTATATGTATGTGTTCGTTTCGGCCTGACTGCAGCGACACAGGTGCGCGCTATTATTTGGTACTCGATGTAATAGTGGTCAGCGTATGGGGTCTGAAGCACGTAGGTAAGTGGAAGCGATTTTCATCTGTTACTGCCGTGCTCTGCCAGTTTTTTTTTTTAACAAGGTCATTTATTTATTATATACACAATTACAATAGTATGTGTTTCATACATTTACAAATATTTGCAAGGAGGATATAGTAATTTAAACCTACTACAGTTACCATTGTGTTGGTAAAAAGCTGCAGCCGGCAAAAAATTGTTTGTGTTTACCTCTATGCGAGGGTCACTTTAGGAAGACTAGTGTATCCATTATTGACGGGGTAATAGGTGTGACTTTAAATTCTCCTTGAAGTTATTTAAGGATTTCAAACAACGCAAGCTAACCGGAAGAGTGTTCCACTATCTGACAGCTCGCACGCCAAAAGCTTGGCTGCCCTTGCTGCTTCGATGCATGCGGATCTTCAGTGTGACCGTGTTAGATGCTCTGGTCTCTCTCGCCCCTCCAAGGCGATCAAGTTCTAGTATCTTCGGCTCAATTCCATGGATATTCTTAAAAATCACTATCAAGGTTAAATAGCGCATGGTATTTTCCATATCTAATATATTGTGTTGTTGTCTCTCTCGACTGGCCGATCCCCGAAACATACGAAGAAAGCGGCCCTGTGCCACACTCAGTCGCTCCGCCCAACCCTTACTGCAGGCAGTCCAGAATTCCGATCCGTACGTAAGGTGACTCAAGAAAAAGGCGTTGTAGACTAGCTTGCATGAAGATGCTTCAATTTGGTTCTTGATGTATCTTGATGAGTTTGTGATGACAGCAAGTCGACGGATAAGGGTCTCTACATGCGCGTTGCCAGAGAGATTTGCATCTACTGTTACACCCAGGACCTTGACACAGTCGCTGGGTTGTATCAGGTGGCCATTTATGATTACAGGTGGCATTCGAGGAATGGCGTTACCCTGTCCGAAGACCACCACTTGAGTTTTCTTTGCATTGATAGCAATACGGTTTGCTGCACACCAAGCGTTGAAGGCAGTATATATATATATATATATATATATATATATATATATATATATATGTATATATATACGATAGTTTTTTAAAATATATTTATAGAGGGTCTTCCAAAGCATTGAAACTACGTGAAAATTGTAGAGCTCGTTAAAGCAAACACATTTTTCCCAGTGGAACATGGTCTCGGAGAAGTCTTGCTTCAGAGTGAGAGTGAAATTACAAAAATACGTGAGACTTGTGTTATCGAGGTATAGGTGTCCAATACCTCAAAAGCAATGAGCATATTTTTTTTGCCGCCACACTTCAGCAAGGCAACTGTCGTGAAGCTGTAAACACATAAAGTGTCAAAAAGACTGCAATACGCCTGTTTTTAGCAAGTTAGCGCTACCAATCATACCAGCCGTTCTGTAGAGGAGTGGATATCTAAGCATATGAACATGTTTTAGAGTAAGTATGTCTGCCCGCCAAAGATCTGCGATTTAAATCCTCTGGATTACTATGTATGGGGCATAATTGAGAGTGGGTCTAACAAGTTTCGATATGCTAACGTAGACTCGCTCACTGCGGCTAATAAGAGACCGTTTACCGAGTGAGATAGGGACATTTTGACAGGGGTTTGTATGCGCTTCAGACCCTAATTTGGCAGAGTTATCAGCGTTAGTTATATTGAGTAAAAATATTCATCAGGAGTTCCCCTTACACAAAAGTTTGATGTAAGTATCTGCTTTCATGTAGGTACGAACTCAAAAAGAGCCGATAAAGTACGCGCCAATTCAGACGGAGCATATATATATATATATATGTGCTAATGGGCTAAGCAACCCGGACGCCAGCCTCTAAACCTCTTACGGATAGCTTAGATCCTTGAGCTCAGCATGAGTTGTCTGCTGAAACGCACTAACGCCAACGCCTCAATGGATTTGGCTTCGCCGGTCGAGAAACCGAAACTGACCACTCCAGTCGATCAAACGGACGACAATATTGATCGAGCGAGGATCAATGTGGTATCGTCAAAACGTTCAGGGTGTGGTTGTGCGCGCTATTTAGCACTCTAGTGGGCAATCTGTTAGACAATTATCTGTTAGGATTGGGAAATAGGGTTTCGCTCAGGGCCACCCCTACCTGTTCCCGTGGCTAGCGAACATCAGGACTCGTCTCGTGATCGTCGCGTGTTGGTGGTCGGCGTTGAGGTTCTCGGAATAACCGTTTATCATGAAATTCCCAAATCTGTGTTTATAACAAACGCTGCGAACCAAGAAAACCCTGGGATTTTTGTCATTTCGTCTTCGAAACTCTGGACGGGCCTCGGCCAAAACCTATTAATAAAATCGACGAGTGCGTAAACTTAGCCACCGGTGAACAACAACCCCGAAGGTTCTCCTCCAGCGGCTTATCAACCGAAGCGCGGAAATGTCGCTTTTCGGCTAAGCCTGTTACTGGTAGTTATTGCTCGGACTTAGCGTACAATTCTCATAAGCGATACCACTTGTCACGTTCCGCCATATACAATTGTAAGAAATGACTGAACCAATTTAATTGTTGTTTTTCTCAAATATATAAATTCAAATAAAAATGTACCAAACGACATTGTGGGTATATTGAAGTAATTCTTCAAAGGTAATAACCAGAAGTTTGAGAACAATTATCTCATTGTTTCATGCATTGAAGGATTTTATGTTGCTAAAATTCCTGCGGCAGTGACAGGAGCCAGTTCTCCATTGCGTCTTTCAGTTTGACGGCCGAGTCCAAACGCCATCCTTTGAGGTGTTTTTAGCGAACTAAACGGATGGAAGTCACGGAGCGACATGTCTGTAGAAAGATGCTCAAGCTGCTGCCACTTGAACTTGGTCAGTACATTTTGTGTGACCTTGAAGACGTGTGGACACGCGTTATCGTAAAGCAGAATCACTCCCTCAGTGAGCAACTGAGGCCGACTGCTCTTAATAGAGTTGGGTAGGCTACAGAGCGTCGTAAGAGTACTTAAAGACGCTCTTAATGGCATTTTCTGTTTTTCCAGATGCCGAAATGTCAGCATTACCTTGCCTGGTGAAGGACCTGCAATTTTGAATATTTGAGGGGAGGTGACGATGCGTGCTTCCATTGCATGCGGTCTGGGTTTGCCTCTGGCATTTAAACGGGATACACCACTGCCTGCTTCTCACTTTCGTCATGCGCAGAGTCGTGCCCGATACAGTATTCACGTCCCTAAAAGTCTCACCCTAAAGCGTTATATTTTAATTTCAAGCAGTTTAGTTGTTTTGCACTATTTTGTGTTTACTATATATATATATATATATATATATATATATATACATTAATATACGAGGACGGATCGGAATGTTCTAGTGTTTTGAATTTTGTCGCCAGATCGAAATAACCAAGGTCGTGCGGTTTGTTGTTTTTAGAAGCGCCATTCATCAGCGTTTATTGTTTAAGTCTGGTTCAATACTAAGGTGTTTTACTGTTTTTTTTACTAGAGGGGAATGATCTTTTAAAAATATTTTCCACCTGGTCCTATGCAAAAATTTAAAAAGATTGCGCAAAAATATGCGGCCTAAGGGACCTAAACTTTTATTAATCAAACTTCAGATGTTTAATTACGGCATTGCACCGGCACACACAACGCTACTTATTTTGATTTATTTGATGAAAAATCGATTTTTGTAATGCGCAACCTCTCTATTCTTCGAACGTGGATCTATGCGACTTTTTCTTCCCCGGTAAATAAAATTTGAAGTAATAAGGTTTTGAGATTAAATATGAGATAAAGAAACATTCGAAGGAGTAACTCAACTCGATTCCAAAAGGCGCGTTACAAAATAAGTTGAAGAGTGGAAAAGACGGTGTCACAAGTGCATTGCAGGTGGGAGCTATCTTGAAGGAAACAAAAACAATTTGGAAGATGAAATAATACTTTTTCTTTATAAATATGTTTTACAACTTTTCGATTCACCCTCGTTTCGGTCAGAAAGTTGTGTTGATTTCTGAGATCCGCTTTATTTAACGCATCCTAACAGAGGTGGCTGGTGACGCATCTGCATATTTCATTCCCAAAACTTCTCAGAAAAAAATTAAATTGATATTGGCGTATTTTAATAAGACAGCGCTGCACATTTGCGGGTAACCGAAAATGGCAAATATGATGGCCTACTTGCGTCAACCATGCCTTGCGACTACAACGAGGGACTAAACGCCTATATATCGGAAACGACAAAGTGAATAATGTGAAAGCTTGATCTCTCTTTTGCAAACATACAAATGCATTTTTTAGAAAAGCTGCTACTCGCCATGAGAAATTAATTTTAATCTTAATTAATAGTGGAGCTAAAGAGACCTGGTACATAGATTTTTTACAGAACTGGAATATGATTCATAGCAAAAACTGCTGCCAATCTATCAATAGCTTTAAGCAAGCCATCGCACTAAGCTGCACAATTAGCAGTAGTTGCGTTTCATTCATTTATGACAATGATCGCCCCGTGGAAACTTGCAGCAAGTTGCTACGTGTTACAAGGGATATTCTACTTTAACATTTTAATGGCCTTTACCGGGTCTTTCTTCATAGAATGATCCGCTCTCCCACTCAAAAAAAAGAGATTTTGCAGCAGACATGAGAAACGCCAGAGTGAATTTACCACCCTGGGTACGTTAAGTTTGTGCCGCAATTTTCTCTTCTGTTGTAGTACAAGAGAAAGACCAGGCATTATAGCGGTTTTGCAAAGCAAACGTTTTGTCAATGTTCAACCAGCTCTGTTTTGGTAGTTTGGCTTAGACATTCTTTAAATTGCATCAACCCGTGCAAATGTGTATAGCCCTAGAGAGGCAGTATGGGGAACGCCTTCATCTGAATCCTGATCTCAAGGAAAACGATGTTAGCTCACTTCAATGACGCCCCTTTGGAGGAACTGTTCAGGTGTTCACTTCTTAGCGGATAACAGGTGTTCACTACTTAGCGGATAACATCCAACCCTGTTACCACTTCAGTCCGGCTCCGACTGGGCATACTGCATACTCCAGTAAAACCTTCTACCAGCCTATTTATTCACCTGCCTAGATCACCATCCGGTCTTGATCTCGTATTCCTTGTATCAAAGGCCTGAGCGCATAAACGATATATCTAAATCTCTCAATTTGGAATTGAGAACGTATATATATACGGATTGACAAGTATGAGTACTTTTAATTTTTAAGTTTGAAGCGAAACCTTTAAGGCCTTTTGGTTTATTTCGCTCAGAAGCGCCAATCATCAGCTACGCAAAGGCCACTTTTCTAAGCGGCCGCGGCGTTTATTGTTTAGGTATGGTTTTAAGTAAAGGAACCGATGTCAAGCGATTGTTACAGAGCCGACATTGGAGGAGCAAATAATTTGTGTCAAGTTCTGTGATTAAATCCAAACTTGTATTTAATATTATTAGCCGAAATTGAAAGAGCAAACAATATGTGTCAAGTTCTGTGTCAAAATCCAAACCATATGTCTTAAAGTAATGGAAATGTGACGAACTGGTTATGTTGAACAAGTAGTGTCCTAAAATACTATGTTCATGTCTTACGCGCGGATTTCGCGACAGACGTGACAGAACTGAAAATAACCTCCATTCGGAAAGGCCCTCGACGTCAATAAAAAAGTTTGTGATATCTTACTAAAAAATCGCCGACTTATCATCACGCAGATCGCTGAGAAATTGTACAATAGATAGGAGCAATTGTAACAGACTTGGCCGATATTATATGCGTCAGAAGTCTGACAGCAGAAACCGTTCTAAAGCTGTTGAATTTCCCGCAAATGAACGTCGGTCGGGAAATGTCCAAATCGAATCTTCAGACGGTAGCAGGAAACTATGGATTGCGTCAGAGACTGATTACAAGAGTCTAGTTATAGGGGTATATGGTTCAGTAATTCAGACAGAGCAGATCTCTCCAAGGTTCTCTTGACCGTTTTTCTCCCCTACAAAGAAATTATCTTCCACGAATGTTTACCACATTGTTCCACCGTTAGTAAAAAGTACTACCACGACTCTTGGAAATATTGAACGAGAATGTCCGGCGCACCGGGGCACCGGCGCACACATCGTAACAGATTTTGGCTTATTTAAGAAAACTGTTTACCTTACATAGTATATTCCGTCATTTTCGCTACCTATTTGCCGGATCGGGTCTTGTGCGACTCTTTTCTTCCCCATGAAAAAAATATTGAATTGGGAACACGTCTTGCGACTAAAGAGGAGATAAGGAACGCTTCACATGAGCAACCCAACTCAATTCTGAAAGAAACGCTTAAAAAATGTTTTGACAAGTGGAAGAGAAAGTGACAGATGTGCACTGCGGCGGGCGGGATCTATATTGCTGGAAACAAAAACACTTTGAAAGATTGAATAATTTTTTTTCTTCTAAAATATGAACCAGAACCTTTTTTTCATTAGTAGTTATATTTTAAAAGAAAAATAGTCATTACACGTTTCATTTTTTGCGGTACTCTTGCCATTACTACGCCTATTAGTATGCATACATTACTCTGCTGGGCTGTTAAGCTAAGCACTAGTGTTAGCTCTACAAACGAATCAAACGATCACTTCAAAAATCAGGGTTCTTGTGGTATACAGGAAAGTCAATGGGTACTACTAAATGCATGTTAGACTCACTAAGTAACCAGGGCCTGAGTGCGAACATAGGCTAGTAAAGCTGCCGAATCATGTGTCAGATTTAGCACCTTGTCCACAGCCGTGGCCTCCTGCAGGAGAAGACCGATAGGTGTGATCAGGAAACAGGGTGGCCCGCTCAACACCATTGAACCGGCGTCGGCCTGTCGTTAACATTCGGTGACTAGAAGAGGCCTACGGCTCGACTAGTGTCGAAGTGTGTTGCTATCCGTGTATTTATCTCTTCCTCTGATGAAATTACTCTCTGGGGTACAGCAACGTAGGACAAAACGCCTCGGCGGTAAACTGTCGTCCAGAGAGATCCGATAATAGGGTCCAGTGCCTACCACTTCTCTCATCAGCCTCCATACTACCAGTGGGAACGGAGAAAGAGGATCAATAGTAAACAAAATAGGAGGCGAATTTTAAGAGTTGCCAATGTTGTTGTGTTTGTTGTTGTTGCTGTTGTCGTTGTTGTCCTTGTTGTTGTCGTTGTTGTCTTTGTTATTGTTATTGTTGTTGTTTTTGTGATTGTTGTTGTTGTCGTTTTTTGTGGCGCGCATCTGCCTAGAGCGCTCTCCTTCTCACTGCCCCCCCCCCCCCCATCTCGTTATACTAAACACATCAGCACTCGATGTGTACGGGCATTGTTCTCTGAAATAACGACATGCTGCTAGAAATACAACCGCATGTAAACAAGGCGTTAAAAGCATGAAGCGACCAAACACGTGGAACCCGGGTATTAGCGAATCCGCGTGAAGGATTCACATATGTGCTTGCATGTTTCGGAGTTAACGACGGAGTTAACCTTTGCAATTGCGAGCCGCCAACGACCGCCACCGAAGCTGCACGCTCTGGATGATTTATGTAAACTTGCCGCTATCATATGGGCGGCCATCCGGCTTGTTTCTTATTCCAAGGTTGGCTGCTGCCCACTGACATATAATCCGCCTTCTTTATGCCCTTTGAATAAAGGCCTAGTTCGTGTTGTTTGTTTTTTTGTTTGTTGTAGCATAAGAAGAGTACTGAACATGCTGCTGTGCATGTAAACGCGCATGATTCACACGAGCAAAGATAATAATTTGCGCTTTATTCATAAGAAAAAAAATCGTCTGCGCAGTACTCAGTCTTTATGCTTATTGTTTCCCGTATATATATATATATATATATATATATATATATATATATATATATATATATATATATATATATTTATATATATATATATATATATATATATATATGCATATACAAATATGTTTGACTGTGTGTACGTGTATGTGTGGGTGCAGCGATAGATTTGCCTCCTTTACGAGGTCGCTAAGCTAAAGAGGCGGTTTTTAAAAAAGTGTGTCCCTACATTTCCTCTCTCTCTCTAAATATACATAAACAAAACCGTTCAATCTATCTCTCTCTCTTTCTCCCATTCCCTCTCTCTCTCTCGCTCTCCCCCTGGAGAGAGCTTCTGTTGGAAGAAAAGTGCCGCTGGCAAAGACCGGTCGTCGTCTTTCCTTGGCGGCGGCGGCGGCAGCGGCAGACGACCGTTCCACGACAGTAAAAAGACCCTAATGGAGAGTCTGTAGGCACAGACCAGCGCCGGAGTGTCAGCCGAGTTACGTTCGACGTCCGCTTCTTCGTGGCTCGCCTCCTTTGTTCGGCCATGCGTATCGTTAGCACCGCCAACCAAGCATAGTAGACATGTAACACACGGGAGTTTTGGTCCCCCGTCTATATATATATACACATATATATATATATATATATATATATATATATATATATATATATATATACACATATATATATATATACACACACACACACACACTCTGTCACCGCGCTTATCGTTGGGCTACTTAGCGCCTCTGCTTCTAAGGTAGGGTCGGAATCCAGGCATAGAAGTATAATGTGTTCGAAGTACAGCAGTGGCGACTCTCTCGTTCCGAGCTGTGCTAACGTTCACAGTAGTCCGCGGTAGTAGTCGTCATTTCCTTTGTGACCAAGTTAACATACTACACACTCGTTGACAGGTTTTCACGTTGTCACTGCTGCGAAGTACGGGAGTTCATAAATCCAACCTTCTATACGAAAAGCGATCACAACTTTACTGAGCCAACTCATCACAAATTGGCCAGGTTACACACGCACATATATATATATATATATATATATATATATATATATATATATATATATATATATATATATATTTGTATTATTATGTATTTAATATTCGGTATTTCTCTACAATTGTGGAACCCAAACGTGTACTCGTCTAGGCTCACCCCCACGCATAGTGTTATTATTATTATTATTATTATTACTATTACAATTGTGACTGTGAACGTTTAGGCCAGATTCATCATACTCTGCTCGCTTCCTAACAATTAATGGCGCCTATGATAGAAGCCACGTTCCCTCTACAAACAGCCACCCCCATCATCTGTCTCAAAATCATGGCCTCGAGTCAATAGCCCGAAACGTCTACTATGCGTTTTCAGATATTGTTCAGTATTGTCGCTGTGCCTGTGTTAATTGGGTCAAGTATCTCCAATAAAATGGGTACAAGATAGCTCGAGGCACTTCGTTCGTTTTTCAGAATCCGCGCGTTCTGCAACCCATCCCGATTCTGCGACAACTGCGCTGTGGCGTAGATACAAGACCGCCGTGCACAAAATCCGGTTACAACCCATACAAGGCTTTTCCGTGTGGTCACAGCGGAATGGTGACTCCGTCAGGTCGCAGCTCACTGCTGCCATTAAGACATTTCGCCTCGAGTGTGGATGGTAGCCCTGCCATTCCCAAAGCTCTTCTTAGTACAGCATTGAGTTCAGCATGTCTTGCAAGTCTGCCGGCACGGTTTAGACAGCCGAACGGATGTAGACCGTCGGAGACAACAGGTTGGCCGCGTGGCAGACATGAGAAAGGTTGGCAGACGGGGGCTTCTATCCTAAGGGCCATAGGGAAGGAGCTAGGGTTTCAGCATGGTGCCAAGCTAGCGGGAGGACAGCGCTTAAAACCTGCCCCCGCTGAACGAATGGTGAGCCGCTAGAAAAACGGCAGCGTCTTCTTGTGGCTGTTAGGCTATTTATATATATATCGTGGGAACCTTTTAACTTTGTAAGCGTCAAGAAAATGCTCAGGTGCTCTCATAGAGAGCTGTGATCAAGTCGACTTCTGAGAGTGGTATCTGCCACCATAGTTGCCTCTTTTAGATTCAATCTTTGGTATCCTCGTCAGTTAGTGGTTCCGGCAGGGAGCTAAATTGATTCAGGGATGCAGCGTACCACACTGCAGCTAGATCCGTGGCTCTCCTTATTCTAAGACCTCCGTTCCTGAGGGGAAGGCTAGCTCTCTCCCACATGTTCCCTTCTAAGTTAATGTTTAGTTTCTCCCTTAGAATGTCTCTAGTGGTCTCGTCGTAGGCCGCAAGGACCTTCAATATATTTCAGAGTCTAACATGTCCGTAGTATGTAGAGAGATTTTGGTGAACTGAGACTGTGTCTCTCGAGGCACAGAGCCATCCGCGAGTGCATGCTTCTTAGTCATCGGTGAATGTGTAACAGGGTCTCTTGTTTAGCATTGAGAGCGCGTGAACTTTCCTTAGGCATTGCATGAGCACCTAGAGCATCTAAGTTACCCTGAGTTGCACGAGATATTCCAGGAAATTCTTCCATAATTGCTCATATAGCTTGCGCTTGAACTTGAGGTACCTCCAACAGCTAAAACTTCGCATTCGGCCGCGTTGAGTGTCAGTCCTCCCGGTTACTCGAAGTTTACTATAGTCTGCAAATTCCTCGCGACGGCATTCGCGAGACCTCCCAAGACAGCGTCGTCTAGATACCGGACAATAAAGGAACTCTGAAGGCTTAATACCAGATCAGAATTGCCGAGGCAAAACAAAGCTGGTCCAACAGGTCTCCCTGTTGAATGCCAGTTTGCGACTTTGTGGTCGCATTTGTAATCCAAGCGAAAATTGGGCAATCTTTAAAATTCTGATATATCATCGGATAGAGTCGTGGAATTTTTATCTCTACTTCGACGAAAATGTTGTCCCTTCTTATTGTGTTAAACGCGTTTCGGAAGTGTAGTTTGACTAGTACTTTTTTCAGGTCTTCTGTTATCAAAAAGCGCGGTACAGTAGTCTCTGCTTTCCTCTAATGGTAACACCCATTCTTCGAAGAGTTAATTTGCACGCTATGGGCCTAATGAAGTTACTCTTCTTTCGGGGAGCAGTTAAACTTGCACCGTAGACGACGGATAGGGGGAACGATGGCAAAGTTTTGATGAGCACTCTAGCCAAAATAATTCCCAGCTCGTTCAGCAGCCACTCTGAGGATGAGATCGTCTGGCTAAGCATGACGGCATTCCACATAACATTTTTTTTACCTATAATATTTATTTCATAAGAGCTTTAAGTGAACGGGTTACAGGCCTTATAATACTCACCATCAGCAGCATCATCTTCTTATTCTCTCTTTATCAGCTCTACCTCACAATTACCTCAGTCTACTCACTATCGCCAATTATCAGTCACGACTCTCATCACCGGCGCCGCCGTTGTCACTACCTCCCCTTAGGATACCACCACCACAGTTTCAAGTCGAACGCGAACTAGAGTCCGGCCTGCCACTGCATGGTAAACAAACGGTATCTTGTTTGTAAACAGGCGCGGCATAGCAGTAGCTAGCTATGTCGGTGCAACGGACGATAACAAAAGAGCAGAAAGTGCAACGTAACAAACCTGCGTACGTGCAAGTGGATAGAGCTGCGGATGGACGCGTTGATGAATCAATCAGCGATGCGGGCGGTCCGGCTTAACGTCCAATGACGGGATGTGGGAAGCGCGCCGCATCGAGTCCTGTGGAAGACTCCCGCAGCAAGGATATGCTTCTACCGCAGGCTTTTGTTGAAACCACTAGCGAGACGACCGGTGGCGTCCGAGACGGTGAAGAGATACCGGACAAAGCAGGGTTTACAACGGTGATCCGGTCCAGGCGATCTCGTGCGCCGAAAGCTGTCGTAGCAAAGCAAGAGGCAGTAATATTTTCGACGGAAGACAATTCCCTGGAGCTCAATTTTAATGATGTATGCGACTTTATCGCTAAACACATCTAAGGAAAGATGGAAGAACCCCGTTTCACAAGGAGTGGGGAACTTCTAATTGTTGTTAAGGCCGAAGAAGATAGAGCTACGCTACTATCGTTGCAGGAGTTAGCCAACATAAAGGTGTCGGCGAGGATCAGTGGAGGGCGATCCACAGTGAAGGGAAAAATATCTGGTGTGCATCCATCAATATCGGAGGCTACAATATCGACTGCTCTGAAGCCCTTTGGGGTTTCCGAAGCGATAAGGGTGAAAGCTAAAGACGCGAAGACAAATATTGTATCGACCACTGAGCAAGTTATTTTGACTTTCGCGGGTGGAGATTTTCCAGCTGAGGTTCGGTTAGGGTTGAAACGGCACGGCGTTGTCTTATATCGAAAGCCCATGCAAAGCTTTAAGTGTTACAGCATGGATCACTTTGCAGCAAACTGCAAACTTTCTACACCGAGATGCAGAAGGTGTAGTTCTACGGAGAACCTGAGGAAGGATTGCAAGGCCCAGGCTCTATGCAGTCTGTGTTTTGGTGAACATAAAGCCACATGGGGCTCATGTCCACGTAGGCTGAAGCGCATGGAACTGTTACAAAAATCGTCCCAGAACAGTATTATCAAGCGCTTAGATGCCCCGCTGGTACCACTCTGCACACCTGTGAGCCATATACAGGCCTCTGAAAACTTCTCAAGGCGCACTTGGTCCTCCGTAGTAAGAAACGGAATCAAGATAAACGAGGCGGCGCTCAAACCTTAACGGCTTGAACCAGAACGGGACCCAGTAGCAACAAGTGCCCCACTTGAAATGACCGGACATAAACTGAGTGACCAGCAAGTGTCGCTACCGATACTGGAGAATATCATGCAACAGGTGATTGCGAAGATTATGCCGAGATTAACGGATATCATCGTGCAGACGGTGGCTAGGGCCATTCAGGAAGCTATTCCGAGCACTCTGGGAGGACTGATGGGCGCCCCGTTAGCTCCCTCACCTCTGCCACAACAATCCACGACCATTAACTCTGATAGGACCTAACCTACACGGGAGAACAGAAGCGCAGATCATGGATTGTCATCTTTATCACGTTCCAAATCGACCTGACTTCTGAAGACAACAGTGAGCAGGCCGCACGCTTGCGAGAACCAGCAGATCCAGCAAGATAATAATAAGTTTGGAGACGTAGTGAATGCAGGTATTCAGATAGTGATGTGGAATTGCGAGTGGAGGGGGTGTTAGATTTGCTCGGGGACGATGTGTACAAAAAGGTAGACGTCCTCGTTTTGACGGAGGCCTGGGCACGAGATCAGTTTGATAGTCGGGGATTCTATGGATACCATGCGCTGACATCTAGTAAAAAGGGTCCGGGTAGGCCGAGCGGGGGGAGGGGGGGTTATCAATTTTTGTTAGACCGACGGTGAGAGAAATGAGCGTGGGGATAGTAGCAGAAAATCTAATCGCAGTAATGTCATCTAAACTAGAACTAGTGGCTACCTATGTACAGCTGGCGGGGACGGAGTCCACAGAGACGATGGTCGAGCGCTTCTTGTTGGGGATAGAAGCGCTACCGCGGAAGGCTCCGATGATCATAGGAGGGGATTTTAACGCAAGACTAGACAGGATTGACTCGGAACGAACGGTGGCCTTGCTAGACCTCTGGAGGAGATCGGCTGTTGGGTAGTTAACAGGGCAAATGTGTGCACATATGAACGCCCCTCCGGGACATCAGTTATTGATATATTTGCAACCGATATAGACAGAAGTGACATACTATTTACAGGGGACGACAATCCTTTACAGGAAGGTGCGGGACTCAGAAAACATATACCTATGGGTATCCAGGTAAAAATTAGAGGCAGTGTTCAAGAACGAGGGAGAAGGGAAGGTTCAGGGAAGAAGCTTAACGGCAACGTCCTTTTACAATGACTTAGCGGGGTACTTCCGGTGCCAGGGGTAATCCAGGTAGATTCCTGTAAACGCAGTCTGGTAGGCTTATTGAGGTCTGCAATGCTGCCGCCACAGGAGAGAAACGGAAGACCCTGGTTTAATGAAAGGTGCAGGGCATCCAAGCTAGCTAGTAGGCTGACGCGAGAATATGTAAAGGCCGTCCCGTTAATAAGGCCGTTGGCAGCGTTAGTTAAACGGTTGGTTAAGAAAGCGTATAAGGAGAAGAAGAAAAAGCACTGAGAAACGATAGAGTGGGTAGCAATAAGGGAGACTGACGAACGTCCACATACACGGCTGAAACGGAAGGGGAGAAGACAGTGTTTCGTAGAGACGGGTAGGTTAGTCGAAAATTTCAGGCGAATATTGGCCGGGTCGAACACAACTCTGAAAGCGCCGCTAGAATACGAAGGCCCGTGGGATCAGACAACGGAGGAAGCGAGGGTTTGAGTAAGGAGGGAAATCTCATTTAGGGAAGTGATAGAAGCAATAGACAGAGCACCACGGGGGAAAGCGCACGGGAATGACTTGAAGAGAAATGAACACATGAAAGATACCCTAATTCTCGCACCATGCTGGCAAGCCTTATTCAATGAATGTTTAAACAAGGGGAAAATTCCAGAGGCCTGGAAGAAAGCGACTTTAACAGTCATTCCAAAAGGAAAGGGAGTAGAAACTGAACCAGAAGCTTGGAGGGGAATATACCACCTGCCACATACGGCATTTATCTAATATGGGATAAGTTGGGAGCAGGCGAATTGCGTTTAATTGATGGACTGAGGTTTTTCTTTTTAAAGAGGGTTTTTGCGCTTTCGAATACATGCAGAAATATAGTTGTTCACGTCTTGGAGGGTGGCCCGCTGCTGACGGAAGACCTACAAAAACGATGTAGTCTGAAGAAAACGTTCGCCTTTGAAGTTTGTATGCGGAACTGGGAAACCAAAATTGGTGAGGTGGACATAGGTATTAATGGAACAGCAGCAATGACGAGCACTGAATAACGGAGTAGCGGGGTAAAAGATTGACATCTAACTACGGCCTTTGCAGCTCACGGATTTCATCACGTTCTGTGCAACGTGAAGGGTTTTCATGAACCACAGGATGAATGTCAATGCAAACAATGCTGGAGCAAATGTGATCGATACCACGCCGCGGTATGCCCGACGGTTAGGTCTATAGCAGAACTAGCAAAACGCTAGATTGTTGGTGTCCTGAAACATTTTGATGTAACATAAATACATTTACCCAGTTTGGGATGTTAATAAACAAAACAATGTCCGTATTACTAACTTACTCCGTTTGGGTTTGGCGAGGAGGATCCTCAGTGTCTCCAGCTGTTAATAATCGTGATTCATTTAAAATACGTTTGCGTCTTCCGAACATATGCAAGGCCTATTCAGCGAGCATTATTATTGTACTTTCGAACTTAGCCATGCTTGCTTCGTCGACTTTGCCGGTGCCGCAAATTAGACTGTAAATGCGATGCAATGGTTATTTCTTAATTGTCTTGGTCAGTTAGCATCTGAGACATCTTTTAGGCGATGTCCTGTGCGACCAGATTAGATAGTGTGCGGTTTCATATACGCGAAAATATGGTCCTATGAACCTTTAAGTGAACCTCTAAGTGCAGTCAGGTTATGGGCCTCGTTGTTGTAAAATTTCTGTCAGGAATCCTAGGCCTTTTGGAATATCGACGGATGTTAAAAGGTCTGTCGAGGCACTAGAATTGCCCATGTGGGATGCTAAAAAAAGCAAGGCTTAGCGTTTATGACTAGTATCTTTCTAAAGAAGTGACTAGAGACACTCACCAAGTTAACTTCCAGTTGAATCGCCCTATACACCAATGCTTCGTCCCTCACTCTATATTAAGGGCCAGGTAAATAAGCAGCGTACCGGCTCTACTCGTATAAAATCTATGGAGTTAGATAAAATCTATGGAATCTATATATATATACACACGCAGAAGTCGTAATTTACGCGTGTGATATGAGTTGTACCTCTTCTACTTCGTTGAGGAAAACCCACAAAAACAGCGGCCGTTTTGCAGCTACGACTTTGTGCCCAAATCGCAAAAAGAGCAATTCATTCCTGTTGGTATTAGCGCAAAATGGTAGTTTGTTTTCGGTACACATTCAGCCTAACAGGACAGCCATTCAACTCCATAGATTTTATACGAGTAGAGCCGGTACGCTGCTTATTTACCTGGCCCTTAATATAGAGTGAGGGACGAAGCATTGGTGTATAGGGCGATTCAACTGGAAGTTAACTTGGTAAGTGTCTCTAGTCACTTCTTTAGAAAGATACTAGTCATAAACGCTAAGCCTTGCTTTTTTTAGCATCCCACATGGGCAATTCTGGTGCCTCGACAGACCTTTTAACATCCGTCGATATTCCAAAGGGCCTAGGATTCCTGACAGAAATTTTACAACAACGAGGCCCATAACCTGACTGCACTTAGAGGTTCACTTAAAGGTTCATAGGACCATATTTTCGCGTATATGAAACCGTACACTATCTAATCTGGTCGCACAGGACATCGCCTAAAAGACGTCCCAGATGCTAACTGACCAAGACAATTAAGAAATAACCATTGCATCGCATTTACAGTCTAATTTGCGGCACCGGCAAAGTCGACGAAGCAAGCATGACTAAGTTCGAAAGTACGATAATAATGCTCGCTGAATAGGCCTTGCATATGTTCGGAAGACGCAAACGTATTTTAAATGAATCACGATTGTTAACAGCTGGAGACACTAAGGATCCTCCTCGCCAAACCCAAACGGAGTAAGTTAGTAATACGGACATTGTTTTGTTTATTAACACCCAAACTGGGTAAATATATTTATGTTACATCAAAATGTTTCAGGACACCAACAATCTAGCGTTTTGCTAGTTCTGCTATAGACCTAACTAATAGACCTAATTGTCCGCGTTCCACCGCATTTTTACGCAACTTCTGTCACTTAACGTGGAGTTCAAACCCCTGTGATCGTAAGTGGTGCAGCAAACTGTTCCTGCGGGATTGCCTCGATTTTGCCGACTCGCTCTTGCAGGTGGTGCGCTCTTGGTGCGCTAACCACAATTTCACAAATTTCCACTCTAGTTTACTCAGTCGGATTTTAGCAGTTAATAGTATGTTTTAAAAAAATAGTATTGTTGTTGCGGGCTTGATGCTTGTCTCTTTACTGGCCGCAGTCTGAACATAGAAGACGATCCAAAAATAGCTTCAGCACCAGTCCCTTCTTATAGCTATCACATTTATCAATAAATTAATGTACTTTCAGCTTTTTTGCGTTGGACATCATGTTTCCTGAATATATATATATATATATATATATATATGAATATGGGTAAATAACGTATTTTCTAAAACTGTTTTGTCAGTTGATTCACAGGTGTTCGATAATAATTTAATTCTCAGTAGTTCAATCTGAACATGCTTTAATAGCAGCGACTTAGCAATCAAATCCCTCAAAGCATCATTCAACTGTTGGCAGGTAGAAACGGCTAACTAATCAGTGCTCAGCAATTTTTGTTTGTTTGTCAACGACATATATCTATATCTATATCTATATATATATATATATATATAGAATGTTGTATATTCTTAAGACCTGACATTAAGGCAAGGCCTGTAATTTATATATCTTTCTAGCCAGATCCTAGTAACAGTTTCATAATAGGTAGGTTTAGGTAGGCTAAACGTTGCCTAGGAGAAATGTTGCCTTTACGACATACGCATACATGTGTACGCATCTAAGTATCTTATAGATAAGAGTGCACAACAAGGAAATGCTTATGTATCGCAATATACCTGCTTGCAATTGGTTGTCACGCCCGGCCGTGATGCACTATAAACTGTTGTATAGCCACATTGTGGACTGCTGCTCTGCATCGTGGTAAGTACACTCGAACTGTGGGCGGCTGCATGTTTGGCGATTCTGGCCAAATACACAGCCTGTGCGGATGATCTGCGCTCTCGATACAAAATCTATACCGATTAAACAAACGTGACGGCGACTTCAATGTGGGCAGATTTTCCGTTTCTCACTCTCACACGTTGCCGCTCTTCCTATATTGATTTGCCATTCGAAGCCATTCTTTGCCGAATACTTCAAGGTAAAAAGATGGCTCATCACGCTATTCACGCAGTACTTATGGTCTTCAGAGCTAGTGTCGACGCAGCGTCGCGCGCAGTTGTGCTTGCTAAGCTGGCGTGTAAGGGAATGCCCACGAACATCATCCTAAGACCTCTCAACACGTGCAAACTACAGGCGTCGGCCAGAATGCTTAATTAAGTCTGCTTGTATTCTTGGTGTTGGAGACTGTCTACCGAGCTCGATGCAGACACGGCACTCAAGTTGGCCATCACGATATGTGCAAATTACTTATTACTCCATTCCTGCAATCGTTTCAATCTGCAGCAATTGATGACAGCTGCAGCAATTGACCGGAACTCTCTGGAGATATATTTAAATAAGACAAAAGTAATGCATTTTCGTTCCGGGAAGAAAATGCGGACACCGATGCACCACGCCTGAAATCAGAGCCAATAGAATACGTACAACAGCTTCCATGCCTGGAAATTGTATTATCAGCACAGTTTTTAAACAGCGACGTTTATCAAGCACACAGAAAAGAAGTCCGTAAGGAACCGCTGTTCTTTTACAGTGTGAGAGAGGCTCAGAAGCTGTCGGTGGAGATAGTCGTCGGCCTTTTCAACCTGAAGATAGCGCCAACGGCCTCGTATGGAATACAGGTCGTTTGGCCTTATCTTACTAAAAAGAACCACAGAGCTCTTGACACCATGATAACTAACTTTTTGAGAAAAAACAGTGTTAGTGCTGCGTCGCGCTAACCATTATCAGCTAATGTATTTGTTAACTTTCACGCCTTTACATGTAAAGGACTTCTAAGGGATACACAACCTCCCAAGGACAGATGCGTCCAATAAATACCTCCCTGAGTAAGCTAAAAAAACTGGTTGAAATAAACGCGCTGTTCTACGAGGCTCAAGCAACAAGGCTGAAGCTGGAAGCGCCCAGACTACAAACACCGATGTCTGATAACCAGCTTTGCAGTCTATGGGTTCTATACAAATATATGCACGCGTAAGAAGTATCACAATGTGTCCCCTGAGTGCAAGTGTAAACTTTGTGGGAAGCCGTGCGCTCTGTATCGCTTCCAACGATGTTCAAATGCTCCATTGCTTCGCAAAAAAACGACGATGCCACCGATAATACAAGATTCACGTGTGACTTATGTTTGAATCAACGCAATAATAAAAAAATGCTTGAAGCTTGGTGTTATGTGTTTGTCTACATACTATATTATTAATTACCAAAATTGCCTAAACTAGAGGGAATACGCCTAAGTTGTCAAGACCACTATGTGTATGACAGGTGAAAGTTTATTCCGGCTGTTAAACAGTTTGTTTTGATTCTGTTAACCATATACGCTTTGACCCACCAAAATGTGCTAGTACGGATAATTGACTGCTGTATATTTCTAGTAACGATGGAGTGGGGCCTTTCCTGATAAAAGTGAGCTTGTTGAGTTAAACTAGTCTTTGCTAGTTATTAGTTCGGTAATATTCGTGTCCAGTATAGACTAGCTAACAATGTTTGGTACGCACACGAGAAATACACCTACCTTAGTCAAAAGTTTATCCTCCAAAGCTGCCGACTTAGTTAAGAATGGTCCCTGCGACATTTTGCCGACGTTCTTATATCACATGTGCCAAGGTCGCAGATGCATAACTGAGAAGCACGCCATAGTAGTCCGCGACTGAATTGTCATTTAGCGGGCAATATAGTGATTTTCGCTGAAGCGGAAAGGTGGGGAGGAATTCCCATCAGATCTGTCAAATTCACCGACGACTCGAATTTACCTTTACGACGTTGAACTGCGCTGCTGACCATCACTGAAAAAAAATACATTAAACAATACCTGATGCAGCTCGTTTGTTTGCAACATCAACGGTTTCTCGAAAGTCGCCGGACGTTAATCCGCCGGACACTGAATCAAATGTCTACCAGCTCTTTTAATCAAGTGGCTTTACCTACACGTTTCATTTGATATAGGCATTTTGAACAACTTTGTTACGTACCGGAGACGCGCCCAAATTACGGAATGACATTTCTAGTTGCCTTAAGAAGCCTCACAGAAAACAAGAGAGTCTATTGGCGTTTATTCACAAGATCTTGAAGAGCAGCGAATATCCCAGCTACGCAAGAGAAAGCATCCGGGACACTTCATCTTCAAAAGCTTAATTGTCTCTCTGTGTGGTTTATGACACCTACCATAAAGCCAGCATTACTCAGCCGAACCGAAAAGCAGTGGCAGCCTGCACGTATTCGTTGCGATTAAAATCTCCTACAGTCATCAGATGAACACCGACAGTACTAATCGTAGTTTATCGTCATATACACGATATCGTATGTACCCTACCGCCCATCTGATCCAGTGACACACTAAAGAGATGTTACCAGCACGCATAATTAGCACGCAGCACGAGGAAGCATACTGGTGTCATAGAAGCATACGGTCATAGGTGCTCCGAGTATACATGTATGTAAAAAATGAATATCTGTGTAGGACATTTATATATATATAACCTAAACACATATCTGTAAATTTTAAGATAGCTCGCACCCGAATGGAACGTGCCGCCTCGGTATCTAAGACGCCATCTCCGCCGACCCTTCTCGTCGACAATATATATATATATATATATATATATATATATATATATATATATATATGGAAAATAAGACGTAATAAGCCTTGTTAGAGTGCACGCAAGTTCGCGCTCTTCAGACGTTCGAATCTCACTCCTCTACGAGAGCAATCGTTATAGTTGAGCAATATATATAAATATATATATATATATATATACATATTTACCGCGTATTCCAAATCCTACGTGTGTAAGTTCATAACATGTTTTGTACGCGATGATGTGTGAGTACTCTTGAGTGTCCGCCCATCGACACGTTGGTCTGCAAACACTTAGGCACAGACGCGCGGGGGGGCGGGGCAGGGCGACCAAGTGCATGAAGATGGACCCTCGACGAGGCCATTGTGTCTCCCCATACGCGTCCTAGCTCTGATTTCGCTTTTTTAAAGAACAGCCAGCCAGAGCACAGGACAGCACCAGCGCTGCTATAGCCACTACTACCACCACGTAAGAGTACGCACTTTGTTGTCGCTCGATTCTGGATCGCTCGTAGTTGACGCTACTTTGGTCTCGCAGAGGTGGCAAAGAAGCCCTAAATTGCGCGTTACGGCGCAACAGCCTCTTCTTACTTTTGATCGTGTTTCTAACAATAAAGAGAACGCTATAATTATCTTTATTAATAGAAGTACGAGAAGGAGTTATATATATATATATATATATATATATATATATACGCCACTAGTGACACCAAGGTCTACATACATACATTTAAGTTCCTTTTACCCTAGGCTGTTAAAATATATATTTCTATTACTTGTCATCTTTAAACATGAATATATATATATATATATATATATAAATTTGTTTTTTTTTCCTTGTTTATGTGTAAAGGGTAACAATTGACTGCTTATGAACGTGTACACCGGGTAAATTAAGTGAAAACGTCACATATCTCCCAGGTTCGGGCGTGTCCAGTCTAGCAGAGCTCCACGTACAGAGGCGGCGTTACCCCGTTGAATGTCTAGCGATAGTCTCTCGTGCAGGTACTCGACAGCTCTAGTGTCCCCTGTCGAACAATTGAGCGCCTTTCCAACACGTTGAATAAGTATGTGCGTCTTCGGCCAGGTCCCCCTAGTGTCTCGAATGCTAGCGGACGAAAGTCGTGAGGGTAGGTAATACTGGCATACTTTCTGCACTTATTCGTCTCTGCCAACATAACCGCGTGACCAGCATGTTCCGCTTCCGCACTGACCATTGAGGGGGCTAATGAGTCAATAACGGTTGCATCTCATACCAGCATGCGACGACCGTCTCGAAAGACGTTAGTGTCAGTCCGTCCGGTCGCTTTCCATCATTTCTGCAGAGGCCAGAAGGCTCGAGAATGCAAGGAAAGCCAACAGACTTTAAAGCTCGACTAAATGTTCCGTTAAGTTCTGCGTGTCGGGCTCGACGACCTGCATTTACGGTACAAAAAAGACCATGGTCTGCCTGTAGACCACTTGATCGTCGCATCTACATTGGTGGGGGAATACGAGAGCTGCCCCCAGGCGCAGCCCCGCACTAATCCGAACAGTGTCGTACTCTGATCGAATGATATATATATATATGTATCTTCAAGCATGAATATGTTTATACTTTGCTTAATATCCTGGATGGGTTTTGCCAAACCGTTTTTATACTTCGGTGATTTGGTAACTGACTATTGCACTCTTGGCGTACCTACGAAATTGCTGAAGCTGGCAGCTCCATTTATAGTCTGGGCCTGGTTAATGTTATTAGCCTCTCGTTCTAAGCAGGTGTGCATCTAAACAATTTGAAAACGCATCGTGTTGTCCCCCCCGTATACAAAAGCAAGAGTGTCAGATCTTTGCCGTCTAATTACCGTTCCATAACAGCAGTTGACTGTCGAGCCCAGTGACGTGGTTGCATGCGTCTGCGCCTCGCGACCGGAGGAGACACATAGGTGCACGGGTTCGAGCCCCATCGTTGCACATTTGTATTTATAGGGGTCCGTCTATGAAGAAATGAGAAAAGCAGTCCCATGGACGGAAATCTTGGCTGAAAGTCAGCCCCGAAAGGATTTTTTTAACAGCAGTTGACTACGTCTCAAAAGTATTCGAGAAGGTGGTGTTACATCGACTGAGCTTGGAACGTCTTGAAACTTTATTATTCTTATTTAAGCAGTTTGACTTTTTCGATGCCCGATCAACAGCTGCGGCGCCTGTGTCAACAACATACACAGTGGCCTGCCTGTGCAGGTGTCTGGGGATGACTCTTTATGATAAGCAACCGCAGCAACCACACTGCATAACTCGTAAATGCTATGCTGTTCTTTAAGTCTTGCGCAGCAGGAAACAGCTTGGGGTACCTATTGAATTTCCGCTGATTACATACAACTCACTGTTTATCTCCATCCATCGCTATGATGTCACACTATTATCATATATCACTGTTATATCACGTTACTATTTCCAATGAAGTTCCGATAATAAACCACGCTGCCAATGTATATATATATATATATATATATATATATATTATATATATATTTGTGTGTACAACCACACTTTCATAATTATAATAATAATAATACATTTTCTATCTAATATGTAGCGTGTGTTTGTGTACAAACTAAATACACTCTTCCAGACACAGAACCAAACCTCCACAAACAGCCTTCAATAATGGAAAATTACTAGTACGTTAATTAGGCCTGGAGTACCAGGCTTATAACAATAGAAATAGACAAGCCGAGCAGGCTAAGTACTTTAATGTACCTAGCCCAAAATGTTAAAATTCCACTTCCTTTACGTGTAGTGAGTGTAAATGATAAAAGCGTCATGTACATCGCCATATACTTACAAAACCATCCAAACCTGTTCCAAGGAGCTGCGGTAAAACTACAAAAGTAAGACCTAAATTTCATGTTATATGTATATATATATATATATATATATATATATATATAACGCCTAAAGTAACAGAACTCTTAGTGACAATCCCGCAGAACTTTCCTGCACAGTTGACACGGTTTCCAGAAACAGGCTCGTCGCCAACATTGTCGAATTCGGGATATGGGGACTTTGACTAGACATTTTTAAGTCTTATCTGGCACGCTGCAGATAAAAACTAGAAATAGGAAAAGTTTCTGAGATAAAACGTTAGCCGAATAGTGTGCCAAAGGGCTAACTATTGTCTAACTCGCAGTTGTGCTGTACGACCTAAGATAGAAAATAGCTACATATCGAAAAGCAAATTGTAGTTCTCTCTTTAGCGACCCATTACACAAATGCGCAGAGAACCACTTTAACTAAAACACGTATTTATTTTAATTCGGTTATACATATATATATATATATATATATATATATATATATATAATTACAAAACCATTATTACCAAACCAGCGCACTATTCGGCTAATATGTATGTATATATATATATATATATATGGCCGAATAAAATTAATAAGTATTCTAACTGAAGCGGTTCCCTGCGTAGCTTTGGATCGCTAGAGAAAGAAATACAACTCTTTTCTACAAATTGCGCATTCGATATGTGGCTAATTTCAATCTTAAGAGGTCGTGGTGTATGTACCACGACTACGAGTTAGACAATAGCTTGCCCTTGAGCTCACTGTTCGGCTAAAGTTTTATCTGAGAAACGGTTTTTAGTTCCAGTTTTTATATGCAGCATGCCAGATAAAAGGTGTGAATTATGCTATTCTTCGTAGAGCGAAGATTATGCAAAATAGCATCCAAACCCTAAGCGGCTGTCGTCCGAGATTTGGAGCTGGCTACCCAACAACATAAGACATTGTAATTTCCTTTTTATTTTATTTATTATAGATTATTTAACAAACGTTAAAAAAAATATATATATATATAAACCTATTTCACTAAAGATCGCTAGTACAAAACCATAATAGTTTACAAAATAAAAATACGTACTAGTTGTATGTTATGGCAATTTAAATTATGTGACCGCCTAAACTAGATATAGTTTCGTGTACGTACATAGATACACCACAGATCCTGGCTCCTACTTATGATTACTCACAAACATATTATAGCAGAGTCAACACTTGTTCGTTCTTAAGTGTGTGGATCAAAAGGGCAGAAGCGCATGTAATTAGGATAAAGGACAGGCAGCTCTGTGATGCCTGATATATATGTCCTTTTATATGATTAATAATGTATTCGTGTTTTTTCTTACAATTATGATTAATGAACGTTTTCACAGTTACCAGCTTTTGAGTCGTGTCAGCCTATAGCGCCAATAATAGAAGCCGCGTTCCCTTCACAAACAATTGACGACATCATCTGCTTCAGAAGCATCGCATCACGTGGGTCGCCCGTAATATTATCCTTGCATTTTGCGATATTCCTCAAAAACATTGCGGTACCGACACTTACTGGACCTAGTGTCTCCAAAGCAATAAAGTGGTAGCTTCTTGGTAGAGTTACTTTCTTTGCTTTTCCGATTCCTGTGTCAATACATTTTTTCATTTTGTTCATCTCACCTTATACTAATGATATATGAACGTAAAAATTGTGACGGTATGCAAGCAATAGATGGTTCAAAGACGACGTGTCTTTTTATGTTCTATGTAGTCCCCGCCCGAAGCTTAACACATCTAGTCCAACTATCCTCAAAAGTCTTTATACCAAGAGCGAAAGATTCAGAATCTTTGTACCTATACTACTTGCATAGGACGCATATAGCATCATTGTTGCTCCGAAACATTTTCTGACGAGATACTTCAAGAGGTTCTAAACAGATCATAATCGCGCGGGACGTGGTCCGGAGAATATGGAGCTGCTCGACAATCTGGAGCTTTAGTTTGCGTAATTTGGAAATGCGTGTGGGCAGGCGCATTGTCGTGGTTAAACAGCACAGTCATCTTCTAAATCACAGGTCGTACTGTTATAATGCGTTCGCTAGACTGGTTCAAACGTGTTGTATAGTACTCCCCAGTTACCGATTTTGCTGTAGAAAGATAGTCTCAAATCAAAAAGTACTTTTTGCGTCCCAGAACACGGTCGTCAAAACCTTTCCGGTCGAGAGATGCCTTTTTGCCCTGGTCGAAGGTCTTTCGCAAATCGGCCCATATACACTGCAGAATTCGTTTCAAAAATAAAAAAGCATACATTTTAATGCTATATCTGATGTACTACTCCACAGCTAATGCCCACCTCCAGATTGTGCCTTTCTTCGCTTACCAGAATTAATTGATATATATATATATATCGCGACTATGCGGGCAGGCATATTTTGAAACTCCTAAGCCGGCTTTTTTTATTCGTCTTGTTTTACTTAAAATGGCGGCTGCGAAAGTCTGCGGATCGTGCGGAAAATGTATTTGAAAGCCCGGTACGAAAAGTCCATTGGTGATTCACCTCCTTAACCATTGTGCTGGTGGGTAAATTCTATCTGCTAAGGTTGAAATGTTATGGAAACAACGGCAGATGCCACAGTATCTACTTTTAGAAAACGCCTAGAGCTTTTTAAACGTCTTTTTCTCGGGAAACTCGGCTCCGTTTTAGAACGTTTTAGCATTTTCTGCCACCCTTGTCGGTAAAACAAAAATAGTTGTTTTACGCGTGCGTTGTCATTAAGGCACCCAGCACCAGTTTGCACAGGCAACTGAGCTACTGTTTAAAGATATAAAGGTCTACTCATAGCTCCACCCACCTAGCACAATCGACGTACGTTCCAAGCAAGGTTTACTTATTCATTTCGTTATTGAATGTGAACTAAAATTTAGATTTTGTCAAGCAGCCGTTGCCAAGTACTCTACGCACGGATATCGTGACAGACGTTTGCGACAAATCATTGCGAGAAATACATACAAATCGAATTTGTATGATCATGCTCAGGCCTGCCGATGACAGGCGAAGCCGAATCATATGCTGAAGGGCTTACTCCCAATATATATAAATATATATATCAGTTCGTTCAGCAAACTTATCTTAAGCATCCTAAAAAGACTCTGTATTGGAGTACGCAGCGGGGGCACTTGACTGCAGAGGTTGTAAGTGGGCCGAGCGCTGAGCTCGGCCGAAGATGAGCGTTGTCTTTCGAGAGTACATCGGGTGGAGGGCAGGGGACGTGACGCCGTGTCAAATTTGAAATGCTTTCGACTAGCCCGATGGGTGGAGCCGCGACGCCCAACATAAATGCATCGTAAGGAGCCGGCAAAATGCTGCCATTGTTTAACAAAGTACCGATCTTGCCAAGTGGGTGTACATATATACACATATGTGCTTGCGCATATATGCACGTATATATAGGATGTTTGAAAAATAGTGTGAGATCTTTAAAATAACATGAAGCAATAATGATATATATTACGCCGTTTTTGCTAAAACTTAATATCAGTGAGGTAGTTGGGTTTTGGTTTGGCATTTTATCATATGCATATTAGCATTTCTTCACATACATCAGGCTTAATTACATAAATGCAATTCAGAACATATACAATTTGAAGGTATTCTTAGTACATTGCACAAAATATTTGAGTGAAATGAATATGATTGAAGGTATTCTTAGAATTCTTGAATTAATGTTCTAGTTTGTTGATCGTCGTGGGATTATTACTGTACACCTAGTTCTTAAAAACTACAAAAACGGGAAAAGTCGTATGGCATTAAAATGCAAGATGTCGAGACCAATGGATGGTTATGTTACGCAAGATTTTCTCCTAGGAACACTTCATCCTCAAAAGCTCAACTATCTCGCGGGCTGTGTAGCTCGTGGCACCACATTGTTGGGACCAACGTTCACGCGCATCAAGTCGACCTAAATTCGGCAACAAACAATTAAGGATCATGCTTTTATAGCGCTCTCTTCATACCGTGGGGTGAAACTCGTGGAGTGGAAAAAGTGGTCCATTAACTACGTTGGAATAGAGACCGTCACATAAAGCGTAACTGCTCTACGTAAATCATGTAAGCCGTCTCGGTTTCCCAGATGCGACAAGTCTTCATTCACACTTCCATTCAGACAGAAATTAGATTTGTTGATAAATGCCATTTTCTTTAGAAAATCGGCATATAACTGTCTAATTTCAGAAGTCCAATTAGTGAAGTTTAAGCTCCTGATGGTCCGCAGACTTAATCTCTTGCGGTAGCTGAATCTTGAGTGAGTGCATTGCTGACAATACACGATGTCTGACATACACGAGGTAGACATGTGTAAATTACCTAGTTTTTGGACGACGTTTAAACATCACGTCGCCGAACCTATGCTTTCAGGCATTGGTTCATATTGCCGACCACGGCGGCGATATTTTCTGCCAACTGAGCGCTTCGTGGTTTTGGACGGCTTGGCACATCCCGTGCTAAACCTGTCGTGTGAAACTCTTAAACAGTTCACAAATGGTGTTCTTATTATAGAAAAGCAATTTTGCTTTCCATCCGGCAACTGGAATAGAATAGATTAGAAAACGCCTCTACGACGCCTCCCTGTGCGGGAAGAAGGAAGAAACTCTTGCCCTTCCAACCAATGACTGAGACGCCTGCTTACACACGCTTCTCAGTCCTCCATAGGTACTATTCCTGATGACAAGACGCCTCGCATAGCGGCAGATTTACGACTAGAAGCAGACGTAGTTAGCCCTCATCGATGACGACGGGGTGGTTACCCGTCGCCAAACTAAGAGAGCACGGCCTATCATGTATCATCAGTGCAAGACGTCGCCCTAGACATGCTGTTATTATTAAGACCTTTAGCGGAACCCTTAGGCCATACGATCTTCCGTTCATCCTACAATTGCCCGACCTCGGCGCGGGGGCCGGCAGGCGGTCAGAAAGGATGACACTTGATACAATTTGAGCGAGGCAAGATGCTAGTTTCGGATGCAACCGACAGCTTAGCCAGTTCTATGGTTGGTGGCAGCGCATCCAAAACCGGCTACCCAGCATGCCTTGCGGAGACTAGCCAGCTAAGAAAACACTTACCAATCGAATATCTTCACGAATTCTGCCATCTCGCGTTCAAAACCTTGGGTGCTTCTGACGTTTGGACCAAGCAGCTAATTCGCAACATCGGCATTTTGGTAAACCTGTCATCTGGTAATAGCAGACCGTCGTCCTTCTTTAGGCAGCGTGAAGTTATGCAACATCGAAATGCTACGTTCATTTGGGGCACACTTCAGAAGTAGTCGTTGCCTAGCCTAAGCTAAACGAGCGCGTAGTAGTCACCGTACACGACAGCTAGGCACATTGGCCTAACTAATCCTTTGTGATATATATATATATATATATATATATATAGAGAGAGAGAGAGAGTACTTGACAAAAGCTAAATGATGAATACAAGCAGGTGGTGTATTCATTATTGAGTGACACCGTATATTATAATTTGCCCTTAAAGTCGACACATGTAAAATACAAACATATACCATTATTATGTTTATATAAATTAAGAGAACGGGAAAGAGAGAGAGAGAGATATATCAATCTGGCTAATGTGCGGATCGCAGTTAAATGTCGTTCCTGATTAATTTCACTTACGATGGATGGATGGGATTTTCATTGGCAAACAATCTATATTCGTTCGATTAGTAGCAGGCATTGCAGTTGTAGTAATAGCAGCAGCGATAGCAGCAGCAGCATCAGGAGGAGCACATGAAGTTGCTGGACGTACAGCACGTCGTCGCCGGTTTGGAATAAAAACCAATCCGAACAGGTGTATTTAATATCGCCCTGCCCGGTAGCCCGGCACACAGATAGCTCGATTTTCGAAAGAAGGATCGCACGGCCATTAACTGAGTCCGCTCCGTTGCTCTCGCGCTCTCTCGAGATATCTGTTTGCCTTCCTTGCTGCCTTTGCTCCTACTTCCTATACGGCCCTCCAACTCACATATGCGCGTGGCTAATATAATTTGTTCGTGTATTTGTCCTTGTTTCTCTTTGGCCTCGAGTTTGCCCGTCTGATTTCCCCGTTCTTATGCTGCTGCTGCTTCTGCTGTTGATGACAACGACGACGACGACGACAATCCCGTATATACGCGATGCTATGGCGACTCCTTGCGCGGCCTCGACAAAAGCACACGGCTGCATTCGTATGCACGCGCGTATGCAAGAACGTTCGTATCGATGTACGACGCATCGGCGCTGTATCCAACGCGTTATACCGCGCTACAAGTAGCCGGTATATGTGCCTGTCAAACCTAGGCAATATCGACAACTAGGCAATGACTGCTTACGCCTCCTCCTTGTAGCAAGCGTGTCATGTCGCTAACGATGATAGCTCGGCCTATTTATTGTCCTGTGCTTACGCAACAATTGTGTCAACCGATTTATCCCGTCAACATACTTTCGCCGTCCTTCGCCAGCCATCCACCAGCAGCGACGAAGCTACAGCAAGCCGGATGGAGATCGACATGAAGTGTACGACCTGCTTGCTATATATACATTGTTGTTCCCAAAACTCCGCTCTACGCGCTACTAAATAGCATCGACCGGTACTCTGTAATCGTTAGCCTAGACTACTCGTCAGTAGGAAACTCTCTCTCTATCTCACCGTGCATCCAGACCAAGTTGTCGGTGCCGTTTGGCAAATTCAAGTTAAATTACATTCTACAGATATATAGCCGTTTACGTACGTGCTTTGTGGGGACGAAGGCAGATAAAGTGGTACAATATCACCACCGCCACTTAAGCTTGTTTGCTAACGATTACTGGTGGTTCTGTTCTTGTGTCGGTGCAATCGGATTGGTGATAGATAGTCTGTAGCCTGTAGGCGCTCACGTTTAACGTACCGCCTATATATAAGCTGTAAAAACTGAAATAAACGAGCGACGAATAATAGCGACAACGGTTACGACTGAGACATTTTGCGCGGTATTTATTTCATGCACAGTTTCCGTATCTTTTGGATATTAGCATCTGTGACAATTGTGAAGCTTTCTCAGTGCCAAATAGCTACAGAGTACAGTGCCAGCGCAGCTCCTCAGCCTATTTGCACTCCATGATGGGTACATGCAAATTAACTATACAATATAAACATTTTAATACTTGCAAATGCATGCATGGTGAAATGCGTGGACTGTTCAACAACAGACGATCACGAACATATGTACAATCTAGTCTATTCGATCTGCCTACTCGATTCTGTTCTGAGTTTAGCATTGCAACGTGCACAAATGTGTAAGCCTAATATATATTTCAGGGAGGCAGGATTTGAATCGAAAAGGGCTAGCGCTGTCTTCAGTGAAAGCGTATGCGGGCTCATGTGTCGCTGATTCGACTATTGCTTTCCGTATGCTTTTTTTGGGCGAACGTGCACAGCGAAAGCCTTGACTAAATGGGTTTGTGGGATGCCTTAGTTTGTGACACTATTTACAAGTTTTAGCTTCTGTCCGTATAGTCAGAGCGAGTACTTTTTGCTAACCGGCCTGCGTGTTTTAATGTTACGGCGCTCATCGTTTCTGTATTGATGATCTCGAGGCCTAGTTTCCGCATTTTTAGCATACCTTCAATGCACCGAGGGCCGGACACGTTGAGATAAATAGGGTTTATCCAACAGTCATGGTGGCAGCACGGGTACGGACTCTCAGTTGTATATATCGTTAACCATCTATTCTCACTGATTATTGCTCAAAGAAAATTCGATCACCACTGAGGATCGAATCGGCAACACCCTGGTAGATGACAGCCACGGCTTATGAAAGCCATCAGTGCTCTAGACCACGCCGACACTGGTATCCCCCAATCTAAAATGAGTTGATTGGTTTGCGGCACGTCTTTTTTATCCGCCCCGCTTCAGAACGCGCTTGGACCCACTCCAGGCTGCTTGAGCAGCGCACGGTCTCTTGATCCCGACGAGTTGAACGCGGCATGAAAGTCCACAAACACACTGTACATAAAAATGGGGCTTTCCGCGCTAGTATCTGGGAGAGAGGAGAATTGTACGTGTCGCCAGCGTCGATCCCAGAGCTCTAAAGCTATATTGAAGAAAGTGTCTTTTTGTACTCGACAAATGAGGTCAAACCTTGTTAGAAATTTACGTGCGTAGCTCTTCTTGGCGATGCCCCGCGAAGAACTAGGTTCATTCAGTACTCCTTTGTGGGTGTCGACAGGGTCCTTGAGATTGCACCATGTGTGCACCTAAGGGTGATTCGGAAGTGAGAGTCAAATTCATCGTTGTCTACTAGACATGGCGACCTTACTTGTGAGATATTGCGGCGACATTGTTACGATCTCTGCTTTGTCGTCAGGAGCTGTCGTGTCTGCGTAATGCTCTCGTTCTGCAGCTACTTAGATTTTGTACATCTCGTCCGTTTTTTTCATAAACTCAAACGTCTACTCTACTGGTATTTTTTTTAGAGGACTAACTGGGAAATGCGAAATGCATACACGGTTACCACTGCAGGATTGTACTCAACTGCAAGTGTGGGCCGGTAGTGTGGGGCTCCAACCCACTAAAAGCCAGTCATGTCCTCCTTCCCTCCCCCAGCAGGGAAGTGCTGTTAGCATTACTACAAACTACTGGGGGGGGGGGGGAGGGTGTAATAGCCCGGTTTACTGGTGGCCCCGGCCCCCCGTAGCCAGAGAGGGCGTCAACATGCGCATGCGGTTAACCCGCTCTTTCTCGGTTAGAACACGCGTGATTTTTTTTGAGAGATTCTTTACTCTATTGGTACTGCCATGACGTATATGGCAATCCGGTTGATTTCTTCGCCCGTTAGAACTACGCAATTGTCTTCTGTGCCGCGATAAGATTGCCGTGATAACATGTCGTAATATCATTGCCATCATTTAACGCCAGCGTGTGCTGCTAGTGATATGAAATAATCTTTTCTACGAGGCTTTTTTTTTAAAGTAAATTAATATAGTCCGGTATTGCAGTCCGCCAGACTGCAAAGCTAGCCACCAGGCAATACTCTATATTCGAACGAGTGTTTAAATAAGGTTAGCCATTTGCATGTTAATTTATCGTGTGCATTGGAAAATTGCATAGGATTTGCTTCTTAGTCAGCACAGTATCACAACGCGGACGGGCTTAGTGTGCGCCTGTTTAGGCAGGTTGGATTCGTTTTGATAGCCGGCCTTATATATGTTTGCGCATGGCGACCAACACGAGGTTAGCAGTCCCGAGCCTGGTGGCAAGAAGAAACCCTTTAGAGCGCTTGTGAGTCCCACACTGGTCGCGGCTGGATGCTAGCGACGCAAGTGCATCACGCATATCCGAAACCTCCCATATAAAACACAATAAGACCACGATGTTGCTTTACGAACAACAGCCGTTTGTATCTACATTTTGTCATATTACGCATAATACGCATAACTAACTACTAACGATTAAAACTGCCTCACTTAGTTGTACTCCTGTACTATAATAACGTACATAATCGCCTTGATATACATAGGCCGCAAAATCAAACGCTACCTCTGATCCTGACTTTCGTATCTTACGCAAAGAGCCAGCCTGCTCCGCAAGCACCTTGAAAACTCCAAACACCCAGAAAACTTACTTTCCTTGTTTCCCTTTGTGTGTAGCCACTCAAGCGTTGAGCAGGACATGACCTTGTCGCCCGCTACCCGCGTAGCGGTAACCAGCCAGATTGGCAAACAGATGGCCTGAATCAGTTGGTAGTGGTAGCTGCAGTAGTGGTATTATCAAGCAGAGAAGCGCGTCAAGCCTAATTAAGCAGATAAACGATTTCAAACGACAAAGAGGAGCAGAAGAGGAATAAGACGAAAAAGACAAGGAAGAAAAAGAGTAATACCGGTAATGCTTGGAGAAACGTGTTGCTGCGAGTCACAGAGCCAGAAAAGCCGACGCTGCTAAGGAACAGATGTGCTTTGTTTGTACTTGTCTGTGTCATCAGCTATTAATTATAAATCTATCCTTCGACCAGGTACAACGGGCTGCAGCGAGTTTTTCAGCTGTCCTCGGCGATTGGAGAAGCCCAGCGTACTCTATTGCATTGCAGCGCATACTCTGATCACACGCACTGCGCTCTGCAATCCAGAACAAGTACACAAGCCGTTTGGGGCAGGTGGCCGAATTTGTGATGTAATGCAATGTATTGCAAGCATTTGAATCTGAACACTACCTATAACGTTTGTATTGTGCATATTGTACCCCGTTGTCTCGTCCTCCCTAAGTCTTAAACCCCAGCCTACTCCGTTGTCAAATTGGACATAGTTCAGGTTCCGTCATTACACAATAGACACTCTCGTAATATTGCGGTGGCTATGGGGCACAGGTAATGCTAAAAGCACCCGAGACTCCTGAGGAGTTGCTCGAGGCTAAAACGGGTTTCTCCATGAGGTCTTCGGTACTCACGTGAAAAGTAACGCATCTCCATCATTCCACCACTGCCTAAAACCTTAGTCCCTTCGGCTTTTGTTCAATCGGAATACGTTTCCTGATCGTCTCTAGCTTCTACACCGTTATACGGGAGCCCGTTTTCCACAAGATCGCGTGTCACAGTCTGATGGAAAATCACAAGCCTATTTGGAAATTCACTGCGCAAGCAAGCCATTGGTAAAATGGCTGAGGGGGCTGAAAAACGGCGCTCTTACCACTTACATGATTTAGTTTGGTATAGAAAACGTAATTAAGGAAATCATTATTTTAATTTAAGCGCATGTGTCGAGGAAATGTATCTGTTTTCCATCAGTTTCATTTATATTCGACGAGATGCGTCTCGGAAACGAGGGACCAGTAAATTCGTTTAGGGGGCATAAACGACTTGTGGAAATGAATGTACACAGTTGATGAAACAATTAAAAAGAGATTCGCCAGTACTTTATTCAGTTCGATTATGTTACAACTAGAGTCTACGTTTGTTATGCCTAGGTTCCTAAATCGCATGCGTGTGCGTAAAACTGTGTGAAATTGAAGATGGTAGTGTTGACTATCTACACGATAGTCCCTTTTGTCGAACATAGTGCTCTATGAGTTGACCTAAGAAAACCTTCTCTGCAACCTACATGGGTAATGGTGTAGGTTTACTCATTATCTTATCAATCATTTTTACTCTTCATATCTACTTTTTATTGGCGTCGACCGTATAGCTAGACGCGGGAATCACGGTGTCGATTGTAGTCTATATTGTATTATATATTGCAGTTAATACATTTGATTTATGCCAACTCAATTGCGGCAAAATTCTAATCATATCTAATAATATGAGTTTTATTAACTACGAGACGCATTCGATCGAAATGTATGGTCGCTTTTCTCCAACTCTCGTTTGACACCTAAGTGCGCTCGCTGTGCTTGTGCTGGTGAGACAAGGAGTGATACAGTGACATGAAGCTACAGGTCTCCTCCTTCCTGCCGCTCGGTGTTACGTTACCCGCACGTTGATCTATCTAACTTGTACCCCTTGTACAGGCAGGTTCCCTTACTGCGAGCCTTATTGCGAGCCTTATACGCAACTCAGCTAAGAAAACGGAGAAGAAACGGTGGGTGAAAGCGTGGTGGGTCTAAGAGCTCCGAGTCAGCTCGGAGTTTCCAGCGGCCGAATCACTCGGACTGTCTCCGAACTGCTGAAGCTGCTAGCGCGGCCTCCTTCGACGGCTGTTTGGCTGGGTTGTCGCCTGGGCGCTGTTTCGGTTGTCTACTGCTGTTTCTCCTGGGCAACCGTCTACTCCATTTGACGGCCTAGAGCGCCACACCCAATCTGTCCGTCTTCTCTACACGCTTGTCGGACGTGAGCCGCCTGGCTATTATCGCGCTAGGAATCTGGATACCTTCTGCGCTTTCAGACGGGCCTCGTGCTTCCCGAAGCTTCTTTCGTTAAGTGCGGCAGAACTAGGTATTTGGCGCTTTTTCTTGTGCCCTTTTCTTTCTTTCTGTCTTATTTTCTTTTTTCTGGCCTTTTCGCCTGAGTCTCCCTCTTGCGCTCTGCTCGACGATGCTCTCTGTTCTGTCGTCTATTCTCTGAGCAATATTGAGAATCTTTTTATTTGGTTGGCGTTTTGAGACGCCTTTTGAGCAACGCTTTCACCAGCACACCCTGTTCAATCACATGCCCCCGCTCGTATGTTTTTAAGTCTATATACGCTAGCAAGCATATTAGCTGTGTATTCAGATATCTGTTACAATTGCGCAGAGTATCCGAATCGATCATATTGAGCAGTGGCTGATTGGGCTTGTGGCTTGGAATTCTTAGCTACAGAAGATACCCAGATGACCCTAGTGGCTAAAATAACTTCATGCCAACATACTTGGTTTCTCCGGTAATACATTCTATACAGAAGATATTCTTAGTCACTTTTTAGTTTAAAACTGTGGTATGTGCCTAATAATAAATAACATCTTCGCATGGCGTGGAAGATGGATTCATAATACTTAGGTTTTTGCCATTTCCTCTACACTCACCTTGTACTCGCCATTGACAGGGATTATCAAAATTATAGCTTTCATCAGTCTTTTGGATGCTATTTAGTCTCAAGGCAGTGTACACACCTTAGAAAACGTTTATTATTCTAACAAATGCGCACTCCTTATTTTAATCAATATTATGAATGCGGCTTTTTATATTAATTAAACGTTATCAAACAGTATCACATTTTGAACAAGGTATAATGATTGTAATAATACGATCTCGCCAGGCATAACATCTACATTATATATTGCAATACTGTTACATTAAAACATGCCTTCGTCATTTGCTCGTTCAAACATCGCAAACACATTAGCAAACCAACGACACTATTCTGCAGTCTCTTCACTCGTATACACACTCTCCTACATACAGATAACACGTCATGGACTTACTCCTTGTGAAGCTAGGTAAAGCGTTGGGAAGGTCTTTACTATGTTATTAGCATTTCAGCACCTGCCTTCACGAATATGTTTACTGTGCCTCGGCTGAGCTGGTTAGACAACAAATTACCTAAACTTTCCTTATGTGATGCTAGCATTTGCCCGCGAAAATAGAGCGTAGACAGCTGTCTGTATTTATTGCAAGGTTGCCTATTGCCTCGCTTCGGTGTGAGCACTTCTGCAGACTGAGATCTGAGGGTGTCGAAGCCCACAGTTGAACTTTTCATGCACGTCACTGCGTTCCGTACTTTGAGTGATGTTAATAAGAAGAAGTCGAAGGCACATACGAATCGTGTGTGTATAATTCTATCCGCGCTCTTCGTCTTGTCTTTCTTTCCGTCTTTCTTCTTTTTCCTAATTCTCCGAGGCTTGGTTCGCTCGGCGGCGCGAATGCGGCCCATGTCTTCTCATCAACTCGCAGGGTTGCACTACGCAGGCCGTGCAGCGTCGTCAGCTGGCTGGGGGTATCAGTCGTAGATACTCATTTTCTCGTGCCGCTCAGACACAGCCACGCGCACGGGGCCAGTGTCATTCAGGTTGTTGTTGTTGTTGTTGTTGTTGTTGTTGTTGTTGTTGTTGTTGTTGCTGCTGTTGCTGTTGTTGTTGTTCTTGTTGTTGTCGTCGTCGTCGTTATGATGTCGTCCTTGCAGAAGTTGACTCGGCAGTCCACCAATCCGCCTTTGATCCCTGCAAAAAGGATCTCCGCGCCCAACTCGCATATGGGCCCAACTCGCTCTGGCCGTATCTGACGAAATAGCTCATCTTTATTTTCACGTTCTGATACTGCCTGACGCCAAGCTCGTTTTCGTACTACGCCCGCCCTGATGGAGCGCCACACCATCACAAATACACCAAGAAAACTATGCTTTAAAGTTGGGCTGCGATACTTTGCTAGCCCTGCTATGCAGTGCATAGCAAGACAAGACTATATGCAGTGTCATAAAAAAAAAAAATATATATATATATAACACGTGCAAGAAGATGCTTCTACGAATTGGGTAAAGCATATTAACGCGCTTACGGTGCTGTCCGCAAACCATCTATGATTTCATTATATGGTATATCACGCAGATATCGTAGCAAATATATATATATATATATATTCATTATTAGGGTTATAATTGTGGCTGGTGGTATGCTGTTCTAACCAAATAATGTTGTCACATAGTAAGTGACCGATTAAAAATGACGTTAACTCTAACAGATTAGAGAGAGGATTATGATGTCTCTGTCCTTACTAGTGTCATCGAGCTGCGAAGAAAACACGGCTATGACGGTGGTCGTCTGTACCTTCTCGACTACGGATTTCGTTTGAGGTCCTTGTTAAAGAATGAGCATGCTCTTCGCTGGTAGGAGGGTCACTGCGAAGTCTTCTCCGCACGCGTGTACATGCTTGCAAACCCAGCGTTCCGAACGGATGGTCGTCTGAGCTGTCCGGGTACATCGCGTGTCCTGCACTACAGGTACAGTGAAAATACTCTTCATTACAATGTGTCACAACGAACGAGTGGTCGTTAGAGAGTCCTCGATGAGCCTGGCCGGAGAGACAAACGCCTAATTTTAGCCTAGGTATTTCAAGAGCCTGGCGCCACCTGCTGACCTTTACATGAGCCTCGAAACGCCTCACTTGAAACTAGTGGCTAGGAAGGCCAACTTGAGTTGAGTCGGCCACTCAGCTGCCTCGCGTAGGCGGTTGTTTCTGCCAAGGACTTGTTCTACTTGCCAGTTGTTTGTTCGGCAAATGCTTCCGTCACACACATATACAAACACAACGTATTTTTCAACATAGTCAACGGTGTCAAACTTGGCGGCGTCCGATTTAGTAATATAAACAAATAACACAATAATAACAAGGAGTTACGACAAGTTGAAAAAATATTATGTAGAGCTTTCCAATTGCGGAAGAAATGTATCTTATATTTAACCCGAGAATAAGCAAACATTGTGGTCCTTAGCTAAGAGCACAGCAACACTTGAGCACCAACTTTATGCACAAAATCTGTAGACTTTCAATTGATCTAAAAGTCTAAAGACTTATCAAAATGCGGTGAGACCTCTAGCGCTCATATATACAAATCAATGATTGCGTTGTCGGGGCTTTGTTTAGGAGGAGAAGGGGCGAATTCCAATTCCGCCCAACTATGGCAAATGTATTCACGCACGCGCATAGTTAGGCGGTGTGGTACTCATGCCTCCGACGTTATTTGAGGATTTTTTTGTTATTGTTCGTATTCATTGTAACTGAAATACCAATAGTGTGCGGTGTGCTCTGATAAATTGTAGGGCTGGTCCGCAATGGCCCCAACTCTTGCTAATTCCAGGCACTACAGAATTTTACCCAACACCAATTTTTGTGGTTCAACAACCACAACAACAACACCGATATCGATCGTACTAGTAGCGACAGAAGACATCACTAACGGCACATTTGTGTGTTAGAATATGGAAAAAACGCCGCGTTACTAAAACGAATAAGGGAGACGTCGTAATAATAAAACGAGTATAAGAATGCGTCGTATTATCAGAACGAAAATAGGCGAACGTCGTATTATTATAATGATAATGATAATAATGATCTAACACTAAACCGAAGTCAACTGCGTTTTTATTCGATAAACAAACCCAAAGACCCACACAAGACAAACCACAGAGGAAAGGAAACAAACTCAGCCCGTTCGGTAACTCACCCCCTGGCGTCGTTCAGCTTGCGTTTTCCTATTGCTGATTTGCCTCTGCTGCCCTTAATGCTGCCACTAACTGCTTGTCGTATATATATATATATATATATATATATACATATATTCTAGCCAACAAAACATGACGCGCCACCAGTAAGTTTGACCAAACTGACTATCACGAAGGCGAACTGTCAAGCAAAGCGTTGGGATTCGATGTGGGGCAATGGAGCATTCATTTGCTGTGCCCACAACTGCCGCAACAAAGTGACTGCGGCCACAGTTGTTACTGGTTACGACTGCTATTTGTACTAGCGTTATAGCACGGTAGTAGAGAAGAGGAAAACGTGTAATAGTAAAACAAAGAACTACCCTGGTAGTAGTGGTTATAGTAGGTACAGCTGCCATCGCGTATAATAGTTTGGTTAAAGGCCACAGCTTTTGGTGCCGCAGCGAAAAGGAGCTCAGGACGGAGCGGATGGAACGTCATCGTCAAGAGACACTTTGGTCAGATAGGCCGAACATAAGTGGCTGTTGTTGGGGCAGGTATGATGTTGAGCGCAGCCACTACACGGCTAAGCAGAAGGCGCACAAAGAGGCGGACGTGAGCTTTCGATGCTTACTACTACTGCAACGACTCTAAGCTCGGCTTCAGTACCTCGGCTACAGTACCTCGACTTCAGTATCCCGAAAAGGGGCGGTGTGGTCTAGTGGGGGACTAGTGCGTTAGTCATGGTTGTCATGACTACCGGGGTGTCGCCGGTGCGATCTCTGTTGTTAATCGAACTTTCTTTGAGCGATGCATGTTTTAATTCTAGTATTCCGACAAGAGTACCTCAACTATAGTAACTCGACTTTAGATTTCATCACTCGACACTACTACTACTACTATTTTCACTATGAATATGTCTATATTTTTCAAAAATCTATACTATGTTCCATGCCCTAAGGGCTTGGAATCGCCGTGCGGCATATCCTCAATGCACCGAGAGCCGAACATGTTGAGATGTTTTAGGGCTTCTTCAACAGTTCTTTTGGCAGAATGGCCGCTGGCTTTCAACGCTACATAGGTTTTCATCTGCTCTCAATGAGCATCACTCGAGAAAACTTCAATCAACATCGGGGATCGAACCGGCGCCATACCTAAATGGCAACCATGACTAGCCTACTAGTCTTCTAGTCGACCACGCCGCTGTATCCTATCTATTGCCACTTGACCCACTGAAATTTCTTAACTCTAGCCTACTGAGCTGACCTCGCACATGGTCTGCAAAACGAAAGCTCGGCGCTTGGCGCCCTTCTCCTCGTCACGATGGATGAAGATGAAACTAGTCGTCACGATGGATGAAGATGAAATTAGTCGTCACGATGGATGAAGATGAAACTAGTCATCACGATGGATGAAGATGAAACTAGGTTGGCACTGTATAGGAATAAGAGGGGGAGAGAAGGGAGAACATGCAAAGACACGCCACACTTCATAGAGACCGCGACAAAATCAAAGTTAGTGAAAAACAGACACAATCAATAAGATAATAGAAGTATGGACATGGGAGGAGACAGGCAGAGAGAAAGAAAGAAATATAGAGAGAGAGAGAGCAAGCGGCACAAATATAGCAAATGGTAAAACAAGAGAGAAGCGGTAGAATTAAAGGTGTACGATAGGGAATTAGCCGGTGCAGTGGCACGAACTCATGCGATGCCGAGAAAACTGTGCGATTTCGAGAGCCATCGGACTCGCCATTGTTCATCGACAACAATCAGTTTGGCCTGCCGCTGTCAGAGCAGCCTTCGATACCACCACCACAACAACAACAACAATAATAATAGCAACAACAACAATAGCAACAGCAGCAACAGCAACAACAATAAGGTAGAGCGAGAGCAAAAACCAGAGTTAGAGTTGACGGGTACCGAAGGGGGTTCGCATCGAGTGTCGCTTGGCACGCACACGCGTGACTCCGCGCCAACTCGAATCTGATGACAGAGTCGTATCCAAACGACAACAAGCCAGAGCCGGCGACGTCGCCGGCGGTTGCCCTTAGCCTAGAGCGGGAACGCGGCGGCCAGCGAAAAACTCTCAGCTGTTGCTGGTTACGCTGATGACACCGCCACCGCCGCCGCCGCAGCTTGACTCGCAACCGCCGTTAGCGGTTACTCCATGACCCAGCTGTCCTGGTCGAGCACCCTGCCATACAAGCTTTCATACCCCCGCCCCTCCCCCCCCACCTGCACGTACACATAGTCGTCCGTCGTACACGTCGGTGTACGTATGAACACATGGCGGGATTCGGCGGAAAGAATCCGTCCGCTTGCAGCTTGTCGTGGCCGTCGCGGTTGCAGTCGCCGTTCTCACCGTTCTCGTCGTCTGTAATGGCATGTAAAGGGGCACGGACGATGCCCACCCTAATGACTCCCCGAGGGTTCGCCGGGCGGGCAGGCGCCTCATGCTGGAAGCCAGCCGCCGTTGTCGTTGTTGTTGTTGTTGTCGTCGTCGTCGTCGTTGTTGTTGTTGTTGTTGTTGTTGTTGTTGTTGTTGTTGTTGTTGTTGTCGTCGTCGTCGTCGTCGTTGTCGTTGTTCCTGCTGTGGATCGCCAGTACCAGCCAGTGGTGAAGGGAAAGGGTGGGTCGCTTTCAGTAGGGTAGCGCCTGTTGTTCATTCGCTCAATCTGAGCCTTCTTCGTTCAACCCCCGAGCCGAGCCGAGTTTCTGTGCTCTGTAGCGGTGCTTGGTGGTCGGTCACCAATGTGAATGTTTCTCGATGTCGAGTAGGCGTACCCATGGATGGTAGGCTGCCGTTTGCTCGGTACAGCAGGGTAAGTAGTACTCATGTATGGAGCTCATACGGCGGTTCTGACCGGCGGTCTGTGTCGTCCGACCGAATGTCTGCGGGCGTGTGGTCTGTGTGTTTGTGTGTGTGTGTTGTTGGTTTGTGTGTGTGTGTGTCCGTGACCGTTTGACTAACCCGTCTTTGTGTATTTATGGACCACCGTTTTGTACGCCGAAAGCAAATGTAATGGCTCCGCATCCGCAAGTCGGCATTGCCGTACGGAGAGGCGAAACCTAAGCAGAGACAACGGAGGGCGACGGGATGTTGTTCGTCTATAGCGTGCTCAACGCGTTAGTACGTGGCGGTAGTAAAACAGACTACTAAGCACTTTGCAAGCTGCTCCGGCTAGAATAATAATAATAATAATAATAACAACAACAACAACAACATTGGCTACCCTTAGGTTAGATGTGACGTCGCAATAAGAACAATAATGATAAGTGTGGCTGAGTTTTAACAGCGGTACGCCAATTTAACATCTTCCTTTACAGTTAAATGCGTGCGGAGTTATTGCCGGGTGCGTTAGCAACTAGCTTTCTTTTTCTTGTGAGAGAAAATAAATTACACAGTTTTAAAAATTTATTTGGTGAAATTCTTGTCGGCACGTTAGCGGTTGCAATAAACGCAGGAATTTAAACATCGGTGGTGTCTGTTTTTCCTCTTTTGTCCATGTAAAAATTTATTATTTCGTATGCTGTTAAATATACACAAGGATGCCGTATATACACAACATGTCGCCCATGACAAACATATATGTATATTGTTTTAAATATATAGTAAAACACGTTTTATTCAACTCATAATTACCCTATATAGTAGTATAATAACGCTACGGTATATATATATATATATATATATATATATATTAGCGACACCCGGTTACTTATTGGTCTCAACACTAAAGCGGAAACTAAACAATTTATGATTTTGCTTGAAAGGTTACTAAAGTGTTGTAAAAATATATGAAAAAAAATTATGGTATCGTGTTTTTGTATTTTTTTTATTTTTAGCTGCATTTGGATGCGGCTTGTTGCCTACTGATGTGTATTTTTAGGGGATCAGATATTTGGCAGTGATATTATTCTTAGTACAACAAATTCGACCGTTTATTCATGCATTTGCGTTTTGATAGAACAAAGAGCCGACCCTGCGATCACCGGAATGGTATTAGCAATTGTCCATAGGCAGACAAGATGAGACCTGATGGAGTCCATAGACAAATAAGATGAGACATGCTTAACAAGGCGACTTGATGTTTTACGACATCCGTGTTCTCCGACCACTACAACTTGAAAGGTTTTTCGCGTAATCGATGGGCCTAGCTTCCGTAAGATAGCAAGCTTCGCTTTGGCAATTTTGCCACATCGAACGTATTCATCTCATCATACATGGCACCGTTGGAGTACTACTTACTACGACGGTCTCATTAAAATACATACATATACTCGTATATATGGCCTAATGTAAGATTGAGACGATTTCCGCGCAGCGGGTATATCGTCTAAATGGTGCATCGCAATAACTACTTATATATGGACGTACCCGACCTCTCTGACACGGTCGCTGAGGCCATCGCACGACGTGCAGCGAGTTTTTTTGGGAGTGAAGCTGATCACTCAAGAATGAGGTGGTGCAAATCAACGCAAGTCGCGTGCCATTTTCGAACAGACTTCGTCGAACTCGGTCTAGCCGCACCCACGTCGCAATTGCAAGAACGGGGAGTAATACTATTAGCACATGTATTTCCCACAAAAACTCCGACGACACCCAATTGCTTATTGGTCTCAACACTAAAGCGGGAAAACCGCTTTAATGTTTTTTCTTTTTTCGTTTTTTTTTAGAAAACGTTATTGTGGGAACGTTTAGACCATATAGGACAGCTTACAACAAAGACGAAGAAGACATGGTGGAGTAACTCCGCATGGCCCACGGCGCACCTTTAGCTTCCTCATTTCTATGCAGTTAAATGTTTCGCGATCGGAGTAAGTGGTACCGGTCGTCCCAGTAGTGATGTGTCTGTTATGCCCAGTCACCGGCGAGGAACGATGGTGGCGCTACTGTGTCCGACGATAATCTCATCGCAATCAAAAGCGAAAGAGTAAACACAATTGCAATGCATGTTTGTCCTTCGGCTGCTGGATGGACACCTCACTTATTTGATAAATGAACCAGACGCATCCATCTTTTAAACATAACGCTGTCAACACAAATAATTGGTGATTTTAACGCAGGACTTGACCGACCAAGTTATAATCGAGCTATTGGCAAAGACCACACCTGAAAGCAGCGTAGTTGCCGGTCATCGATGGAATTGCAACCAACATGGCCCAATGACATGTTTGCTTTATGGGCAAAGTTCATCCACTTAGAGAGGAACGACCCTACATTACTCGAGAGAATCGAAAGAAAAAGAGTTGCTTCGTCAAAACTGTTAAACCCTGTTTGGGTTGAAGGTCTAACAGAACGGATATATCCACATCCGAAGCTTCAACGTGAATTGACCATTCATAAAGCTGTTGAGGCTCTGCCAACTAACAAGTCATTGACCCAAAAATCTTAAAAACATACATTTTTAGAAAGTTACAATAACTCTCGCGCCATTTCGGACGACTCTATTTGATGTTTATCTAATTAAAGGGATGATCCCTACGACGTGGACTGCTGGCGTGGCCCTTAGTGCGTCTACTAACCCCGCATCTTGACCACAAAAAGGTTTTGCGTCGTTTCTGTATTTCGTGCCCAATAACTAATTATAACAGAGTGCTTGCATCTGGTTTGCAGATATCAAAACCACCCTAAAACGAACCGGACAAGTTATCTACACTGTTTTTCTGAACTTTCGCGCGACATTGCTAAGGGACGTGAAGCATTGTACTAGATATGCTAATTCAACTGGGCGCTCCGCATAACCTTTCGTAAATTCTTAAGGACATGCTACGCCTGAACTCCGATGGTATTGATGATAGCACAAATGAACATGCCAAGGTGAATTAAATGAAAGGGGGTGTCTAACGGTCTTTGCGGTCCCTTCAAGTAGCAGATTTCATCTATGGCAGGCTCTCGCCATGCTTGCAAGTTTAGATATCAACACTCGAAAAATGAAAGCAAAAACATTTCGTCGAGGCAGCCACCAGGCTGCACCAGAAACGCCTCATCTTTGTGAGCAGGTAACGCAATACTTAAACAGAAATACGTACTTAGGGGAAAGTCCGGAAAACACTGTTGCCAGCTTAACCGATAGGGAGGGGCCAGAGCCTGCTGCTGCGAACGGCGCTAATGCAAATTATATATATATATATATATATATATATACGGGGCGTAGTTGTAGCTACGGTAAAATGGAACTCACAAACCCACTAAAATCCAGCCGCCCTCTTTTCCCCTGTTCAGGGGCGGCCGCAGCACTGTCTTCTCGAGATTACTTCATCTGGCCACTTTATTTGCCATCAAAGCTGCTTGACTTCGTGCGGCGGTTATTTTTGCCTCGAAAATAGATTCTGCAAATCTGCTTACAAATAGACAACAATTCAGGGTGCGCTTGAGGACCGTCTCTACAACGGCTTGGCGGCACCTCAGGAAATTTCTAAGTCTTAAGTTCGGAGACAGTAGTTCTTGCTCAGTAATGAAAAAGGCGTAGCGCCTTACATGGTCTTAGCAGTGCCTTACATTGTCAGCCTCTCCTAAGGTGCATATGCGGCATAGAGCGGTGTCACTCGAGGAGGGATTCCAGAGGATAATTGAAATGCATCTATCGTCATCGCGTCCTCGTTACTGAATTTAGATAGGCTTTCTCTAGCAGAGGTATGTAGCAGCAGGGCAATGACAACCACGTCCATCAATTACAACGAGCAGGGCCGAAGCTCGAACTCGCGACTATCTGTTAATCACCATGTATTGTCATGGCAACGCCCTCGATTTCGAACGGATGCGTTAGCCACATAAGTCACCGCCTCTTATATATATATATATATATATATATTGTCAAAGGGCTACTCCCGGCCACTAATCGGCCATCGTCGATATTTATTTGCGTCTATTTTTATTCCTTACTCCATGCTTTCGTATTGTTGGCACACGCGTACGCCCCGGGGGGATTTGGGGGGGGGGGGGGGGGTAAGTACACACACATCGTACAGACAAGTACGTATACGCAGCTGTGTACGCTCTCGGAGTGATTCGACCGTCGCGCACTAAAAGCTGAACGGGATAGGCCCGTGCGGCTGACGAAGGGGTTGGTGGTGGAAGGGAGGTACAAGATGCAATACGAGCAGAAGCAGAAGAAGAAGAAGTTTTCTTCCCGCAGCCCCAACCTCCCGACGCATTCGCTTCGTAATGATGATGATGGTGGTGGTGGTCGTGGTGGTGAGGGGATCGGGGATGACGACGATGATGAGCGTACGTACGACTATTTGTTGCTGCCGCTACTACGGGCTTTTATGGGCTCCTGTTACTGCTAGGGCTGCGACTACGCCGCCGCCGACTTTCACGATTGCTACTGTGAGTAACACGTCTGTGATTTCTTCTTCTACTACGACGACGACGACGGCGACGGCAACAACAAAGAATACATGCGGCGTAGTACGGATGCATGATGTGCAAGCCCGCTGCTGCAGTCGAAGTGCAGTGCAGTGTACCAGACTTCAGCCGGACGCAGCCGGTTGCATACCCGCCGCCTGCCTTCACTAGGAGACCATGGACAGCTTTTACCACTTCTACTGCCACGACAACACCAACAACAACAACAGCAATAACAACGCCTGCTCTATTAACACTGCTGCTTGTGGTGGTACTGGCGTTGCTGCTGGTGCTGGTGCTGCTGCTGCTGCTGCTGCTAACTGTCTAACTAATGCTCGATAGGATTATCGAGCATTAGTTAGATAGTCATCGCGAGCCACTTAATGATTTTCTCGCGTGCGTGCCACGATCCGCCACGATCCGCGGCACTCACATTGCAGCTAGCTGCATTCGCAGCGCCATACGACCATTGGAACACGTCCGTAGTCGTCCGTAGTCGTCGCTTGCAAGCAAATACGACGACTACGGGAGGGAAAGCTCAACCTGTCTTCACACACACACACACGTGCGTTAATAGCCTACTTCGGATAGGTGGAAGTGCCTCGCCGTGGTGCCTAAATCAAATCCGTACATCTGGGTTCTGTCAAACAAACTTATAACGTTTCTAGGCCGCCGCTAGTATGTGCTCCAGTGACATGATATAGTGTCGAGTCCTCTTCGGTGTATCTTCCTACTTCGCTGACAAACTCACATATGTGTACATGCATGCATGTACGTGCAATTTTCATTTTTTTTCAATTTTAAGCGTAGTTTATTTACGAAACTGCAATTCACAACGCTGATGTTCTCGGTAAATAAACATTAATAATGAAATAGATAATTCAAGCAACGAAGTAGAAAATCACTCTCGACAAAGCCCAATGAGTGTTTTTTTATAAACACTTTACTTTATTTGCATGTACAATCTATAAGTTTCTCATGTTGTAAGTAGGTAACGTATTTTATTTTTATCACGCCTTGGGACGTTCCACTTTTTCCAGGGGACCAATTGGCATCAATCATCAATCAAAATTGAGTTAAAATTAATTAAGTTTAATTGACACACCGCTGGACAAAATCGGCAGAACTAAAAATGATCTAAACAACAGCATGTTCCGAAGTATATGTATTCACATTGCCAGTTGTGCTACAAATTGCATTCGCAAATAGCGTACAAGGTACACTTACTAACACCACAATGAACATGCTTCTGCAATATGGCGTAACAGTTTGTGCTGTCGAACGCGCCAAAGAAGCCGAGCGATTCCGACGCATCCACGTCGCGCCTGAACGCTTTGCCATGATACTGGTCTAGCGATAGAGATGAGCGCGGCAATTAAAACAGGGTGGTTTACGTTAAAAAAAAACGCACAGTTTTTACTAACGATGTTAGAACACGGCCACTGCAAACGAACTGTTTGACCTCGCATCTTAAAAAATCGTTAGCACTTAATAAACGCCTCCATCTCGCTGGCACTGACTGACTGACTGACGTATCGAGCGGTCAATTCATACTCACTACTAGACTACACTTCGCTTGTATGTATCTCTTTGTTTGTTGCAGTTATTTTAGGCGACGATTTTAGATCATCGGAGCGGCGCACGACTCCGCCGCACGTCTCCGAGTCGGGAGTCGAATCGGAGTATCGACGAGTTCGATCTTGCGGCGTATGAAGCGGCGGCGACGACCTTTTGATGAGGCGATAGGTCATGCCGCATGCAAGGTGTGTGCATGTAGGTCGACGCGAACAAATTGGCAAATTGTGCCCGTTCGCGTTTCTGCTCTTGACATCTCATTTTGCTGATTATGGACGAAACAGTCGACTGACTGGCCTGATTAGGTAGGTGGCGTCATTGCATGCAAATGCAAGTTGCTAACAACTAACCTCATGGCCATGTCACTGCTCTGGGTCGCAGAGAACATCTCACAGCATCGAAAAGTGAGTGGCGTGACAACACGCTTTGCACCACCGTCGTATCTGGATTGTCTGATGTCGTTCTAACCGCATAAGCAAGCAGTTGTATTAGCGTTAAAAAACGACGACAAAAATTACTCGGACTTTTATTTTTCGCACGGCTGATATCACGGCACATATAATAGGAGAACAAAGCTCGTACAATCCTGAAGACTGCTTTGTACGTCCCAGTAAAGTGAGGTATACAATTAAAACTAGGTTAGTCTAGCAATGTCATGTCGCGTGCACTGCTGCCAAATGATAACATTGAAATGATACCTACAACCCGGCTTGCAGGAGTACCATCAAACCTATTCAAAGCAAATGAAGTAATGTATGCTAATTCTGTGATTATTTTTGGTTTAGAAAGCACGCTAGAAATATATAGCTAGGCCAAATAGTGGGTGTGTGTGTGTGAAAGGCCATCCAGCTGTATAACTTATTGGCCTCAAGCAATTGTAAAATCCGGTTATGATTTTGCATTTGCTGCAAAGAATAGTCATTGCATAACTTTAGCCAGTGTATCTATCCAGTTCTGCAAATCGATCGGCATAATTTACATTTTTATCTTATAATTACAAAATTCTGTAAGAATTAATTGGCTTCTTTTATCAGTTTAGTAAAACGAGAAGCAGCTATATTAGATTTGATTATATATATATATATATATATATATATATATATATATATGTATATATATATATATATATATATATATATATATATATATATATATATATATATATATATATATGTGTATATATATATATATATATATATATATATTAGATTTTATTATATATAAGAGTAGTAACTATATATAAGAGAAGCGTACCCTTCGAGTCAAAGTCCGCTGTGTTTGTCCGAATAAATTTGTAAGATGCAGCATCATAAGCAGACGTTATATATAACGGACATATGGATGGGGACTGCATGTAAGTCGCTCTTTTGCTCGGTGGTTTGCTCGGTCTTGGTCAAATACGCGATGATCAGTTGCTGTAGCACGACCGTCATCTAGCGTGCAGCTAACAAAGTTTAGCAGCCAGGTCAAACTAGACTACACAAAAGAGAACAACAACGGCGATAACAACAACTCTAATAGTTAACCTAGATATGAAATGGTCAGCACACATACGAAGACGCACACACACACACAGACACAAGTCTTTAGATTATCCAGAGTCTCTCCGCAATCTAGTCGCATACAAATCTGCGCTTTACAATCGGGGTTTCCTCATCTGAGACCAAAGCCTGCATGTAATTGTAGCAAATGGCGAGCACAAATCACGCCGATAAACTGATTACCGAGCGTGAACTTTGGTTCTTCGGACTACGACCGAATACCTAAATATTTATAAGCTAGTCCCAGAATGTCACGAGGAACACAAACAAATCGATCGATTATCTGCATGTTTTCGGCATTCGCCAGCACTCGCCTGACAGAAAGTTATAAAGCACCTGACTTTGTATTGGTTTTTTCGTCATTCACATTTGCTACATTTGGAGAAAAATTGCAAACATTTACAAGCATATTGTGGTTCCCTTTTACGCCGTCGTCAACGCTGTAGATGAATTCTACTTGCCGACAGTTTCAGGTAAAGTATACAACTAATAATCCCTGGCCCGGCCATACATACGTGAAAGAATAAGGAGAGAGCGACAAAGACCGCGTTGAGTGCCCGTGCTAATGTCGACGGCGAAATCACAGACCAGATAGACAAACGTACTGGCAGTTTTTGCGGCTCTTTGTTCTGTTTGTGCTCTTAATGAACGCTAGCAGTTCGGCAGGGCTTTGTGGCCCCGGGTTCTATCAACAGCGGCTGTGTTCGCCAGCAGAAGAATATGTGCAAGGACGTATGCACACGCATACCCTTTGCTGATCACATTTGTGTTGTACTCTACTATCTTGACTGCACACTCAAGTTGAGCTACGGAGCTTGCGCTCCTTCTCGTAAGAAAATGTTGTTTGTCTGTTTTGCTCGTCCGTGCTACACAGTTAGCTTGCTTAGAGTACGATATTTTAGAATGCGGTTACATATATATATATATATATATATATAGATTATATGTATTTATAATAATGTCTGTTATATGTCTTATATAAAATGGCACATATATATATATATATATATATATATATATATATATATATCTTACCGTAAACGTTGCAGCGTTATTATTACTTAAATCAAAGCGTCTGCTTTGGTTATAGAAGGAGTTGATAGGCGCGCAAGATAAATTAATGTACACACAGTGTTCTTAAGAACACCTACAATATAATTCAGGTTTATCTCTCGCGTGCGATATATCTAGTCCAGGGGCTACAAACAATCTTTTTCGTAACGCTCGCGGATTATATGCGTTTATTATCAATGTACTAATGCAGTTATGTATAGCTATGCGTGCAAATGACACTGTCAGAAAACCTTCGAATAGTACAAATATTCTGAGCCTGTTAGACCTACACTGCGGCAGCGGAGCTCGTACTCTCTCAGAAGCTTCTCTCATTGACGTCGTGCTCTATGAGGAGAGGGAGGCAGAGATTCAAACACGCTGCTCCCGCTGACGACCGTCTGCTACGAATGTATGATATATGAAATAAACGGACTTACTAGTCGTTGTACCCAACCGCCAAGAACGGCTTGTTCACTCCCGTAAGTAGCAAATAGAAATCCACTAATTCGCTTAAACAAGGGCTCCCCGAAACTCTACATTGGTGCCGTGACCAGGATTCGAGTCCTTTGTTTATCCTGTGTGGATATCGTTTGCTATTTTCATGTTTTCGGGTGTTTTTCGTCGTTTTGAACTTTGAGTGAATCGACCAGGAGCAGGCCCGCTGCTCACGCGTTTCGAGTGTCGTGTGTCTCGTGAAATCTTGCTCACAACGACAACTCGATCATGACTGATCGAGCACTCACCTGTCTACGGCGCTTCCGGACAATCGAGCGCAACCGTTTAAAACTGTACGCCGAACGGGCGCTACTAATAAGAGACATCGCGGCAGACCAGCGGGACAAGGCCGAGATGGTCAACCTGCAACGAAATGTCGAAAAACGGCATCAGGCGATGAGCGACTACGACGCTCAGATTGTTGCTCACAGTAGTTTGCCTGAAGAAGACCTCGATCGTGAATTTGAAGAAAGCGATGAGCATTCAAATGCGGCGCTGGAATGTTCAACACTTCTTAAACAATTAATTGACGAAGTGAATTCAGTAACCGCTCCAGTGATGCGTAACGGGACAACGGACTCGCCCTCGACATCAACAGAAGCAGCAACAACCACATCATCGTCATCTTCGATGCCAAGCCAGTTCATCATCAGTTCTGCCCCGCCCGTTCTCGACACGTCCCCTGAGGTGTTTGATGGGGATATCTTGCGTTATCGTGCTTTCATTGCTCAGTTTGATAACTGGGTATCTCGCAGCACAGGCGCCTCGGCCACCGATCGTCTTGTAGCTCTCCGAAAGCTACTGCGTGGTCCTCCAAAGCGACTAGTTGACTCATTGCCGGGGAATGATGTCAGCTACAAGGTGGCTCTTAAGTTGTTGGAAGACAATTACGGAAGACTGGACATCGTCAGGCAGCAACTTATTGCGTCGTTGCAAAAACGGCCAAGAGTGAAATCGCAGTTTGACACTGCGGGTTTACGCCAGCTTCTCAACTTCGTACAGTCCGCAGTGCAGTCGTTGGATGGACTCGAGAGTCTGTTGCATACGTATTCCTTGTCGTTTAAGGCTACACTCCGGGCAGCTATCCCGTGGAGGATTGTGTTTGACTTCACCGAGAATAGGAGATTGTCCGCTGACGAGATTCGCCAGTTGATTGATTATGTCAGCCGGTATACGTCACTGCGCGAAGAGACAGCGATACTCGGCCAGCTAACTGACGTCGATGAGAACCGAGAGCGACGCCAGTCTGACACATCGCAGAAGCAGAAGAAAACGGACTATCATGGTGGCAACCGTTTAAAATCGACCGTGTCAGCAGTAGCAGTACCACAGCCACGCAAGTTCGCTCCGTGTCTCTTCTGCAGTGACGCTAAACATTCGTCATCACGCTGTGCTGCCGACTTAACGATCGAACAACGGATAAAGATCCTTCTTGAGCAGAACAGGTGTCATGTGTGTTTCCGTCCTCGCCACGTCAAGCTATCACAGTGTGCTGGACCCAACGTTAAGTGCCGAGTGTGTAACTCGAGAGACCATTATACCTCGATGCACAGCGCAGATAGCAGCAGTAGCCATCCAGTCGCTGCTACGAGTGATCTTCACAAGCGCGGCCACAACGAGCATTCTCTGGTGTACATGGCAACTGCGTTTCTCACGAACGCCGGAGGTTGCATTCCTGTGCGCGTCTTCCTGGATCTGGGCAGTAGTTTGACCTTTGTCACCCCAGACGTGCTCAAACACTTACCAGACGCTCAGCCAGTTCATCATGCCAACCTCAACATCCAAGCGTTTGCCAGTACTCACAAGATATCATCGGCGCGCTATAAACTGACCCTGCAAAGTACGTATGACGACACACGCGTCGACATACTTGCGTACAAGCATGATGATTTGCCGTAAAACCGACAAATGATTGCACTCCGGATGTACTCGAGGCGATCAAGAGATTCTCAGCAGACCATCCCCTCGCGGACCGATCGCTCTTTGGCGAGCAGCCGGCCTCACCTCCTGCCGTACTAGTTGGAATTGATCAGTTTTACAAACTGGCGTTTCTTGGCCGCGAAAAACGTGTCGTCGATGGTCTTGTGGCGAAACAGACACGGTTGGGATGGATCATTGGTGGGCCAACAACGTCGGCCAGCATTAAAGCTGACGTAGCGAGCGTCATCACTCACTGCTGCGCGGCCGCGCTATTGAAACCCGCGCGCGGTATCGAGCGTCACCGGGACTCTCATCACGAGTCACCGGGCCTCTCATCTGACGAAGCAGCCGCCGTTCGTCAGTTCGAAGAGAGTGTGTCTTACGATCGCAAAGAGTACACTCTCTCGTTACCATGCAAAAACAACCGCCTGGAAAGTAAACTTCGCTCCTATCGCCGCGATTCTGAGACGTACAAGCGATATGACGATGAGGTGATGATCTTTGTACGCGAGGGACATGCTGAGGAGTTGTTCGACGTTGACCTTGAGGCCCAGGACAATTGCGCCCCCTCGTCGGACCGAACCTTAACCCGGACCTAGTCAAGCTCTTAATCAACTTGCGCCTTCATCGCGTCGCAATCTCTGCCGATATCACCAAGGCATACATGCGGATAAACCTCACTGCCCACGATCGTCGTCTATTCCGGTTTCTTTGGCGAGGACCTCACAACGAGAAAGTCACTTGGTTCCAGACGAAACCTGTGACCTGGGGTGCCGCTCCGAGCGATTTTCTCCTCAGTGGTACAATCCGGAGACATTTGAAGCACATAGATCCTGACTCAGCGCTGCGTATACCTGACTCGCTGTATCACGACGATATACTCTGCAGCCTCGCAATAGATTCAGAAGCAGACCAGTCCGTGGACTCCGATAGGGCGACTCAGTTCACGAGGTGGACGAACGAGATTGCTGCACTGCTAAAGTTTAAAATACCTCGCTGGGCCCGTCAAGTCAACCCTTGCGAAAACTCTCGGCCGAAGCTTGATCACGTTCGAGGAGTTTCGAACGATTATATGCAAACTGACTACAGTGATATTTAATTCGCTCACCACTCACCAGTTACCATGGAAACAGGCTTGTCAACCTGTTTGAGGTGGACTGTCAGAAAACCTTCGAATAGTACAAATATTCTGAGCCTGTTAGACCTACACCGCAAAATGACTTGCGTATCATGCTGCTTTTTATCCTGACCCGTCTTCACTAATTCTGCGATTGCGAGAGTCTCAGTCATCATATCGACAAACCAATCATACCTACGTGTTCGGAAGTTTGGATCTGTTAAATTGTATTGTATGTTAGGTCAAAGGAAAACAAATATTGCATTGAAGATAATTCTTAAGAAATTCAACTCCTCTTCGCCGAGTTGTACTACCCTCAAATTTTTTTTAAGGTGGTCGATACCAGATTTTGACGTAGGGCTGATGTGGTTTATCATCACGTTCACTAGGGGAAAATTGTTTACATGCCATGATCAGTAAAATATATATATATATATATATATATATATATATAAATGCACGGCAGTGTGATGTGTGCGGTATAGGGATATCAATTGGTGGAAGCCACGACGACCTCGCATCGAACAGACAAGACTGCGGCTAATAGCCGGGCCCAGTCTAATGCCCAGCCGTCCGTCCTTAAAGCCTTGTCAGCGCGCAGTAGTAGTGCCCTGTACCCCCCGCCACTGTCGCCCTGCGCCACGAACGCAACGTAACGACAATAAATACGTGGAAATGAATCAAATAATGATTGGATAATGGGCGCAAACGAGCAGACGAGCCGGAGAGACGAAGAAAGGTGCCGATAGTAGCTACTATGGGTACTTACTACTATGGGGGTGATGGGGCCAGCGCCGGCACAGCCTCAGTGTAGCGATGTCGTCGGTCGGCCGGCCGTGTAGTAAGTGTCTGCACAAGCAGCTGAGCCCGCGATAGGTGGTGGTAGCCTTGATCACCAGCGCCGTTACAAGCCACCAGGCTCGAAAGGACGGCAACGAGAGCAGTAGCAGCAGTGGCCGGGTCTTTCTTCCGGGCCGGCGCCGATGGCATAGCATACTAGGTTCATAGGCGGCGCACTCTTATACTCATCGTACTCATTTGTACGCGAGTACGTTGATACACTCTATACAAACAAACATACAGACGTACAGACATACATACGACACGAATAGATAGATACCTGCGTATCATGCACTCTGTTCCATTTGTGCAGAAGGTGAGAAAGGTGGGGTAGAGGGGAAGAGGAGAAGAGGGGGCACAGATATAGATATATATATATATATATATAAACATGGAGAGATATAGAGATTTAGCGAAAGATATATAAAGATAGATAGAGAGAGAGAGAGAGAAAGATGGGGGAGGGGAGAAAGAGAGAGAACTCAAAGAACGGCACAGGGCGATAACGGCCTCGGCGATCCACAACGCGTGCCTGCAACGGTGGGCCCCGAGAGAGTGCGCCGGAGAGGCAGGCAATCCCGCATGAACCCCACCTGGCCCGGGTGTCGCTGTCGTTGCCGTCGTCATCGTCATCGTTTTCCTCAGTGCCCCCAGCCTGTGTCATTGTCAACCCATGGAGGAGCCATAGCTTTTGCGTGAATCACCTCGACCACCACGACCCCCACTAGCACCACCACCACCACTATCATCACTCGCTGCAGTACCTCTACACTAATAGCCACCGGAGACCCTTCTAGACTCGAGATTCGTGTTGGTACGCGTGCCTACCGAACACACACACATATCTATAACATGCCGCCGCAAAATCTCGCTCACCTTTCCGCCCTGCCGTTCACCTTCTCTCTGTCTCTCTCTTTCTTTCTCTGTGTGTGTATGTGTGGAATATGGCGAGGCCCGTTGCTCAGCTAAATAACTGATATATACACCCATACATATGAATATATATATATATATATATATATATCCGTGTATACATACGCATATATAGTCAGGTATATATATATATACGCCCGGGCGCAACGACTCGTCGGAAGTCAGCATAGCCTGCACCTAAACGTGCAGAGCCGCTTCTGCCTCGCCTGGATTGCAATTTCGAAATGTCATTTGTAGTCATAGTTTCTTATGCAGGACAGGGCGCGCAGATGTTTCCGCATATATATATATATATATATATATATATATATATATATATTATAAACGGCTATGTACATTATTCACCCAATTACCTACGATAATGCTTAACCTATCAGGTATCTAATATAATTCAAGATTCTTGAATGACTTAATTGCTTGTTCTAAAACACACAAAAAGCTAATTTATTGCTATAAAACTACTATGTACAATTACTACAGTTTTCCGAACATCTAGTAAGCGATTTAATCAGACGATATGTTTAAATGTATACATTTATGCAAACTTCTTGACCCTCACATTTCGAAGACGAGCTGACCCACACAAACATCTCGAAATTGTCCGACGGCAAGCCTCTGCAGTTGCAAGAGTCTTAGTTTTCCGAAGCAGCCGAACGTTTTGACTCCGATCAGGTAGAGCAGCCCCGCAAAAAGCGCCCGCACCGCTCGGCTAACTCACATTCCTCTGTTCTAGAGGAAACTGGCGACCCACCGATGACGACGAAAGAAGAGATCTTCAGAGCTGTTATCAAGAGCAAGTAATGCTTTCAACAGTGTCCGTAGGGATTACTTCCTGCATACGATTAGGATATGGGCTCCCGCCTTGTACAACTACGTCGATCGGGCTAATAAGAAATCCTGACAGTTAGTGCTGGTCGACTTTCTAACAGGCGTTAGACGACGTCTGGCGTTTAGACTATTGTGAGTTGATTGGAGATCTAGTAATAGGCGCTCAACACGTTTGTAGATTGCTTTAGCGGCCCATTCGTCAATCCGCGCAAATGTGAGATATATGTGCCTTTATATCGACAGGCTTAAAACACCGTCGAGACGCGTGACCCCATTTGGGTCCAGCGCGATCTCTTCTTACTGCGGTCGTCATTCTCTCGTTCCGGGCATTCTTACTTACGTCTAGAGGTGGTCTAGGCATCTCGAATACTGTCCTTACGACCGGCCGCGCGGATGTTGCGCTAATGCTCCTAGCCGAGAAAAAAGCCTCCCACATCCTGGACCTTCCGGCATAAGAACGTTTTTCGGCCACATTAGGCCTCACGGCCGGAGGATTTCTTCCTGCAATCATAGTGGCCGAGGTCCATTATCGAGTCTCATTGAAAGAACCCGCACAGACAAGAATAAAGCCTGTCTGTGAAGGGGGTGGGTGCATGACTTTGACCTCTGCCTAGTGCGTACCTCGGAACGTTACTGGATGAAAATTTTGTACGGGTTGGCGCGAGTCGACGCCTTGGAGCTTTTCTATTTTATCAGCTGCACACAGGCCAAATGTCTTTCGTTATCTGAATTTGGTTCAAAGAAGTGAAGAAATATTTTTTCGGGATTTGTAAGGAACCGAGTGAGCAAATGGGGGCAACGAATATGGATCACGTTCGATATTAAAAATTAAATCATATGTTTTAAAGTGATACAAATGTTCCAAACTACTTATGGTAATCAAGCAGTGTGCCGATAGCGGCAGTGCCACTGTGTACACGTGGTATTGTCGATTTGGCAACGGACGTGAAGAGACCGAAGGCGATTTCCGTTTGGGAAGGACCTTCGACGTGAATAACTAAAGAAAATATTAAAAGAGAATGTTGCGGAATTGGAAATATCGTATTGCTTGTAACAGTTGTAACAGTCTTTACTCATATTTTATGCGTCAACTTGCTACGAAGTTTGTTTCAAAAGTGTTGAATTTCCAGCAAATTAACGCCCGTTGAGAAATATCCGAATTGAGCCTTCAGGCGAAATCAGAAGACCCTGGATTACTTCAGAGAGTGAATACAGGAGACGAGTCATGGGTACATGATTAGGACCCCTAAAGCCCACTTTTCTCAGTAGTGCTTTCAAGGAGAGAGTCTATCAAAGAAATTCAGCCAGAGCAGATCTAATATCAAGGCTTTTGACTGTTTTTTCGACTACAAGAGAATCATCGTCTACGAATTTGTGCCACCCGGTTCTACGGTCAATAAGGAGTATTACCGCAAAATGTTGTGAATATTTAATCTCTCCAAAGCGTTTTTGTTTCCTTTAAAACAGCTCCGGCCCGCTGCAATGCATTTGTGCAATTGTTTGCTATCCCCTCTGAAATCTCCAAACATTGTCCCTTCATTTTTTTCTTTATCCGTGGGATCAGGAAGAAGTCGCACGGAGACAAGGTTCTGGCTTATTTTATATATATATATATATATATATATATATATATATATATATATATATATATATATATATACGTACATAGAAATGTGTAAGGAGGCAGCTTGCGCACTTGTCTGGTGAAGCGTTCTTAGTCATACGCTATCGATGCGGGGGGCCGCAATGGCTGATATATGTGCAGTGGCCAATATAGTTTGGCTGGCAGCATGGAACAGATGTGTGCTGAACCAGACTATGGATGAGACTTGGAAATACGCTTCAAAGGTTCAGCTAGCATACTAGCAGTACCAGCAACAATAGCAACAACGGCAGTAGCAGCGGAAGCTGCAGCAACAACAACAACTATCAGGGAGTTGTTGTTGTTGCTGCTGTTGTTGTTGTTGTTGCAACAACCATAACAACAACAATAGCATTAACAGCAATATCGTATTGCACTGCGGTTTGCGCTGGCGTTGTTGGTGTGTTCGGCGTTTTTCGCCGCCGTTCGGGTGGTTGGCTGTACTAGACTAAAAGCTAGGTAGGAGCTAAGTGTCTGTATGTCTGTCCAAATGGCTGGCTGACTCGCTCTCTCGCTGCCTGACTGCAGCGTACCCCCGCTCAAATGGGATGGGGTTAGTGGAAGGGGCGGTCATGGAATGCGTAGCTGCTGCTGCTGCTATCCAGCCAAACCTCTTTCCAGCCATCGTGCCAGTTCTATGTTTAGCTGCTCCTGCTTCGGCTGCTACAGCTGCAGCAACAACAACAATAACAACAACAGCAACAATAGCAACAACAACAACAACAATAAGAACTACTTCTACTAGTACTACTTACTTCTACTACAACTTTTGTTGCTACGACAGCTAATACTAGGACTAGGTGTTCAGTACAGCTATTTTGGCTCGAACTAGTGGAGCACTGGATTTACAACTCTACTACTACTACTACTACTTCTGATACTACTACTATCAAAACTGTACGGGGCCAACCCTGTTCGTGTATTGCTTTTCCTACACGTCCTACGCTTGACCAGCGGCCGGCCACTGCAGCCGACATATCGCCAGCTCCTCCTCCTCGACAGAATCCTCATCTCGTCTCTCCCGAGCGAAGGGGTTTGCGCTCCTCCAGCCGACGAATTCGACGAATACTCTCCGTTCTGCCCTCGAGTCAGTCAGCCAGCACTGCTGTCGATGCTGCCGGTTTTCTCGCCGCCTTTTCTCAATAAAAACTCTCGCTTTCCTCTCTCTCTCGAATCGTCAAGCTTTCCATATGCCATTTCTGTCATCCCCCCTCCCCCCCTCCGCCCCTCTATCTCCCTATATATCTCTCTCTTGTCCTTCGATTTCGTTATCGTTTCAACTCTGGATTTTGCTGGACTTGCCATTACTCGTCATTTACTCAGTGATAGTAATGGTAAAGATGATGATGATGATGATTGTGATGGTTGTGTGGTGACGAAGACGATACAGTATAAAAATGGCGCCAGTTCGTCCTCGCGACGGTGCTCCGTCTCGGTGGAAACGCTGCGGAACGACGCTGCTGCTCAAACCGAAGGGGCAGGCAAAATCAACGAAAAAGAAGATCCACAGAACAGCGTCGAGTGAAACTCGAGTGATAAACAGAATCGTTCCCATCATCACGAAGGGAGGGAGGTTGCCTCTGTCGATAATGCAGCAGCATCGACACGGTGGGCTCTCTTCGTCGAGATGGTGTAATCGTGAAGCTTTCGTGTTTGCTATCGGCTATCGGCGGTGTGATGATGTGGCGGTCGTTCTTGTTGCCATTGTTGTGCTTGTTGTCGTTGTTGTTCTCGTATTAATACAATTGTTGTTGTTACTGCTATGTTGCAGTTATTTCTAAAATGATGATGATGATGATTATTATTATTATTATTATTATTTATGAGATTTTACAAAATTATTATTGCTATAAATACTACCGTTCTGATATTACTTCGCTAGTACTTGCTGCTGTAATCGTTTACATTGCTTCTAGGTTTGCTAGTGTTTTTTCTGTTTTTTTTTTGTGTAGTAGTGGTCGCTCGTTGACTATGCTTATCAAGCCAAAACGCAGGCATCCTACTAATACTTTGAATTTTTTTTTATAGGGGGGAAAATGCAACTACGCACACCCGCCGATATATTGGCTAGGATAGTGTGGGGCTAAACATACGGGGCGAGAGAGAGAGTACATGACTCACTCTAATCAGAGCGCAGTACCCACTACCCCCCCCCCCCCAGAACCCTCTCATGGTTCGGAAATGTGAACCATTATCTCAAGAATCCGACTGATACCTGCTGCTGCACAAAGTGGACATTAGCCAATCGCACCAGAATTCTGTAGCAGTCTGCATCTATCAGTGTTAAGCTGCCTACAGTACTCCAACGAGCCACCCGCAATATGTTTGTAGTAGTTCGTGTCAAATACACGATATTGTGTCTCACCGTGCCTTCTATCCAATTCCAGATTCCAGAGTATTAAGATTCGACACACCGTCGAAGTATTACATTAGGTGGAGTATCCACAGTCTGACCAACTCATATTATGTATGGAAAGTGCCCGCAGCACGCGCATCAATCGCGCGCATCACGGGGATATACGAGTGTATGTATACTCGTATAAACATAGAGTATTCGCAGGGGTTACGAAGTGGAGAGCTGTGGAGGTGTTAATTGATTCACGAATTGACTGCATCACCTGTTTACTGTGTTAATTAAAATACGTTCTAAATCTAAATATCTGTATATGCGTATATATGGCATACAGTAAAAATGCGTATAGTGCAAGGTCACGTTACACATTTGGCAGACTTCTGACGGTGACGTCACAATTGTCTCTCGAGCAATAATACTTGTTTCATATGTTCGGTTGGTCACGTTGGTATGTAATATATCTGTGATATTTATTCAAATGTATCCAGCCGATTATGACAAGGATTATTGCTTGCGACGAGGACACATATATATATATATATATATATATATATATATATATATATATGTTTCATTAGCCTGATTTCATTAGTCGATTACCAAGTTTGAGGAAAACTAGAAACATCATCAACGACGTACAATTTGTATTTGACAACCTAGTCTGCAGCTTATCGTTGCGATGATAGACACATCATAACAATAATAATAATAATAATAATAATAATAATAATAATAATAATAATAATAATAATAATAATAATAATAATAATAATAATAGTAATAATAACTCGTCCACGTTACGATCATCAAGTGTCGTGTTCCAGCAGCAGAGCGTATGACGTCGCGCTATTGTGTCTGACAACGGCTACTGCTAGAATGCTGCCTATCACAAGCGCTGCTATTACGACAATTACAACGATTGTTGCTATCTCAACGATGGTGAAGCGCAACTACAAACGCACAACCGCATCGCACTGCTACATGGGTACATGGCGTTATATCATACCATGAAGGCAGCGACATGAAGGTCCGAATTCGACGTTTCGTTTCGCGTTCCAACGACCGGCGAACGGCGAACGACCGGCTCGACCAACAAAGACCCAGACTCGAGCTAATGGACACGAGAGCTTTAAAAGTTAACTCTATTTTTAGACGAGTCGGCGAGTTAGTTTAGCGAATGAATGACATTGAGCGTCGGACATGTTTTTGCCTATCCGTCGATGATCCTATCGTGAGGAGATGATGTGAGATGTATCAGGAAGAGAAGGACGCACAGCTAGACGAAATGCACACACATCGTCTCGAATCCGCTCTCCGACCAGAGCGCGCTGGCAGTTGCTGCAGCAAGCATCTATGGCGGAGTACGCTGTAGACTGTGGGCCTCGTCACTAGTTGCCTCAAGGCGGCCTTCATATCGCGAATCGGATGATGCTTAGTCGGCCCCACCCTTCGGCACCACCTCGGCAGACAGACATTCGGGCTAAGTCAGGGGGACGCGTTGGAAATTTGGATTTGGAATGATTCGCGAGTTGCAGGTACACAAACCGGACACAGAGTAGCACACCACACGCCGTCACACTATACGACACACCGACATACGATCCCTGCTCTCTCTCTCTCTCTCTCTGCGTGCTCGGGTGGGTACGTGGTGGCTAACAGTTTGGTGTAAAAGTGTGTCGGGCAGATCTCATGAGCCCCACCATTCGGGCCGCAGGCCGCAGGGCTGTGTCCGGCGGCAGTAAAGGTCACAGCCACTCTGACCGGCAGTGAAGGTCACAGCTTAGATCAAACAGAGAAATCACTCTATATGGATACAGCAACGTCGGCAAGAGGCAAGAGGCTACAGTGACCATCGCCAAATGAAACGAAATAGTATGCCTGGGGAGGCAGCCACGGTCCTCCTAGCGAGCATAGTAAAAACCTCCAACGTAACCCAGCACCCACGAAGTGGGAGAGAGAGAGTCCTCTGGCTAGTCTCCCAGGGCAGAGTTTTCTATGGCCGTATGTCCTGCGAAGGTCATATCCACTCTCCTCTTTGGTCGTGCGTCGTGTGAACAGCGAAACGAGGTGCGGTCGTTCCAACCAGATTTGAGGAGTTTCTCGGGAACTAGAAGACCGTCGATGACATTCAAGTGTACGCGGTCAAATCGGCGGTCTCGAGCTAATTACCTTGCGCCGTCATGCATTTGAAAGAACGAACCTGCGACAGCTGCAGTTTCAATAAATTAAATTTGGCCAACTCACTGATTTAGGAGTTGTCATCGTTAGGAGCTGGCTTCTGAAGGGGTTTCGCTCATGTAGGACAGCTATGCTTATAGCACACACCTATTAGCTTATCGTTAGAGTACATCTACAACTTAAACAAACGACCATATAAGAGTGGACGCCGATACTACGCAACAGCAGAGCCGCAAAAAAACTAAGTACACTGCACCGTATAAAGTGAACATTTGACCGGAAATCGACAAGTTTCGCCTTAATCGTCAATTCGATCTTCCCTTACGGAGCTTAGCCAATAAATAAACTATTTATTAACAACGGTTTATATATATATATATATATATATATATATATATATATATATATATATATATATATATATATATTTATATATATATATATATATATATATATATATATATATGAGAGGGCAAGAGAGAGACAGACAGAACTAGATAGCTCCAAAAAATGTTCCCCATCGTTGCTCGCTTAGGGACCGAAAATGGATTTATAGATAACTTGCGTTTGACAGAATAGAGCGTAATTCCTAGACGCCGTACCTAGCTCTGTGTGTCTCCTTGGATGGCAACGCCTCTGCAATCGGTCCAACTCCCCCTTTGACTAAGTGCGGGCTCCGTCCATGGTAGACACTTGAAGTGTTGTCGGTTCGGCCATTCACTGTCTCTGAAACGGGGTTCTACGCACACTTATATGTAGATTGCAAACCTACCTGCTCCCTTTGGACGGGCTCCACAAGGCGACAGTTTAGATAGACATGATAGCATAGACTAGGCAACAGCAACCAATGATGGCTGTTAAAGAAGGACATCAAAAGCACTAGCGCGTACAAAATCCTATTAAAAAAAAGACGTTGTCTAATAATATCCATATGCGCTAGTGCCATCAAGATCACTTGAAGTATTCATGTTAGAATGACTATGTACCTAAAATCTACTTATCGTATTTAAATTATAGGCGCGTCGAAACTTACCGCAGTACATTGTTACGCGCGTAAAATGAATTCGAGTGCTGTTTTGCGGAGTCTGCCAATGACGCAACAAATTTGTCTTCAAATATTTCTCACTTTGGAATGTCTAATGAGACAATAATGGCCTGAGTCACAATCGCTAGCTTACGCTTTACATTAGAGGGCTTGTCGGAACGTGTGTATTCCAACCGATAAGATTCGTTTCTGTGGAGGATTTTTGTCTGACAGTCAACTGACGAGACCTCGTAACAGTTACCATGGAAGTGCAGGCAAACCGACACTCAAATTACGCCAAGTTAAACGAATGTTTCGTGTTGCATGGTTTTTATTTATACAGACAGTGATTTCACAAATAAAAATTGTGCCTTTGCAAAGCTCATGTAATTGTGTCTTTGCGAACTCCGGCTAGTCATCGGAAAGCTTTAAACGTAGAGCGGAATAATCCTCCAGCACGCAAATCGTTCAAGCAAAAACGCTCTTCAAAAAGCTTATCATATGTGTTTGGTGGACTGAATTCAGTGTACGTTACTTATTATAGGTTTCTGAATGTCATCATGGGGTCTCTACTCTGCTCAATTAAAGAAGCTCCGCTGCGCGAGAAGCAAGCCAGCCGTAACAAGAAAAGACATTGCGGAGCATACCACGGTTGATGTTGTGGGATATTTTAGTGTACCCACTATACTCATCTGACCTCGCGCCATGCGACTACCGAATTTAGTTTAGAATCTTCGAAATGCTCTACATGGGCATTTAAACTACACAAAAACATGAAGAAGTGCAGTTTCTATATTTTTTAGTGTCAATAGATGTATATCTACCTCAGGAAAAACTAGTTAGATTGAATAAAATGGTTATAATTTAAGTTGTTAATCTGAACAATGAAGATGCGTATCTAAGTAAAAACCAGGAATAACTTTCGTCCACTTAACTTCTTATTTCGTTAGTAGGCCACTGAGTACGGCCAGCTCTAGCTGTGATGACGCGATCTGGAAGCATGTTCGAAGAGAACCGAAAATGGGGTGCATACGTTTATTTGACTACTATTCGGCTCTCGTCAGGACGAGATACTCATTTATTCAAGCAAGATTTGAGCCATCATTTCTTTTGACAACAGCTGTACGTCTGGGAAATGGGCCAATTTGCGTTATCATAGCATCCTTAAAATTGACGACACATATACAACTTTTGATTGCATAACCTATTGAATGATCATCACGAGAATTGTTTGTTGATGGAAATGGTTTTGCCGAAAGCTGCTGGAAGCTGTCCTCAAACATTGACAGCATTAGCACACTTTTGATGCAATCGTTTAGCAAAGTGACTAGCATTTTTTAAGGGCTACTGGCCATCTTCCACCTTCAAAAGACTAAGGAAAGCATGGAATGTTCCCCCACTTGAGAATATTCGCTGATTCAGCATTATTTATTTTGCTAGAGATCATCATTTTGCTCTGAGCTGACGTTGCCTTCTAGGCTTGACTGAAGTCACGTACAAATCAATACTAAAACAAGAGTTAAGAGTGAGATAAGAGCGCGTATTTTAAGATAGCAATTACATATATATATATATATATATATATATATATATATATATATATATATATATATATATACTCATTTATAGCGGCGGGAGTAACTATGACTCTCTTATTTGGCCTCTAAAGACGCCAATAGTGGTGCGGCGTACTGGGGCATTGCACGTCATTTGGTTCTCAAGTTACGCGCATTTTCAGGGGTATAAGTCCGGACTCCTCAACCGGACCTGATCATCCAAGTGGGGTGGTCGGGGGTACGAGGGGGGAACTCTGTCCTAATATTCCAGACTCTCTAATGGTTGCCAAATGCCTCGTAAGGGAACCAAAATGACGCCCCCGGGGCACAGAGACGTGAGTTATAGTTACACGGGTTGGACGCCTCCTCGTGGCGACCGCTGGTAAACGGGAAAGACTTCCGAGGGGTTCTCCCATGAGATTTCGATCCCGGCAAAGAGCCAACCCAAAACCCGGGAGTACCTACGACTCTCTTACCGGCTTGGTCTGCTGGTGCGCGACTTCCGCGCGCTGCGGGGACCTTCACGAGCCACTATGTAAGCTAGTCAGACGGTACAAACTCCCAAAACTGACACTCCCGTGTTTTAACAACTAACCGGGGGCAAGGCATACGATAGATTTGGGTGTCAACGAATTTATATTGTCATCCTGTCGTGGCCCATTCGAGGGCTGTTAAGGCTACTGCCAATACGGGGGGACCGTTCTGCACGAGGACCCCCGGGCCGGACGGTAAATGCCCCAGGCGATACCTGGTGGAATCGTCCGGGACGCCTGCTGCCTTGGCTTAATAGGCAAAATGAAGAGCGAGTCGCCACATGAAGCAGACCACCGGTCGAAAGGACCTTCTGGCATCGTTTTTGCGGTGTAACCCTGCCCTGGAGTGGTCGAGCACCCTGTAATGGGGGGTATTGTATATTCTGGGGTGTAACGCGGAATCGCGAGGTGAATGAATCTAATCGGTACGGTGGAGTAGTGTGGCACCCCCACAGATACCCTCGATAGGGGGGAAGGGTGGGGGGTCTGTCGGCCTGTCAATTCGGGCGCGGCGGGCATTCCCGTAAAGGTCCGCGCGGAAATCGCGGGCGGCGGGAGTGTAAGTATTTCTCTCTTTTGTTAGCCATATTATATATATATATATATATATATATATATAACTGACAGCGTATAAAATACTAATAATAATCGTAAATATAAATATACTAGTAACACGTCTAGGAAATCAACTTTCCTACTTTGAACATTAAATGCCTAATTATCATAAACTTTGTCTTGAGGCAATCAGCTTTCCGCAGCTTCCTATTCGCTTTCAGTCATGTTACAAACATGGGTTACTCAGCGACGGCAACAGCCGCGGCATTTACGTACCAGGTTTGCATCAATGTTAGGTATTGTTGTGGCTACCTAGGTATCGATCATTCATGCCGCGAGCAGCTGAGTGTATAATTGTATAATATGTATAATTGTTCATGTTATATGCATACTCAATATGAGTGAAATAAATACGATGAGCTATCGATCATTATTCCACTATGCAGCTATCTCTATCTCATCGACAAATGAATCATATATTGTGTGTAAACAAATGTAATTTGCGTGTTTCTACCTAAATTATTTCTGCTACTATTACTAAGAAAGCTCCTCATAACCTGGTTTCATTCTGCCAGCTGAGTTTTACAGCACTATACACTCTAGTCAGTCTAATGCATGTTGAAAAGTCAAATTTTTTTGGTCAAAATGGCACAGTGGGCCACCTGCATCGGCAGTTTGGCTACATCTTCCTGTTCACAGTCATACCTGCCGCTGATCAACACTGTGCGGTAGCAGCAGCAGCAGCTCCATCGTCCCTGTAACGGCGGCGGCCCTGGCTGGCTGGCCGGAGTCATCAAGAGTCGTTACTTGAGAAAAAAGCTATGTCAGTGTCGCTTAGTGTTACGATGCGCTCTCGTATGACAAGTTAATCGTAATCCGCCAACAGATTGCATATCTAAAATAGGTCAATCAATGTGTGCTCTGTATAATTCTAGTTCGAATTCTATCGTAGCAGGCGAACGTATTTGGCTGAGGTCGGCGATATCGATATTCGGGGTTTTGCGGGCAGTGTAGTTTATGTACGTGTGAGTTTCATGAAATCAAATTACTGCCGGCTGTGACTTCAATATATTCACCAAAGCTGCGTCCGCTTTCTATATATAAATGGGAAGTTACATTTTGTGTCGGGTACGTATGCTTATGTAGTTGCTGCTACGGCTATGTCACGGCGACTTCTTAATTCGAAATATATAATGACTCCTTAATTCGAATCGTATATATAGTTGATTAAAAGCCCGTTTATTTCCATCCCGTTTCCTACATGCCGCTGCTCATGTTCTACATGGTGTCGGTCGTTCGACTACAGCAGAAAGGGGAGTCTCTTGCCCTAGGGCTATGAACCAATTATCGACGCAGTGTTGCTGCGTTGAATTTCAACCGATATCCTCTGTAGGAAAAACTGCCATGTCCTCCTACCGCTGGTTGACGCAGCTCCGCCAGAAAATGGTTGTGATTTTTTTTAGTGGGTCCAATGTCTCGAAGGCGATTGGTTTAACGATAAAGTTTTGCTCCAGTTCACGATGTGTAGCCAACTTGCGATCTTCAGCAAGGCGAGCGGCTGCTCCGACCTCACGGCTAGTATGGCGAGCATGCGAAGCGACCAATGTGAAAGACACGGTAACGTCGTACACGACGGAGTGACCATCACTCCGCGGAACTAGAGTCAGGTCATCCGGACGCAGTTGGTTCTTGGCTGACAGACCGACCGGCTCTTTGTCTGCAGGTATGTGGACTGACTGCATGATGTGTATTATGTGCCGAATGCCTTTAAAAACCTACCGGCGCAAGCGGTAGCATACATAAGCGAGCTTACCCGTTGAAGACACCGGTAGGTAATATCTCTCACAGTTATGTGCAAAGCAAACAGATTTCCCCAAAGACAGAAACAATGCGAAGTATGGTATTGACCAGCATCGGCCCCAGCTGCTGTGAGGGAATGGCCTGAAGCCATTTGCCGCTCATCGGATCAATTGCGGCTCTTAGTCGCGCCTGCTTCTAAATGTTGTTCACCTAGATCAATCTTCAACCGCTCGTGAATCGACTTTACTAAGTGCAAGTCCAAAACCAATTGTGAAATGCGCTTATACAATGAATCTCAAGTTTCTGCATAGCAGCGGAAAGCTTGTTCCATTTGGGCGATGAAGCTGATAGGTAGGTATCCGATGGTGCAATCTCTGACACCAATATCTCGGGGTTTTTTAGAGACCCGAGGTAAGCAAAAATTGCCTTTTGTGAAACCATGCGAATCCTTATTTCCCCTGCAGACGTATAGCGCAAAACTTGTACCCGCGAGGTTTGCCTAAGCTAAACATTTAGGATACGCTGATGGGTACTTCGCAAGGTTTCGTCTAACGATTGGAGCAGGTCTAGTTCGGCATTGGCTCGTGAGCAATGCAAGAGATACATCAGCCTCGAGGTTGACAAACTCACGCATAGCAGCTAGAGGGATGGGTGAGCGACCAAGAGTCGCTCAGAGAAAGTCCAAGAGTCGTCGAGAATTGGCGCCCCTAGAAGCTTGAAATCGTAGTCAGGAATCAACCTGGCAGCTAGCAGATTATTGCGCACTATTTGAAGCATGGTGCTGCAATGAGGGTCCTCTTGAAAAAAAATGAAAACCTCGCACCGGCGACGTTTAACTTGAGTCCTAGGGCCGCCTTAATCTTTTTTACCCGGGCAATGTCTCTCTGAACCATCGGGGCGTCTCCGGTGAAAGTGCCGTCGTCCAAAAGCCACGGTCGACGTTCGGAAGAAGGGCGTGTTTGAAGCTCATGGACAGCGATGCAAAATAGAGCGGGGCTACCCTGTTGAACACCGGAGCATGACTTAATGAACTCTCTCTATGCTCTCGTTAGAGTTTTATTTGCTTATATTCAAGAGGCAACAATTGTCTCCTTATGAACGTGTACACCGGATAAATCAAGTGAAAACGTCACATATCCTCCAGGTTCGGGCGTGTCCAGTCTAGCAAAGTTCCACGCACAGAGGCGGCGTTACCCCGTTGAATGTCCAGCGATAGTCTCTGGTGCAGGTACTCGACAGCTCTAGTGTCCCCTGTCGAACGATTGAGCGCCTTGCCGACACGTTGAATAAGTTTATGCGTCTCCGGGCCAGGTCCCCCTAATGTCTCGAATGCCAGTGGACGAAAGTGGTGGGGGTAAGTGATACTGGCATACTTTCTGCACTTGTTCGCTTCCGCCAACATAGACGCGTGTCCAGCATGTTCCGCTCCCGCACTGACCATTGAGGGGGCTAATGAGTCAGTAACGGTTGCATCCCATACCAGCATGAACTCTCTCTGCCAAATTAACTTGCGAGGAAGCCTGTACATCTGGAATGATAGCGGGTAAGGTCGGGAAGGTAGGAACGCTCAGCCGTAAGCAGGTATTCTTGTTTGTGTTAAAGACGATTTTGAAGCCTAGCTTGACGAGTGCATTTCGTGGGGCACTCCTGCTGTAGTCAACGAACGCTCGTGTTGAATGGACGCCGCTCCCGCACCTCCCCTGATATCGCAAACGAGGTGATGTGGGGAGACCACTGCGACGATGTCCTGCAGAGAAAACGGCCCACCTGCGGATGTCTTGTTGTGACATCATTGCTTAAATGTTTTGTTTATACACGAGCGCAGTATCGTCTGCAAACATGCATTTGGCTGATTCGTCGTGTAAATATTTTTTTTTATTGCAGTGCAGTATGCCTAGTAGTGGCCCGATCACGCACCCTTGGGGAACACCGAATGGTCTTAGATATTTTCTGACGACTCACTCTTTTGTTTCGAAACAGTAAAAATACGTGGCGATATTACGGAGTAAAGTGATTCCCTTTTTTGACATGTTCAGTTTTCTTTGTCAACTTCCGAAGCTATCGTTTCCTGTGCCGAACTGGTTATCGTGTAATATATCGCCGGCTATTTTAGCCGCTTGAGAAATCATTTCTCAACGAACCTACTAAAAGAGCTTAATAGGTATATGGGTCTGAAGTTGTCGAGATCTTGTTTGCTACCAGTTGTTTATGTACCAGCACTAATTCTGATCGCCTTAGGGCCATTGCAAATCGACCGCGTACAAAATATAGCGTTGATAAGCTTCTGGCCAATGTATATGAATAACGATAGATATTATACTATTATTAAGTATGCATACGATTTGACCCGCCGATATAAATGCACACACTCACATATACAATATATATATATATATATATATATATATGCATATATACAGGGTGTTTCAGGATTATTTTTAAAGCGATACATGAATTGTAGAGCTCATTAAAGCAAATATTTTTTCCAATAGAACATGGTCTCCAAGAAGCTTGTTTCGGAATGAGAGTTCAATTACTACAATTTGTAACACTGGTGTTTTGCCCGACATAGGAGCATACAATATGCAATTGCGAGCCAACAACCAGTACTCTTATACAGAAACTCAGCCCACTGTCGTGTTCGTGAGAAAATTCTGCTTCTTCTGAAGAACATATACGGCCGGTCAGAAGATGCGGCATGGTCGCTTAGAAGAGAATTTGCAAAAAATGAAGTTCTTTATTAGCCTTCACGCCAAATATCTCAAAATCATTACCCTACGACCATTTGCAGCACTCAAAGATATGACGACCATGTTGGTACTAAACTTATGGAAATGGGAGCTGTAATTGCGGAGTAATTATTTTTTGGCGGGATGTCCAGATTAAGTGCATGTTAAATGACTGTGTGGAGACGCGCTGCGGCTATCGCACGACATGTCCACGGTAGTGAACGCCGGCGCACAGTCACTTTACATGCACTTAATCTGGGATGTGTTATTTTTGAGCGCTGTGAGTGGTCGTAGGGTAATGATTTTGAGGTATTTGGCGTGAAAGCTAATGAAGAACTTAATTTTTGCGAATTCTCTTCTAGGCGACCATGCCGCATCTTCTGACCGATCTTATATATTTTTCAGAAAAGCTGAATTTTCTCACGAACACGGAGGACTGGTTGTCTCGCAACAGCACATTTTATGCTCCTATGTCGGGCAAAAACACCAGTGTCACAATCTGTAGTAATTTAACTCTCATTCCGAAATAAGACTTCTTAGAGACCATGTTTCATTGGAAAAAAACATTTGCTTAAACGAGCTCTACAATTCATGTTTCGCTTTAAAAATATTCCAGAAACACCCTCTATATAAAGATATATATATAGCAACGAAGCCAGGAAATGCGTGTTTTAGAAATCCTACAAATTTAGCAGCGCCTTCTTAGATGGGCTACCAGAGTCGAGGCGAGCTCAGCCGCAGTAAAAACAACATCTGCAGCTGCCTTAACCGTGTGATAATATTTCGACAGTTTTGCAACACGCGTCGAATGTCCGCCACGGCCAGTACTGGTCGGGTCTCGCCTCCACTTCTTTCGTCGGCCGCCCTTTAGCCTCCGAAAGACTGTGATATGGCGGGCGGGCGGGCGAACAATTATAGATTATCAACCCCCGACGGCGCCAGACTATGGCTGGTTCGTCATAACTGTTGTCGTTGTTGTTGTTGTTGCTGCTGTTGTCGTTAGTGTTGTTGCTATCATTAGCATGGCAGCGTCGACAGCTACACGTAGGCGGAGTGTGTTGCCTCATTAGCGATTTTGACAGGCCACGGCGAGCTCGTTCCTAGCAGAGCCTCAGTGTGGGGGAGAGCATCGCCCACCCCCAACACGACCGAACTCATGAGGGCGTCGGGCGTGTCGTATTGGGGGGAGGGGCAGCCCCCACCACCACAGGCTAGACAGGCTGGTCACGGGGGGTCTGAGGGGCACGACGCCTGCTCTGCCGTCCCCCTGGAGTAAGTACGCCACATTCGCCGTGTCATCGAGCAGCAGCAGCAGCTCACCGAGAGCAGCCCAACTGACACGCCAACAACGACGTCGCCAATAACAACAACGACGACGACAACGACGGTAGCAGCAGCAACAACAACAACAACGACAACGACAACACTACACGCAGCGCTCTTTTTGAGTAGAGCGAGGACCGCGGTCGTTACCGCGTGGGGGAGAAAACGGGCCGGGCAGCATACGGCCAGACAGCCATCTTTTATCTAAAGCACACGCAAATCGAGGGAACATCAGTGAGTGAGAAACAGCGAAACGCCAAGAGTAGTTAAAACTTATCGAACGAGGAAAAAAGCGTCCACTTTACATGGTCGTTTATATATATATATATATATATATATATATATATATATATATATTATATATATATATATATATATATATATATATATATATATTATATATATATATATATATATATATATATATATACTTATATATATTTATATATATATATATATATATATACATACATATAAATATATTTATATATATGCGTCTCTGTGTATCGATACATAAAAAGTAAGGAAGCCAAATACAAAGTGCAATATATGTTGGTGTATATATATATATATATATGTTGGAAACGAGTCAACATACGTGGCTTGACTAAAACGCCGACTGATGAGCAGAAGCCACAGCTCATTCCTGTTGCTGTCGAAGACCATTAAAAAGTTCTCCTACCAATCTAGCCTTCGACCACACTAAACTACCGAACGTGGAACGGGCTGCTGGTCAAACGGGCGACCGCAGTAGGAGAACGATGGGCAGGAGGCGGGGGAGGAATAAAGTGTAGCTAAGACGCATCGAAACCGATAGCAGCATCGAAGAAGCGAGAGAAATAGCAGAAAAAAAGCCTGAAGCCTGAGTGAAAAAAGAGTGATAAGAGAAATGGAACAAAAGGAAAAGGCGGCGGAAAAGCCCAAGAGCGACGCGCTTACGGCGTATAGTAGGATTCATTCTCCTGGCCATTATCGTGCTCTTCATCATCTTTAGTCTGGGCTGTGTGTGAGAGCGCTCCAGCCTGGGTAGGCGTCGATTGTGCAACTCGGGCAACTCCTCAAGAGATTTGCTACCACGCTAGATGTCTCCCCTATCTCTTTCTCTCTTTCTATCTCTCTCTTTCCTTTTTAATATTTCCTTTGTTTTACAGCTGACCGCAGTTGGATGTCCGCGGTGGCCTTGATCACTTCGTTAGCAAGCTTGAAACGAGCAAGCGAAACTCTCGACAGAGATCTTTTCCGCACAGCAGCAGCAGCACCACCACCATACTTGGCAATAGACGCCAAAGGCAAAGGTTGACAGATGTCCAAAACGACGCCGTCTCTAGATTGATACGACCGAGAGTCCACTGAGACTAAAACCACTGGAGTTTGACAAACGACAAAGTCCCTGACTTATCCGGTCAGTAAGTCTGGCCCATCTTTAAGCCGAGAGGGTACAATCCTGTTCTGCTTGCACTGGTTAATTTCACTGCGGAAAATGATGTTTCGAGGACAACTGTGAGAAGGCGCCTCTAGTTATGGTAAGAAAAAAGTGTGCAATTGATTCTAAAAAGACGATTACGTTAAGCGTTGTTAGCAGTCACACGTGGCCTCGGTTACTCGTACACAGGGGATTTATCGACTTCCAAACCGCCTTTGACTGCGTACCTAGAGATCGACTCCTTGGAAGACTGCGCGAGATGTTTGGGATCAAAAGCAGAATGGTTAACATTGTGTGCGCTATGTTAGCCTATTGCGTTCTTATACTTAAACAAAAATCGAAAATCCTACTAACGAAGAGACGATTACTCAGGACACGCGCGTTACTCAAAAGAACTTTACCAATCCCTTCTTTTTTTATGCTGCACATAGCAAAACTTTTAAAATTGTTAACAGCCGTTTATACATTCTATGCCAACGGTTACATAGCATACATACAAGAAAATCCTGAAACCATCTGCAGTATTATCTCAACGAAGCCGCTAAATGGTGTAGGAAGAAAAGGTTGATAATCCACATAGCAACAACCAAGACTTTGCATTTTAGTAGAGGGGTGCTTGCGCCATCGCGGACCACTACATAAATATAAATGGCCGACCCCTTGAAATAGTCGACTACTACCTCGGATATCTCTGACTCCAAAATCTTCTAAAGTACGCATATCAGCTAAGTACGAGCAAAAAAACTAGCAACGATACGCTTAGTTAGTACAAAAACAACTCTGAATATAGTATACCTCAAAATATTCTCCATTGTTACATATTAGCTACTTATGATGGCAGTGCACTTTACAGTAATTGACATGAAACCTTATGCTTGCCAAGGAATAACTTAGCCTTAGTAGCAGCTACACTAATTGAACATTTTTGAACATTAAATTATTTTCTGACTATCGTGCATTGTAAATTAATAGACACTTAAAGTTCGCCACCAAAAATTACATTGAAGGTCCAGCCTTTCGCAATAAAAACAGAAAAATCCAGCCTCACCAAAAGAATCGTACCTTGATTAGTCAATTCATGTGACATAGATGCCACCACTATATATGCATAAAGCCAAAAAACATTATTGTGTATGCAGCTCCGGTGGTATTAAACGTCATCATATATTTATATATGCCTTCCACGCGTGCAATTAAATTCCGGAAATGTTCTTAGCGGCAATAAAGCGTCATGTGTTGTCAAGCTAAACTAAATGATATCTCCACTACGAATCTTATAGCGGCATAAACACGTTTTAGTCTTTTTTAGCTGAATTAACAGTAGAAACTAAATACAAGTATCTCTAAAGAATACGCCGAGCAAACGTCACGCTATTTGTATCGCTAACTACAAATTGATTACTACTTGCGACAGTGGCCTTCTCAAGTTCAGATCGTGAGGCTGTTTTGTACATAAACCTGGCGAATGGATATAATAGGTAGAGGGTTAACTTTTCATATATTTTGGTGTTACTTGACTTAAGTCATTACACTGCTAAGCAACTTGTTGCGGCTGTACAGTTCTCCCCCCCCCCCGCCTATACAAACAATAGATAATGAAAATCGGCGTGCCGAGTCTAACACCCGTCAATTGGCAAAACACGTCGCCGCCACGCCAAGACGATTACCTCCACACGACTATCAACATCATCACCACCACTACCACATTCAAATTCGAATGAAATGAAGTTGAAGAACCAAAGAACTCGCCCACTGGTTTTGACTGTTTGCGCTTGGGGGGGGGGGGGGGCGGGCCCGCGTCCACCCGTGCGATAGGTAACGGCTGGCCACAGTAAACGAACGCCATCTGCGACGAATCAATCTGCACGAACCGGCGCAAGCAGATTGTGTCAGGTAGCAAGCAGCATGAGCAGCAGCAATTTGTCGGTCAGCCAAAAGCTGCAAGCACCTGTTCCCTAGTGAAAGTGATGAGGATCGTCATTCGCTAGAGATCGAAGCGAGTAGAGGGGTAGTCTTCGTTGCGAGACCTTCTTCACACTTAGCCTCCTTCACACTGTCCTGTCTCATTTGTGCGCTATGGCGTCTGACTGTTCCTTCGTTTTCTGACTCGCTTTCTATCGGCCGCCCTCTCTCCGGCGCTCCCATGTTTCTCTCTCTCTATCTATCGGGCTCACCAGCTTGCGTTCTCTGTATCTACTTTCATCGTTGTGGTTTCCGCACCCCCCCCCCCGCGGTCCCTCCGCGTCAACGATCATTCGAGCAGCGTCATCATCTGTCACGGCGTCGTCAGCAACCGTTCCTACTCATTCGCCCGGCCATGCCTGCCTCAGGCCACATTTAGCGGCGATTCCCTCCCTACAGAGGACAGCCCTAGTGTTCTTCGGGCGACTCGCTCGAGGCGGGATGAGCGCGACATCATGAGGACAAGCGAGAGAAAGAGGTAGAGGGGGTAGAGAGAGGAGGTAGCAAGAGAGAAGGTAGAGGGGTAACAAGGGAGAGAGAGAGAGGGGGGGGGGACAGAAGTGTAGGGGATGGAGAAAGAGAGAGAGAAAAAGAGGGGAAAGATAACGAGGCATAATTAAATTGTGGCCAGCCAGTTATATCTCAATCAGCGGCATATTGTGAGGGGCCGGCGAAGCGACATGTGGGGTGGGTGCGAGACGAGCTAGGAACTCTATCAAGATAGGGCAGTGACAGTTTGTGGACGACAAATTAGCACACACCGGACAACCACCGATCGGCGACGGACAGCCGCTTTGGTGTCGGTAGGAAGATGGAGAAGGAGATCCAAGTGGAAACTGCTGATGAAGGCTCGATTTCAAAACGAGAGAAGAACAAGAAGCGAGGGGAGGAGATCTTCATTCCAACAGCGAAGAAGAGACGACAACAACGACGACGACAAAAACAACAACAACAACAACAACAAAGCTAGCAAATAACGGCTTCTTTTTCAATTGAGTAAGCTGGGCGGCGTTCAACAATCCGGTGACGGTGGCGCCAGTTAGCAAAAGCTATGCCACTTCATTTCTCTTTGGAAAACAGCAGAACAGCGGCAGCAGCGTCATGAGTGGCAACAATCTCAACGACTACATTGGTCGGTGACAGGGCCGGTTGCTACAATAGGTGTGAACAATATTTGCCAGTGTTCCTAGTTTCATCGGCAATAATCACTATTAATTTTGGCAAAAACTTTTTTTTGGCACAAAAAAAAAATTACTAAAACGTGTAGGACTTAAGCAGATTCGGATCAATCGTTGTATATATACATTTCAAACATTTATTCACCTTTGCCAGGTAGTATAAACAAAATATATATCTCTTCACTTTATACAATAGCGGCTAAAATTGCACCATTGGGCATGGTCGTGACATCCGGTACATATAAGTATATACTACACGGACTATATGGCTACAACCCAATTTTCTTCTATATGGAAATAGACTAGAAATCGTTGTATAGGATTTTTTGACGTATTGTTACTCTCTTTGGCGAGATGAGTAAAAAATGAGTACAGGTAGTGTAGTATGCACAAACACCTGTGCTTTAAGCGAGCACAGGTGTTTGTGCACACTACACTAGGTATATATATATATATATATATATATTATATATATATATATATATATATATGTATATATATATATATATATATATATATATATATATATGTATATATATACATATATATATATATATATATATCTATATATATATATATATATATTATATATATATATATATATATATATATATATATATATATATATATATATAATATATTCAAATTCAATTCAATTCAGACGTGGTTTATTTACGGAACTGCATACATTCACATGCTTAAGTTCTTGTTATGAAAAATGGTACAAGGGTTTGGGAATAAAAGGAGAAAAAGAAGAAGATAAAGCAGCAGATAATACCTATACCATATTATTGGCGATACTGACATGCAAGGCAAAGGAGCACACTGAGCTATAACTTCATAGACATTATAACTCGAAATGACAAGTGAAAACTAAGTTGTTGAAACTAACTTGTTATGAAAAGTGATACAAGGGTTTGGGAATAAAAGGAGAAAAAGAAGAAGATAAAGCAGCAGATAATACCTATACCATATTATTGGCGATACTGACATGCAAGGCAAAGGAGCACACTGAGCTATAACTTCATAGACATTATAACTCGAAATGACAAGTGAAAACTAAGAAATTTGATCATCGCCCTCAGTAGATTCCCTTTCTCCGTCATGTATTCCTATTTAAAAGCCATATTTTGACGTCTCGGGTAAAGCAGGTCAGGGACTTCGAGTGACGGATTTCATGCGGGATACTCTCCCACACGACGGGCAGTTTATATACAAGAGATTGGGTACTAGATCTTTTCTGTACCCGAGGTATCACAAAAGTGGTGGTTTCCGCCGCTGAGGGACTAGAGGGAAGGCAACCTCAACAGGAACTAAACTACGACTGATCTTGAAGCCGAAAGTACCTACTTGAAGACGATACAGCGAATCGATGGATAGGATCTTATAATCACAATATATATATCTAACAGGTTGGCTACGTCTCATCCCAAATATAGCCCTCAGTGCATCGTTCTGCATGACTTGAACCCGATGCAGAACGTGATCATAACCACTTCCCCACAAGAGAATGCCGTAAGTGAGTACCGGCACAAACAGCGTTTTGTAGATCAATATCAGACCATCCAACGGAACTCCCACACGACGTAAACGTCGCAAGGCCGATATATCTGCATAACATGTTATATGATCCATATGAGCGCGCCAACTTAAACCATCGTGTAAGATGAGGCCTAAACATTTAGTAGTTGACGAAAACTTCAGACCGAATTCTGAAGAAAGCCGATCAAGATCCGCCCGCAACTTTAGTTGAGGAGAGCGAAACAGAGTGAGACTAGTCTTGCTAGCATTAACAACGAGGCCGAAATAATTAAAGATTTTGATTACCTCTTTCACTTGAGATAGTGAGCGCGGTATATCGAGGGCTGGAGAGTCAACCCTAAATAAAAGTGAAGTATCATCGGCAAAAGCTAGCGGTTTACCAATGCTCTCTTTTTCAATATTAAGCAGAATGAAATTAATGAGAATCAAAAAAAGAAACGGTCCTAGCACCGATCCTTGTGGAGTTCCAATATTAACAGATCTCCACGAGGAAACCACTTGCCCTATACGAACGGACTGCAATCTAGAGGATAGAAATGAATTAAACCACTCTACTGTACCTGCAGAACACCCAAGGTTTTGCAAGATTTGAAAGAATGGCGAACGCAATTGAATGCTGCAGTGACATCGAGAAAAACGCCTAGACAGGCTTTTGTCGATTCAACGGAGTCGGGTATGTATGTATATATATATATATATATATATATATATATATATATATATATATATATACATGCATACAAATATATAAATGGAGAAAGACGGCCACATATATATATATATATATATATATATATATAACGCTTACTGTTAAGGGTTACCCATACTAAATAGCAGCACTTGCTTTCGGAATGGATCCCTCGGAGAGTTGTTGAGATGTGCGCTTTGAATAATTTCCAATATTTTTGATAGAGCATTCAGGTACCACTAATTCACCGTCTCGTATTCACGGAAATTGGTGACACACGTTATCGAATAGCGGTTTAATCATTTCTGGTAGTAATTAGTGTCCCAAAAAAGATATTTCCATTTACACACATATTGGTTTTAACGCAGCCCAACCAACATGCAGAGACGTGCATAGCTCAATATTGGCATCATTCTCCGAAAAACCTAGCCCTCGTTTAGTCTGCTCGACATGGCTAAACCGAACATGAATGCATCAATGCATCAAGGACAACAGCGCCGGTCGATCCCGGCCACACAGCCCTGTTGTTTATGTTGTTGTTGTTGTTGTTGTTGTTGTTGTTGTTGTTTGTGTTGTTGTTGTTGCTGTTACTGTTGCTGTTGCTGTTTCTCTTGCTGTTATTAATAATGTCCCTGCACTTGCTGCAGTCGTTGTTATTTTTGACGATGCTCCTCTGTACCACAACATTACGCGACAGCGCTATCTAAATATCGAACAGAGTAAGTCTGCTCTTACCAGAGTCATCCATCTAATCGAGGTTAGCAACGGAATCGTTTTGCACGGCGCCTATATTCTCACATGGCGTGCAGTCACGATATGCACATTAATAAGATTCAGACAACATATAGAGGGGGTAAGTCCTTGCTGGTAGTGACGCAAACGATGCTTACATAATTAGGTTTTATCTGCCCCATCCCCCTAATTTGACAATGATTGTGGCTCTCATTTAGGACCGTTTGATATTTAGGATTTGGGTCGCCTAGCGCGTGGATGCAAACATGCATGCTAAATAGCCACTGCTATATGCAAATATATATATATATATATATATATATATATATATCGACGATCAACGTTGAGTCAACCCGATTGCGCGTGCGGTATGCGACTTGCCGAGGCCATGTGGGGAGGTGCCCCAGCGGTAGAGCACCCTTCCCACCAGAGAGGCACGTGGCCGCTCTATCTGAACCGTAGATCATCAGATCCGCTAAACTGAGGCGGTCAAACAGCAAAAGGGTCCATCGCTAATTCCAGGTCAATGCAAAATCATTGCAGCTGGCAAATCTCAAGAGGAAAGGCAAATTGCAGATGCTGTCCGAGAAATGCATGCTATGGCAACGCCGTTGGACACGAAGAACATGAATCTGCTGGGGTCCCTAATAGGTGCAGGAAGAATTCCTCAAGCCCTAGTTGACACACAGCATTTCCTGGAAAATGTGAGACTATATCTAAGGACAACGCTTCGCCCTTGGAGACATGGCCTAGAGACACCACAATTTAACAAAATACTTCGAAGCACACCTGCACTGATATATGTATTCCATGGTCAGCTAAATTAGGTGCATAAGATCAACTGCCGAATATAAAGCTGCGCGGCAGGACATAGGAGAAGGCAAACTTACCTCTAAAGGAGATTAAGAAGAGCAGCGGATATAATACCAGTTCGTTATGCAGCCTCGCCATACTAGTTTTGTTATTGTTCCGAATCACTGGTGAAAGATCACTAGCTGCATGGAGGGCTCTGGTAGATTTCTAAGTTAGAGATAATTAAACGAAATTATAAAATGAGTCTTTAGAAAATCAAGCATAATCTGCTACACTGAGGCAACAATGCCTCAGGCTAAATTACAATAGGAGACCTGACGGCGTAGTGTTCCAAGGCATTGCAAGTGCAAGGAACTATGGCATTTAATACCAAGTGCCCTGCATGCGATGTCACAGAGACTCCCTTCTATCTAGGCCATAGCTCTGTAAAGCTCTCTCGAGGTATGTAGTTGAGCATGCTAAGGCAAATAAACATATAAATAGCTATTTGAGGCTGCGTATAGACCCATTATGAGGTAGAAGGGTCTTGAAGCAAATCAGGTTGAGCTAGTAGCAACCTGTTATGAAAACTTGGTTTGTCGGTACCACCTTTTTACGACCGCTTTTCATAAGCAGCTTCACAAAAGGCTCGAGTAAGTGACGCGAAGGATTCCCGCCGCATTCTACAAGGCGCTATCTGCAGTTTTGCTAGAAATAGCCGTTTCACAACCAGATAAACATGTACACCAGAGACGCCGTGAATTGCGCTCTTTCACTAGAAGCGTGATCAAACTACCAGAGTTCACGGCCAAATGGCAGGTGCAATTCTACATACTAACAGGCTTCACGTCTGATGTACCAACTAAATACAGGTAGTTCAACAAGTTCTTAAAATAAAAACCAAGAATTTTCCAAATCTTGTTTTTAATTTTTTCTTATTCGATATACTCCCCGAGAAGCTCAATACACTTTTCCCACCGAGATTTCAGAGCATTTATACCTCTTGAGTAGAATTCCGCGTCTTTAGACTGAAAATAGGCATTGACAGCAGCCTTAACCTCTTCATTGCTGGAAAAACGCTTTCCACCGAGACTATTCTTCAAATGTCCGAAGAGGAAATAATCAGAGGGGGCCAGGTCTGGAGAATAGGAAGGTTGTTCAATAAGTTCGAACCTCAGTTGGGCCAATTTTGCCGATGCTTGCCGCGACTTGTGTGCAGGAGCATTGTCCTGGTGAAACAGGACAATTTTCTTCTGCAAAGCGGACCGTTTCACGATGAGTTCTTGCTTCAGGCAGTCCAACAGCCTTGCATAATATTCTCCCGTGATCGTTTTACCGCTCTCAAGATAGTCGACCAGAATTATTCCACGTTGGTCCCAAAAAACCGTAGCCATCATCTTTCTGGCCGATGCCGTTGTCCGCACCTTCTTCGGAGGTCCTTCACCAGGTGCACATCATTGACGAGATGCTTCTTGGGTCTCGGGAGTGTAGTGATGGACCCAGCTTTCATCGACGGTCACGAATCTGCGCCAAAAATCCGACGGATTTTTCTACATCTTGGCCAAATTTCGCTGTGAAGCGGAAACACGCGCGTCTTTTTGGCCTTGGTTGAGCAAATGCGGCACCCATTTTGCTCTGAGCTTTTTCATCTTCAAGTTCTCGTGCAGGATGAAATGCACACTACCCAAACTGATACCCAAGGCCTCCGCTATCTCCCTAATGTTCACTCGCTTATCTGCGGCAACGATTTTCTGCACTTTTTCCACGTTTTCCTCATCAGTTGCCGTTTTTGGGCGTCCTGAACGTAGTTCATCCTCGGTGCTCCTGCGACCTCTTTTTAACTCATTAATCCAGTTGGAAACAGTGGCAAAACATGGCGCAGAGTCACCGTACATCTCGTTTAATTCAGTTTCCTTTGGGTCGCATTCCAACCTTTAAAATAAAAATGCTTGATAACCACTCGAAATTAGTTTTTCTCCATTTTTCAAAACCACGCCGATACGTTGCACGGGAAAAGCGATCAAACAAAATCGCAACGGCCAATCACCATAATATTTTGACTGCTAGCAGTCGAAAAGTTGCCGTTTCCAATAGCGGTGTTTCCAAAGCTCATTTTACGAACTTGTTGAACTACCTGTATTTGTTGTTCTTTCAATCATATTCATAATTGAAGTTAGTGTTAAATTTTAATTTGATCTAAGCTAGACAATTTAGCGTTTATATATATATATATATATATATATATATAAGTGTGTGTGTCTGTGTAAGGGTGTATTACCACTTTAGGTTTACGATGAATCTCACCTCATGGGGTGGTGTTTTGAGCCGCTATTGACAGGCTTCACGCTTGCTCAACCAGTTCTACCCTTTTGCCTGCGCTTTGCATAATGGAAGCCTGTCCCGACGACGACGACGACAGGTGCCTTTGCTAGATGAACCTTTGTCTCGAGGTCACGATTGAGAAAAGCCAGCAGAGATCGAGCGAGTGACGCGCCAATGCACACTGAACAATAAAGGAGAGAGAGAGAGAGGTAGAAAAACTGGCGAACGAAAAACTGGCCTAATGACAATGTGTGCCTAAGAGCAGCCGTGGAAACGAAGCGGGTCGTGTGCCAGCAGTCCGGGCCAGCAAAAAGTCTGCCTGCCTGTCTGGAGGCACAGCTGAGCTTAGTCTCGGTGAGAAATGTTCGTCTTTCCCGCGCCGAAGCTGGAAGCAGGAACCGTCCGTCGTCTTGGATCACCTCTCTTAAGCTGGCTGATCGTCGAGGAGCTTCGTCGGGGAGCATAATTAACGCTTTGCCAGCGGTGGCAACGGCAGCTCACGACGGCGCCTCTCTCGTTGGGCGCCGATGTGTGACCGACGCTGGGCCGACTACTGCCCCCCGACTACCCCCCCCCCGAACCTCCTGCCCCGAGGTTCGGCCCCGCAGGAGTGTGCCGGGCCCTCCTGCGTGCTGCGTTGCTTTTTGCATCAAAAAGAGCAAATTATGCCTCTGCGTGACGCCTGACATGATGACACGTGCGATCGTACTGATTGCCGTGACTATATGGCACGTATTCACTGCGCTACCACGTTCTCTGCTGTTCCCTCGTCAAAACGAAAGGACATATTGCATACTTGTAATTATGTTAGGGAATTAATTTGTTTAAGACAACCCGTAGAGTCTGAGTTGAGTATTTTGATGAATAAATAAACTAAACAATATATATATATATATATATATATATATATATATATATATAGTTTTGCTTGACGTGTATACTAAAATACACATGTCACTTCTTTATATCAGGAGCGCTTAAAGCGGCAGCATAAAATATATAAATGTAAGTTTCCTTCATTTCCCGAGACCCCTGAATAACCAATTACGACATTAAAGTACCCAGAAGAACTATGCATGGTTATTGCATTATCTTAAGTTAATGCATGATTACAACCTACTCGCTAGAACAAACGATCCCAGTTTAAGTACTACACTCCAATCTCCATATATTTAATTGTAACACAACTGGCAAGATCATATGTCGTAAATTATACAACTTGTATTTGCGCAAGTTGTGGTTACATTGCGGGTTCTGTACCGATGTGGTCGTGTTCATTAGTTAGACGTGAAGAAGCTGACGCGAATATCATAGGGACACACTTACAAGCAAAGAGTCTAGATTTCAGCAAAGTGGTAGTTCATACTTGATTGCACTTTGCCAAATTCCTGGTCTTGGATTACATCTGTTGTTCTAAAGTACGCATGACAAGACGTTCATCTTACTGATGTTGCTATTTCAATTGAACACTTAGACTTGTTGAGTGCGTCAAGCCATTTACGAGCTTGCGACGTATGGTGGTATCCATGCTTAACGTCTCTACGCACCCCCCCCTCCCGCCTAGAGATAAAAAGGTCCCCTTGGCATACAGGTCACACACGGTTGTTTTGGAACCTGATTATCCAGTGTCATGCTTTGATTGCTGTAGAAGAGAGTCACCTTGCAGTCACGGACGTCACTCATTGCTGATAGCTCGTCGGAAGTGCGGCCAACCAGGTTACCAGGAGGCTGCTTGCCTCAACTCCACATTTTGAGCCAATTGTAGCATGACGCCAGGTCCAATGCCCGGATATGTATTTCAGCAAGGAGAAAAACCGCCTTATCATGCCGAAGGCCGCGACGTCACAACACGTCAGAGTCATTCGGTAGCGGTCATCAAAGATGCACTGTTCATTCAGGGTATCCTGCGGAAGCTGCTTGCGGACCCCAAGTCTCATCCAATTTCCCATCTATAAGCAAAACTTTAACGTGGAAGTTTTCATGCTAATGACGTTGGGTAAGCTCATTGTGATCAGAGGCGATTTTCTGGCAACCTGGCGAGAATTTTTCCCAGGGAGAGGCCTCCGAAGGCAGGCGCCGTATTCTGGTTTTCACAGCCGAGTTTATTGCTTTAAATTTCGCCCCAATGTGGGCAGATCTAGCCCCTCGAGCCTCCCAATTCAAGCGGTGTAGCTATATGCGAGTTCCGCGGATACCAGCTTATTAGGCAATCGCAAGCCAGGTGATGCGGATAATGTACAACAGTGTCCTAATAAACACTAGTAGCGTTCCGCAAGTCATTAGATCTCTAGGCCGTTGGAAGACCTGTCGCATAAATATTCACGCGTAATGGAAAGCTCAGGTGACTGAGCTGACTCTTTAATAAGATAGAAGATAAGATTGAACGAAGCCAGGAGGCCTCGCCTGGGAAATCAAGAGGAATGGCTGCAATGGCTGCCCGGATCTGCGCAGGGTCTCGACGCGCTCCTAGACTCCGTGCAAGGCCTATAACTATAAACTCATGAGAAAGTTGTAGCACGAGGCTCCCTTCTTTTAGTTTTGTTGTAGTGCACAGCGATCCCTAACATAAAATGGGCTGAGAGGAGATGGTTTAGTAGTTATTGCACATTTGGTATCAGACCGCTCATAATGAACCTTAATCTATCCGCCAACAACATGAGCGTAAGTGCGTTACTTGCATGTTTTCTCCTCAGGAAATAAAATGGTACATTGGGGCCGGTTTTGTTCTATCTAGCGACCTGGCGTCTCACCACTTAGTTTATGGTATCTGAAGAGCGCACTCGTAGGAACGTTATTGGACGTCTCGGGAGTAATCGAAAGGGTTGGCGAATATGAAGCAAAGAGTGGAGTAGAACTGAACACAGCTATATGCGAAGATTTGTTTCTATCTGAAGACTTGACCCGAGAGCGCTTACCTGTATCAAGGGCATTTACTCTTCATAATTCGGAACTAACGAAAGTGCCAATATTCTTTGAGGGTATTTTTAATGTGTAAATAAATGGCTTGCTCAGCTCAGACGTGCATGCAATCGACCTAAACTAATGGCTCACACAGCAGCTTTTTCTTGTTTCGTTCTTTCTTATTAGCTTCCAGGTCTACTCACATATTTAGTAACGTAGCCACGACGACGGTAAAAGCTTAACCCAGAGCTCCAGCATGCTTTTAAGACACAGACACTCCTGCCAGTATCAAAGAGAAGACGAGACCTTCTCGACGGATCACCCTGAGTAAATCATCAGCGCAACGATTGGCATCGATGTCGCAGGTGAAAAGATAATTTCACTCATAGACGAGGCCGATCTAGAAGAGTTCAAAAGCGACCTCACGCAAATAGGGGATCTCCAATCCGTAACAGGTGCACCACCGGAAAACACGTGCATTCGTTCTCAGCATGACTGGGTGACTCCTCTGTTCTAGAACCACGGCTTAGACGATTTAATCTGCTCAGCTCATTGGCCTGTGCGACGAGGCATGCCGGCATCCACGACGCTACTCTGGCGAGGCCGTTTAGTCATTCGGATTCCTACCGATGCTTGTGCCAGGGAACATGTCGCGCCAACACGCAAAACGGTGTGACGATGCTCTCCTTCAGGCTAGGGAAGCCCCTAGTTTGAGATGCAACCGTGTCGGACTCACTCACGCCCTGAGGTCTGACGCAGCGCATTTCAAAGGGAGTTTTTTTTTAAAACGTTGTAGATCAGGCGAAGAAGAGAAAGTGATTCATTTAATTTGAAGTAATCAACTGTTGGGCACGGGCGAAAAATGTCCCACCGTTCACTTTTGACACCGCTAAGGCCTGGATGTCCATGACGGAAAGACCGTTTAGTCGCATCTGAGCTAAGCTGAGTAGCACCATGGGAAACAAAAAAAAAATCGGACGAGTTTCTTAGTCAGAAGATCGAAATTTTGATCCAACGAGGCAACGCATGGCCAAAATTGGGCCAGTCCTGGACTGAACGTGGCCGGCGACTGACGACGCATAAGTGATATATATATATATATATATATTTTTGTAGATGTAAAATTTAAGTATCGATGCAAGCATTTTTCAGGTTCTTCCTTAATGCCTAATTATAATAGCATTTTTAGTGTAGTGTAATGAATAAAATGCGTTGTTAAACTGCTACTCTTCAGTGGTGCAATAAGTGAAATGCATTGTTGAACTGCATAAATGCATATGCAGAATGCATATGCAAAATATGTATAATAATACATAGTAGTGAGAGGAGCCACATTTCATGTCTGTGCGTTCTCTGCGCTGAGTAAAGGTGCCGGCGTTTGTCGCATAATAACAGGCACCGCTTGATTTAGATTATATATATATATATATATATATATATAATAACAACAACAGCTTCGACAAAATTTTATCTTATTTCTAACTGATATATTTCTAACTGAAATATAATATCCCTTCCCCGCAAGTCACGGTCACACCAGAATACAGAGAACCTATCATCGCACGACAGTTTCTACACTTGACCAGGTTTCGGTTATAAACACTATATCTTTGAGATTATGTTCCTTAATCGTGCATGCATTGAAATATAAATACCTTAGGGTGTTGCTAACAACGAAGGCAACAGGGGCGAGAGAACAGGCGGAGTGACACATTCGTGCGAGCAATCACCTCTGGCGATAGTCAGTTGCCAAAAAACTTATGAAACATTTACGAGATCATGTCAAATCATTTATTAAAAAAATGTCTTTATAGGCAAGCTTATTTTCGACACATACATCGTATTAAGCATTTATAATTATATTATATATGCCATTAGTTTATGAGATTATACGATATGCACTGCTATCAACTTGGGAATAATGATTCTAAATAAATATTCTGTTTTGTTATCGTATGGTTGTTGCTGTTGCTATAAAACCTGTACCATGCGTTGACATTGATTGAAACGGTAGCACTCAATGTTAGCGGCTATTCATGTAAATGAATCTCCATCGGGAGCAGAGCATACGCGTTGGTGAATCGACCTTGCCTTGCTGAGGCCGTCTAGCCACACCAGTAGTTGATCTGGGCTGGAAAACGGTGTGCTGTAATATTATAATCATAGGAACAAAGATGTTTACAGACGAGGTAATCTATCAGCGATTGACAGCCAGACCGGGGTGTCGTTCGAACCCGTCTATGCCTCAACCGAGATCCCAGTGACAGCCGTCCGTGGAATGGCCCCGCCATTATTCTTTCAAATAGGCTAGCGGTTGCATAGATTACCTACCTACCTCGAAGGTACGATGAATCAAACCAGCCGGTGCTGTGTCTGTATACAAGTACGTGTATATGTTTTTGTATATATATATATATATATACAATGCATGGGTTGTCGACAGCATCGCGGGTGGAGCGCCAGCCTCAACTATACTTGGGTACAGCGTGTTGTTGAGTGTGAATCTCTTGGCATATTATACAATGCGGACCGTAGTTGCTTATACAGTTTGAGCTCTGCTCCCAGCTTGTTAGACTATGTGTGGTTGTGTGTATATGTATACACTCGTTTATATGCCACGGTGCGCCGGGGTGATCAAGCTGTAACGATTGTAGACTCGCCTGTTGAATGCGATTTAGTTAATGCTGCATACAATTATAGAAGCTCTGACGTGCTCTGTCTAGACATCTACTACCGGCTGCGTAGATAGATTATCTCGACCGTGTGCAAAAGCATGTCCTAAAAGGGAGTCTCGCTTTTGCAATTAGCACACTCAATAATCTACATTTCAAACGTTGAACTCGAAACGATTTCACAAGCTAAACTGTGTATAGTACGTTTGCACTCCTTCCGTCTGCAACATGGGCTGTGACTGGGGACCGCACTGTAGCAGAGGTCACCTAATAGATATTCTACAAATCCCTGCAAACAGGCGACTGGTCACCTGGACTGCCTGGCCCTGTGCAGGCGCTTCATCTCCAGGCAGCAATACCGTCATGCCGGCATCGGTGTTTATCAGCAGAGCTCGCCGTATCGTAGACTCTATGTTCGAAGCAGAGCTTCTAGAAACGGCCAGCTTGACTTTAACGGACTTAATTAACTTAACTAATTTCAACAACTATTAGAAATGCTGGGTGTCTGTTTTTACGGCACTGTCGTCAGCTGACTCGAGGTTTTTGGGGGCGTGTTTCGCGGTTGTATTTTATACTACCTGATTTGCCATGCAAGTTATCGGAACTTGCGCATTGGTTTCTTCTACATCACCGAGCAAGGTAGCTTAGTGGCAAAGCCTTTGCCTTGCATTCGGACGGAGGACTGAGTTCGAGACCCAGACCAGCCACTCTTAAATTGGTTTGCATGGCTTCCAATTTAGACAAGGTAAATGCCGGAGTAGATGAAAAAATAGTCATGACATGAAAATGCCGTATACGGGCAATAGCCTTTCGGAAAATCTAAAAGAAAATGTTTATGATGCTAACGCAAGTATCGTCATACTATTTGGTGAGTCGAATCAGAAAAAGGAAACGAAAAAGAAGAAAAAACGTCAATTCCCGCTTGCTTGTTCACACCTCCGCAGCGTAACGTTCATCCTCCATCGAGTCCCATTACGCCATGATGTACTCGTGTGTGGTTGTAGCCCATTTGACGGCCACAACCAGGTGCAGTAGCCGAATGCACAATGTACGCAAGCCGTAATTATGCGAGGTATTCATACATTGTTTTTAGCTTGTTTCGTCGTATTGTTGTTGTTGCATGTGAGCTGCCGTGCTTGCGCGGTTAATCTTATGATTACTCTGACTATTACTGCTACTGACTAATACCTCTACTACGAATATTTTCTGGGTTGACACTCAGCCAAGATTGAACGTCCATGAGACTGCTTTTCGCATGAGACTGCTTCATAGACAGACTCCCATAATCACAAATGTGCAACGGTGGGGCTCGAACCCGCGCACCTATATGTCTCCTCCGGTCGCTTGGCGCAGACGCATGCCACCACGCCACCGAGCTCGACACCCCCACTACTACTATTACTTGTACTAAAAACTAAAGCTTTCGGGCTGACCCTTAACCAAGATTTAACGTCCACGGAACTGTTTTTCACATTGCTTCATAGACGGACCCCCATAAATACAAATGTGCAATCTGTACAACTTGTACAACTACTACTATATGATGGGTGCTCTATTGCACCACTGCGTTTGCTCTTTTCCCAACTCGATTACTATTAGCCCGGCGGCAGCAGCAGCAGCAGCCTGGATAATGATGAACGGCAGGTAGAGGCAGCCACAGACAAAGACTAATGCATATTGCAAGCTGCGTGCACCCTATATATATATATATATATATATATATATATATATAAGAGAAAGAAAGAGAGAGTGAAAGAGAGAGACGTGTGTTGCTATCGTGCAAATCGCCGGAGCACAAGCCGACCCAGGTAGGGGCGATGCTCTACTGGGTATTGTTGTTGTTGTTGTTGTTGTTGTTGTTGTTGTTGTTGTTGTTGTTGTTGTTGTTGTTGTTGTTGTTGTTGTTGTTGTTGTTGTTGTTGTTGTTGTTGTTGTTGTTGTTGTTGTTGTTGTTGTTGTTGTTGTTGTTGTTGTTGTTGTTGTTGTTGTTGTTGTTGTTGTTGTTGTTGTGTTGTTGTTGTTGTTGTTGTTGTTGTTGTTGTTGTTGTTGTTGTTGTTGTTGTTGTTGTTGTTGTTGTTGTTGTTGTTGTTGTTGTTGTTGTTGTTGTTGTTGTTGTTGTTGTTGTTGTTGTTGTTGTTGTTGTTGTTGTTGTTGTTGTTGTTGTTGTTGTTGTTGTTGTTGTTGTTGTTGTTGTTGTTGTTGTTGTTCGTCATCCAAGCCTTTGTTTGATGTACCTAACCCCCCCCTCACCGCATAGAGAGCTATGGGCCGTGTGTTTACGTACAACTTTGCGAACGTATCATATCGTGTCGGCGGCGATCGGCGACTCCAAAAGGACGACAATGTACCAATGCAAGTGTGGCTTGTGGCGTCGTCGTCGTTTGTCATATAGACATAGCCCGTAACCCATTCGAATCCATAGCTAACCGCCAACAAGTAGAATGGGTTCGAGCCCAAATGCGGACTGCCGTCTGCGAATTCTGCCGCGCGGAATGCATTTAGTCTGCACCGTGTGGCTAGGCAGGCTAGAAATGCATTCCGCGATTGTATTGCGACCGAACAGGCTAGCATAATCGTATGTATGTGTAATTTTTCCCTATCTAGCTACTCAGTCGGATAGTATTGTCGTCGTCGTCGTCGTTGTCGTTTGTAATGTGTAGAGGGTGCCATTTGAAAATCTGTGTATATTGTCACTGGCACACATGCTAGACATACTGTGGGTGTGGTGCACACACGTCACATTATGGCATGGTCGAACAGTACTGTACACAGCAACGCTTCTGGCTCCGTGACTGTGTGGCAGATAGAGGCGCACCAATCATCGATGTGTCGGTATTTGTACTACGTTAGAGAATGAAAAACGACAAAAAGTTATTGTTGCTATCGCCAAAAGCAATTATGGTAATATAAGCACAAGGACTTGATAAAAGGTAGTCGTAAGAAACGATCGAAACAACAACAACAACCTAAACGTTGTTTTTAATTCTACACTATCTTTCGCCCTTTACGGGCTTGGATTTGCCGTGGGGTACATCTTTGACGTGCCAGAGAGAGAGAGAGAGAGAGAGAGAGAGAGAGAGAGAGAGCATGAGCCGAGGACCAGAGATACTCATATCTCGAGGTTTTCCCCAACAGTCCTTATAGTGGCATGGCTGCTGATTCGTAGCGGTGCGGTTTTATCGTCAATTTCAAATAAGCATTGTTCAACGGAAATTCGACCAACGACAGGGGTGCCAGCGTCCGAAATAGAAATGGAATCTTACAATTATGTTTGAATTCGCTTTGCACTCGGATACCGCTTGATACCGTGAGCGAAACGAATTCTAAAAAAAGTATATACGTGCTCTCGTTCGCGTTTTTTAAACTCCTGTTAGAAAATGCATAGCTGATGTTTAGCTTATATACATGTTAGACTTAAGTTGAACTAATTATGCAATTTCTAAAGCATGTCTTGGCCTGACATTAATAGGGAATTCTATTAGCCCGATAGCAACTGGAAGGTATGCGTCAATGACAACGCGCGTCGCCGCTGAATGGTAATGCAATTTGAACTCACGTTGTAGATGCATACCTGACTAATCACGACAATGGCCTCTTACACATTTAAAAAACAATAAACTTATGCAACACAATTGTAAGTTTTTCGCTAGCCAAGCACATTAAAAGGGGGCATGGAGGCCCCTATAGACCTGATTAGATTTTTAAGTTTGGTTAACACAATAGTGATTTTATTTTTGCTTGACCTTTACCTTCCTTTTTACCGACCTCCACACATTATTAGACTCGCGCCATGCCACCATATATCACATGATCATGAGAAGCCAGTTGCAGCGCACAAAACCGTGAGTGCTGTAGAGAAACAATCTCAAAACACCATAAATCCTATTGCCCATTCCCACGTTACAGCTGGTGCCGTTTAAGGCGATGTTGAGCAGCTTTGCTTTTTACATCTACGTTTTTGATTGTACAATACCACTGGTATATGTATATAAATATATATATATATATATATATATATATATATATATACGAGGGCTACGGTTATTACAGCTATAGTATCTAGTACGTAATCTGCCCCACTAACTTAGCGAATCCGATAGTCGACATAAGTCTTGACTTGTCTACGCGGCATAAACCTCTCAATCTGTGATTAAAATCGATATGCTGTTTCTGGTTTTTTAAGCCCCTTAGTAGTTGTTCAACTGTCCATTGTGCCTTACATGTAAATTGACAGTCTAGTTAGGTATATTAACGATAATAGTACTTAGCCTAGGGGGCGTGATCAATTTGACGCATAAAATGCAAACCAATTTTTAATAAAGCTAAGTATGAATATAATTATTGTATTTTAAGACGCCTGTACAATGCCAATCTGAATCTACTATTAAATATTGCTGACAGGCAGAATGATAATGACACAATCAAGGAAAAAACAAGAAATGTTGAATGACACAATCAAGGAAAAACAGAAAACATTGCAAATCAGTTGAGGAGCGCTTGTGGAGTATCTTGTGGAATAAACTTTGACAGTGCGATAAAGCTAGCAAACGCACTTTTGGGATCGAAGATCGACAACTCCCTTGACGTAATGTTTCTTTTAGCCAAAAAAAGGCTACTGTGTGATAGATTCTGCGGTTGTTTGGTGCGGTAGAAGAGAATTAGAACTTATCTCTGTGCCTGGTGAAGTCTAGCTATTTTATCTTAGAATGGCATTCTCTGATACTGCGCGGCAGCCGGCAGAGACCCAGTACAAGTATATTTAACAAAAAGCCCAACACCTTAGCAGTCAAGTAACTACAAGACTTAGATTTGTTTCAAAGATGTATCTGGTTCTCATGTAGCTAACCTATCGACGGTGGAAATCCTGTCGACTCAATCAATAATAGATATCTCATCAAAAACCTGGTGTAAACGAGTGAACGAGAACACTACGGGCTACGAATGAAGTCCTCCTGGGAAACATATCAGTGGATAACGCACAGATGTACTTCACAAACAGGTCGGTAGATAGATTTGCGGAAGGAGCAGCGTATTTCCAGTCAACGGAAACATAAAGACCATGAAGCACATCATCGACTGTAGCAACTCAACTTCAGCCAAGCCGATGGTCTCTAACTGAAGCATTGCTGCAGGAAATGAAGAATCTATTGGAGAAAAGAACCGCGAAACATCTCTTGCATCCGGGCTGTAGTCTCCAATCCATCAGGACCTGCCTTATCTCTAGTGAAGTTTAGCGTAAAGTCTATGAGCTATCTAGGCCAACCTGTGGAGCTACAGACTCTCTCATGAATGAGGTGGCTGATGCATAAGCAAACGAGGTCTGCATGCAGAGGAGGGATAAATAGGTATAACCCATAGTAAAACTGTGACTAAAGCAAGGAAATCCTCCAGAAAAGTACTGTGAGACTTAAAACGGGCAGACAACTGCAACGAAGGCAAACACTAAGGGATGACGCAAAGCATCAAGTTTTACATTGAAATTGGTTAAAGTCTGCTTTATGATTTATGTCTGGTACATGACGATGTATTGTATGGTCTAGATAAATGTAAAACATATGACACTGAACGGAATATATGGAAGATTTTTTTTGTTAGATCACAAGTGACGACGTCTTAAGGATGCTTTGAGCCACAATAATGTCCAAGTGTATTCAACATCTACATCACCGTGAAACGAAAAGATTACCGTTTAGTTATAATATTTTACATTAATTTATAATGTTATTCCTAATTATGCAAACTTGACATGTTTAAATGCGAAGCTTATATGTTAAAATAAATAAATTTAACTTTAAAGTTTTACAAAATATTAAATAAAAATATACAATTTCGTTTCTTATATGTGGATAGTTACGTATTGTATTTTGAAATAAGAATAATCGGTTCATTATTTATTTGCTTCTGCATATTGAATCATTTAATAAATCTATCCAAATCGCATATAAAAATATCGCAATGCTAAGAAGCTATAATTTAGCGCGCATGGGTTACATACGCAATGTGAGGGTCGATTTTTCCCTCTCCAAGTCTTTATTTCTCCAGGGAAATTCTTGAGGTTCCGTTAAGAAATATTTCTAGCTTACATAAAGCTCTCATAAGAATGCATATACCCATTTTAAGGCAACAAGGTAGCCAGTAGACCAATTTGCATCAAAACATTGTAGCATTTCTTTATCATGTTTTATTGTTTAATTAAGCCTCCAGGGCCTTTTAACGCGACTATAGCAAGCTACCTTTGACTATTAATTATGTTTGGCAGATGTATACGTTTAGTTTTGTTATCCATACATCCACACAAACTCGTTTTAGCTCTGCCATTTTTCAGAACTAAAACGTTGAGCAGCTTAACGTATGTTTTGTGTTTAATTCATTTAGCATGCGCCCCGATCCCCTAGAGCGCGCGCTGAAACGCAAGATACGATGAGTAACTAATTTTGATTTATCATCAAAGTTAGCGTTCTCCTTAGGTTTAATTGAAGTCGGGTTTTCCCCTGCAAGCTTATTCAGAATTGCAGATACAGACAGTTAAGCGGATATGTATTTGGGGCATACGATCTGCTGCAATATATATATATATATATATATATATATATATATATATACATATATATATATATATATATATATATATATATTATGAGCTAATCAGCCACAGCAAAATCGTTATTGCACGGAGCCTATTAAAATAAGTAATGATTTTCTACGTTTCTATTACAGCCGCAACAGCGCACACTATTTTGGCAAATGGTAATCCATTCCACATTTGTCTATTTAGCGTTGGTCGACGGCTATGTCAGACACTGAGGGCTATTCCTAACCCAATGGAATTCGCCTTCAGCGTCAGGCCGTATGAGTCAGACATTGTTTGAAGTTGTTCTCGACAGATTCTACAGTGAGCAGATAATTTGGGCATTTAGCGCACGAGCACCACGCAGCGAGCTGCCAGACGCGTTGGCGGTCTTTGCCCTTTTTCGTCCGGTGGGACGGTCGCTGAAGTATTCAAATTGTATCTAGAGACTACTGTATCGTAAAAATGTACTATCTTGAAGTGATGCAAACGTATTGCACAGATAAGCAATCTGTAGATAACTTGAGCATATGTCACACGGTCTTTCAAGCTTTCAGCAGCAGCGGCGGCATCAGGTCAGTGGGTAGGTAACCTTGTTGCTTGCTCTTTGAGGTGTTGAGCCGGATCGTCACCACATCTGGCAACAGTACTCGAGAACAGCACAACGTAGGACTTTCGGCAGCGCTGGAAGTTACTCCAAACTTTGATGCATTTCGTCGAATTCCGTAAACAATCGTCGTGAACTGCTACGTTTCAGCGTGGCCCTCGCACGATTGTGCAATCGTATTGCCTCTGTCCTGTGAAATTGTCGTTCTTGTTGTTGTTGTTGTTGTTGCTGTTGTTGTTATTATTGTTGTATCGGTGTTATTGTTAGCTCTAACCTTAGAGGTGCCTTTATTTTCCAGAGTACGTTTCCGTCCCCTCTCTTCCCGTAGAACAGGTAGTCGTTCGGACTGAAGAAGGGCAACTAGAGACGCAATACAACACAGGGACAAATTGGCACCTTTCTACTCCAATGGCTTCGTACGCTCGTCGTGTACACATGTGCACACGCCGTTCAATGGGCCGGTCCGGGGTACCGGGACGCAATTGAATTGAGCAGCATCGATTGGGTAACTCTACGGTTACTACGACGACTCTAACTAGCTCTAGCTTGTTGTCTGTATTTGGACGTAAACTCGTTTCATAAACGGCAATACATAATTAATTTGTTGCTGTATTTGCGATTCCTGCGGCCAGAACTATCTGTGTGTTGCTGTTGTTGTTGTTGTTGCTATTTTTGTGTTGTTGTCATCACAATCGATCGCAACGATGACGTCAGTATCAGCCGCGGCGGAGGCACAGGTGCCGTTGTACAAAGATACTAAAAATAAATAATCATAGTAATCATGGTTTTGCTAGACATATTTGCTCGATTGACAAATATAGTCTGCTTCGTTGGCAAATAGCAAACATAGTCGGCCGAGACGCGAACAGTAGCCCCATTAAAATTGCGGTAATAACAATTATAGTGGTTGTTCTGTGTACTTATTGAATCGAATTTCACTACATTCATACAAGCCTATACAAATATACTTGTGGTATATGATTGATTACGTTGGCAAACCTGCAAATAGGGCAGTTGTGTCGAGTAAGCATAAATCTTGCGATCGAAGAAAGGGGAGACGGAGAGGTAGGGAGAGCGAGGAGAGAGACGAGAGAGAGAGAGACAGAGAGATAGACACAGAGAGAGAGAGGATAGAGAGAGAGAGAGAGAGAGATACAGAGAGAGAGAGAGATAGAGAGAGAGATAGAGAGAGAGAGAGAGAGAGATATATATATATAGATATATATATATATATATATATATAGATATATATATACTCTATATATATATATATATATATATATATATATATATATATATATATATATATATATATACATATATATATATATATATATATATATATATATACCGGCTCCATGCAAATCATAAGCATGGAAGCGGGCACGGGTTTGTATGGGTGGAACTGCTAGAAGGGTGGAGGCTGTACTCTTGTTACAGCAGCCCCAACGGCAGCCTGGACGAACTCGAACATCTACTGAGTGAAATCGGTGCATCAATAAAAGAAACCACAAACGGAAAGGGCGTAGTAGTAACAGGAGACTTCAATGCGGCGTCAGGAACATGGGGGTCGCGGCGAGCGAACAAGAGAGGGAAAATTTTGATTGAATGGGCAGCCAGCCTGGACCTGTATATACAAAACGATGGCAAAGACCCGACCTTCCACAGAGCCGGACATCAGTCAACGGTCGATCTAACACTATGCAACGATACAATGGTTAACAAAATGAAAGAATGGATCGTGCTCACTGAGGAAGAAAACCTCAGCGATCACTATTGTATTGAGTTCACGGTGGAACTGCAGCAAAAAACGATGCCTATAAGAACCAAAACGTACTTCAGGATCAAGGACGAAGAGGCCTTCAAGAAAGAGCTCAAGAAAGCAATCCTCAAAGCTTCCCCCCACACCCCAGAAGAACTGCACGACACTCTCATCAGGGCCTGCACCAGGGCTACCAAGCCCCCTCACCCAAGAAGGGCTACATGCCAACCGAAATATTGGTGGAACAAAGTCATAGCGCAGAAACGGGCAGATTGTAACAAAGCCAAAAGGAAGCTCAAAACACGCCATAGGACCAGGGAGGCCGAGATCCTCGCCTTAGACAATTATAGAAGATGTAGGGTGCTTTTAAAAAACGAAATAGCAGAAAGCAAAAAGCTATGGTGGCGTCAAAAGATAAATGACATAAATGACGAACCATGGGGAAAACCCTACAAAATGATCAGGGGGATAGGCGCGCAGGCCCCAAAAGTTTTAATGCCAGACACAGAGATCGTACAGATTTTAAACAAACTCTTTCCACAAGACGCACATTTTAACAGAGAGACTTTCGTAAGAAGAGGGACAACCCCAGAAGAAATCCCGCCTATCACGCGTGCAGAGGTAATAATGGCAGCTGAGAGGCTAAAGCCAGGGAAATCTCCAGGGCCCGACGGCATTCCGCCTTTGGCGGTAAAAATGCTTTTTAACGAACACCCTGATTTGGTAGCGACAGTACTTACTAAGGCGATGGCAAGTGGCAAAATGCCTAAAGACTGGAAGAGGGCGGAGGTGGTTTTGATTCCCAAAAGTAGCGGAGGGTACAGACCCATATGTCTCTTGAACACCCTGGCAAAAGGATATGAAGCAATTTTAGAACACAGACTTAGGGCGTTTGCGGAACAGAATGATCTTCTATCGGCCAACCAATACGGATTTCGCAAGAACAGATCAGTTCTCACAGCAATTCAACGAATAACAACCAAAGCTGACTTGCTGCACAGTTTTCCAATATACAAACGGAAACTTCTTGTGGCTGTCCTTCTGGATGTCAAAAACGCTTTCAACAGTCTGCCGTGGAAAGAGATTGTAGGAACCCTGGTGAGAAAAGCGGTCCCTCCGTTTCTTGTGAGATCCGTCTCGGGATACTTGGAAGACAGAAGAGTTTTTAACGGCACGGTGGAGATAGACATGACAGCAGGAGTTCCGCAAGGATCAATCCTGGCCCCCCTGCTCTGGAACATAACATATGACGACGTCTTAAGACAGAAAGATCTCCCACAGGGAGTAGAGATGATTGCGTACGCGGATGACTTGGCCGTTATTATTCAAGCAAAGACAGAGGAAGAGCTAGAGTTAAAGACAAACATGGCTCTCCGGTCGACAAAAAGATGGATGGATAAAGCTGGGCTACAGCTGGCCCCGGAAAAGAGTGAAGCCATTCTCTTGACAGGAAGAAAAAAAGTGGGCAGCATAAAACTGATGGTGGGGGGCCAGGAGATCAAGCAAGTAACAGAAGCCAGATACCTTGGTGTCCTACTAGACAAGGGTCTCAGGGGCGCAAGTCATATCAGGAAATGCACGGCTAAGGCAACTAAAGCGGCTAACGCTATAGGCAAGATCCTTCCAAATTCATACGGGCCGCGGGAGTGTCGGCGACGACTATTAATGTCGGTTACCGAATCAATTGCACTTTTCGCGGCGCCAGTCTGGCTGCAGAACACCCTAAAAACGACGACGGCAAGAAAGGCCCTGAGAAATACGCAGAGAATAGGGGCGCTTAGAATCCTGCAGGCCTACCGTACGGTTAGCACAAACGCAGCCCTGGTACTGGCTGGTTCCCCACCTTGGGACTTAATAGTAAACGTAAGGAAAAGGATTTGGGAAGCAGGGGGTGAGTCCAGCAAACAAATTGAGAGGGAAAAGACGATAAGAGCGTGGCAAGAAGAATGGGACGCCATACCCATAGGCTCACCGGGCCATTCACTTCGCTTGCTCATCCCGGACATCAAAAAGTGGATGGACCGCCCCGCAGGGGAACTAAACTTTTTCCTTACGCAGTGTCTCACTGGCCATGGTGACTTTCAAAGTTATCTCTTTCGTTTTGGCAAAGCTCCCTCGGCAACCTGCGTGCACTGTGCGGACGGCGTCGACGATGACCCCGAGCACACTCTCCTAAAATGCAACGGACTAGAGCAGGCAAGGACAACTGCCATAGCGCTGCTAAGATTGAAATGGTCCAGAGAAGAAGAAAAACGAGGAGCCAGAACACCGGACCCGCCAAGAAGTAACATGAAAATGTTTGTGGAGTACATATGCAGCACAGCATCAGCATGGAAGATGGGCGAGGAAATGGCAACTGCAGTAATGAAAAAGAAAACCGAGCTCGGCAAGTACAGAAGAGAACGGATAGCGCTTACGACATCAACAGATGACGTGGCTTGTATTCAGACGGGTTCGCAGGTGTTGGGACAAGCACGTCGGACCGGTGGGGGAACCCGTGAGTGACCTCGGCCAAATGATCCGGTAGGCGCTCGCCACTTCTCCTAGTGGCCCATAGTACTGTTCTATGGATATCTGGGCCATTAGAGAGTGAAGCTTAAGGGGGGAGTAGTGTTTAGTGGGTAGGGGTCTTGGCGGACCAACATCCAACCGCTAGGGTCGAGTCCCACACTGCTCGAGAGGGGGGAATACCTCGTACTCGTAGCGTGCGTAAAAGCATTCACTCTCCTCCACAAAAAAAAAAAAAAATATATATATATATATATATATATATATATTGGGCAGACACGGGCGATAGCATTTTCTGCAAAATTACCTAAATAGTTATAATTGTTTGGATTTATGTAGTAATGGAAATTTCAAGCTCAATAAAGAATTATTGAACTTAAATAAATTTGCCGTCCGGAAAAGACAGTTCCATAAAAAATATTTATATATATATATATATATATATATATATATATATATCTTTAAGCTGTTCGTCAAATAGTATGAGATCTTTAAAAACAAATAAGTTCAAAATATTTTTTTCATTAATTCTAGTTTATTCATATCGTTCCTTAATTCTAAGTTATGTTTTAAAGTTTGTTTGTTAATTCTAGTTTTTAAAATGTATATTTGCAACACCTACTTTTTAGCAGTCTATGGCACAAATCGGGCTTAATTATATTAATACATTGCATTAATAAAGGTTTTTAGTTCGCTGATGGTAGCGGGATTATTAGCATACACTTCGGGGATTATTAGCATACACCTGATTGTTCTCGGTTGCCCAGATGCGACAGTTATTTATTTACACTTCCATTTAGGTAGATATCAGCTTTGTTGGAACATATAATTTTCTTTACAAAATCAGCGAAGCTAAGTCTGGTTCTAATCAGGTTGAAATGCGCGAAAAATCTAGTTGTTTGGCACGCTGCCGAACCGGTTTTCCGGATATTGTTCCATACTGTCGGGCACACTACCCGAGAGTTTTCAGGATGTATATAGAAAATGGCAGAACTAAAAAAATCTTTTTTTCTAGGGAATGAGGGCAGAAATGTTTTGTTTAGGAGTGAGAGTGATGTGGAGGCATTATCTTGGGGGCTAGTGCACTTGTCATGGTTGTCATATACCGGGGTGTCGCCGGTTCGATTCCTGTTGTTGATCGAATTTTCTTTAAGCAATGCTAATCTAGAATAGACGACAAACCATACCGCTCAAGGTCAGCGGGCATGTTGTCACAAGAACTGTTGGGGAAACCCTAGACATTTTAACATGTGCGGCTCTCGGTGCATTGAAAATATGCCTTGTGGGGCTCCAAGCCTTTAGGGCACAGAGGAGGATATAGAATTAAAGACAACTGTCTTAAAAACACATATAATTCTATAAGAGTGAGAGTAAAATTACTGAAGTGTGTTAGATCTAGGTTGCCGGCTCGACAGGGCTTTACAAAAAGCGCGAACGCAAGAGTACCAGTTACCTCAAAAAGGAGTTCAAATATTGAGATCCTGTGACGTTTACATGTAAGCGTTCACTTTCAATACCCTAAAATTGTTACCTTACTGTTATTCACAGCGCTCCAAACAAATACGAGATGTGTTCAAAAAGTATCGCGACTTTTGTGTTTTTTCAAAAATTATTCATTTATTCATGAATATCTATTTTGTCCCCTTCAAAGTAATCCCCATGAGATATTATACACTTGTGCCAACGATTTTTCCAATCTTCGAAGCACTTCAAAAAACCATTTTTTTTATCTTGTTCAGCTCCTCCTTCGATGCCGTCTTTATCTCGTCAAGCGTAGCGTAACGTCGTCCTTTCATGGGCCTCTTCAGTTTAGGGAACAAGAAAAGTCACAGGGGGCCAGATCTGGGGAATACGGTGGCTGCGGCATCATTAGTGTGTTGTTTTTGGCCAAAAACTCGCGCACAAGCAACGATGTGTGAGCAGGGGCGTTATCGTGGTGCAAAAGCCAATTTTTGTTCTTCCACAAATCCGGGCGTTTCTGGCGGATTGCTTCGCGCAAATTGCGCATAACTTGCAGGTAATATTCCTTATTGACCGTTCTACCCTGTGGCAAGAACTCATGATGCACCACGCCCCTGCAATTGAAGAAAACTGTCAGCAAAACTTTCACATTCGACCGAACTTGGCGCGCTTTTTTCGGTCTTGGTTCGTGCGGCAGCTTCCATTGAGATGATTGAGCTTTGGTTTCCACGTCATAACCATAAACCCACGATTCGTCACCAGTTATGACCCTCTGGAGCAAATTTGGGTCGTCGCGGACAGAGTCCAACATCTCATTAGCAATGTTCATGCGATGCTGTTTTTGGTCGCAATTGAGCAATTTTGGTACGAATTTCGCGGCGACCCGTCTCATGCCCAAATCATTGATAAAAATCGAATGGCACGAGCCAATCGATATGTTTAGGTCCTCAGCAACTTCTCTAACGGTGATTCGACGATTGGCCAATACCATTTTCTCCACTTCATTAATTTTTTCGTCTGTTGTTGAAGTGCTCGGGCGTCCGGCACGCTCTTCGTCGTTCACATCTTCTCGGCCTTCTGAGAACATTTTGTACCACCGATAAACGTTGCTTCGGTCCAAGGTAGCTTCTCCGTATGCCACAGTCAACATTCGGAATGCATCCGCGCACTTAATTTCGTTTTTCACACAAAATTTGATACAGGTTCTTTGATCTATTTTTTTGAATAGGTAAAAATCGAAGACGATCCAAAACACGTGCAAGCAAAGCAGCTGTCAACAATTAAATGAACATTCAAAATGGCCGAGCTTGTCGGCATAAGTGAGAGACATGAGTACCAACATAACGCCACAAAAAATCGAAATTCGAATATACGTAACCCGCGAAAATTCAAAAGTCGCGATACACACCTCGTACATTTTTGAACACACCTCGTACATTCGGGTGTATGCGTAAGGTTGCCCAGTGGGTATATCGCACTTGAATGCATGCATACATGGTAGCATTTGAACCTGATCGATCAAATGAATAACTCTTCATACTTCTTGAAGCACATCCTATACTACTATTTATTTTCTTGCAATAACTACTTGAAGTGTGTCCGTGAGTCCTTGGACATTGCAGTGATTCTGGAGTGGACAACTGTCTCCGTGCGAACGTGTGGTCATGGGTTCTCTAACCCAGGATTAGCCCAGTTCGACAATGTGCTCCGAGCAGACGCTGAATTTCCTCGTTGAACGTCGAGCGACAGCCACTGACACAAGAATTCTGATACTCTCGAGTCCCCCGTTGAAAGGTTAGGAAGGGAAAGTCTCCCGTTGAAAGGTTAGGAAGAGGGGCTGCAGTTCTCATAGTCTCGAACGCCAAAGGATAGGATTCGTGCGAATAATCAATGCTAGAATATTTTACGCATTTATTAGTCTCTGCTAACCTGGAGGCATGACCTGCTCGGTCCATACCCGCACCAACCATCAAAGGGTAAATTGATATTCGTTCCAAAAACGAACGGCGTCAATAATAAATCACGCCAAACACGTGGCTACAGTCAATTACATAAGCAAAGCGCTTGTTTAGCGTATGGTCAGATTGGAGTACGCACATTCTGATCGTACCAACGTACTTGAATAAAACCAATGCTGCGTTACGACTCCTGCAATGCTGTGTGATGCAACCGTGTTGTATCACAGACGCCTTTACACACAAAAGATGGCTCTATTATATATATATATATATGGTGTATTGTCATGGCTGCTAGATTCGAGCGTGGAGCGTAGTCAAGGCCCATCGCGGTGCAGTGGTAAGCGTTCATGCATCGCTGTCTGCCTGTGTCTGTACGCCTGCGTACGGCAGGAGCGCAAAGGGCGGGATGCCCGTCAGACCTGCTGCCCGCCTGGCCGCCAGCTGTGTAGGTGAGGAGGTCGTCGTGCGGTGAGGTCTTTCTTGGTGAAGTCATCCCCGTTGAGATCCTCGTTTGGTCAGTCGATAACGTTCGGCGAACGAACGAAGGGAAGGAGAAGAAGAAGAAGAAAAAGAAAAGAGAGGAGCGTAGCGAATTGAAGCGAAGAGAAACTACCGTCATGTCATGAGCACAACGACGGCGGGCTAAGGACCATGACGCGTCCTCGAGCCTAGCCCAACCTAGCTACACAGATACTCTCGGCTGGCTCTGTCTTCCTCGGCTCTGCGAAAAGCCTCACCTCGTAGCAATCGCTATCATCGATGACGCCCTACTCGGCTGGAATTATGCATAGCCACGTTGCAGGATCGGGGATTGCTGGCGAGGATGCCGCCACCACCGGCAACGGGGCCAACTACCAGGGTCAGCAAGTAAGTTAGTTTGCCTCCTGGCACCCATGCCCTCCAAGGCCATCATCATGCACCCCACACACTACCGAGTGTCTCTTCTTGTCGTCATCGTCGTCGCCGCGGCCCCGCAGTCACCGTCACTGCTCGAGGCTGCAATCTCCATCGCCCGCGCTTCTACTGCTGCCGCTGCTGATTCTGTTTGCGTTGACGTTCGGCTCACAACTGGTTGATTGTGAAAGAAGACGACAGGGAGTGACATGAAAGAGAAAAAGAGAGTCGAAACATAGAGCAACACACAGAAGGACAGGACGAGAGACGTACGGAGAGAGAGGGGGGGGGATGGAGAAAACGAGTACAAAAATGGGAGGAATAACGCAAAGAGACCCCCGCCCAGCGTTCATAAAAGTCGTCGCAGCCATGGCCATGCGTCGTAATCGCAATGGTGGCGGCGGTCGTGGTGAAATAGTGTTTATTCAGAAGCTGGAAATAAATGAATTGGTTTCGCGTCGCGGCGTATCGTGCTGTTAGTGCATCTTCCATCCTCCGTTTAGCAAACACCTAGCGAGGTGCTATTTAATGTTCGTCACATATTTCGTCTCACACGACCATGCGCGCCTCGAACGTACAAAATATACTTTTTAATATTTTAGTATAATTTTGTTATAAATTACAAACAAAAATCGCATTGTCCATCATCATCGTCGTTATTGTCTTTGCACGTACAAGAAATTTATTACAAAAACAACTCAACGCATGTACAAGAAAATTATTACAAAAACAACTTTACTCATACCTGAAATAAATGCATGTATATACGTTTAGTGGCTTATATATATATATATATATATATATATATATATATATAGAAAATCTTGTGATGATTTATTAATCATTTACAATACGTTTGCACACTCGGCAGTGCTTACCTCTATATATATATATATATATATATATATGCGTGCAGGATAAGGTAAATGTAATATAAATATACATAGTTCAAAATGGTAAACGTAATATATGATGAAGCTATTATTTTGACTAAAAATACCAAAAATTCATGTCGTCCACAGTGGCGACGAAGATCTGTCTAATTGATACCTTTACCCTTTTGAAGCCGATTTTCGGATGCTCGAGTCAAGAGTGAAGTGGGCCAACCAACGTCAACACTGGCAACCGGCACATAGATAAACGCAGCGGGGCGCAAGCATTTGATTCCCGTAGGCGGCGGGAATGTAAATATCTCTTTCTTTTGCATGGCTTAGTGCAGTGTTGTCATCATCAAAGGCAGACACGTGCTAGAATGCGTGTGTCTACACAAAACATTGCTGCGAATATTCCTCAGTCACGTTATCGCTGTGCAGAGCCACGTAATCCACGTCGTCCAGACATCACATGTTTATTTGTGCTGTGGTTTTACAGCAATCCGAATCGCGTCGATCTGTCGCACATTGTTCCTCTATGTGCACCATCTTGGCCTTATAGGATCGTTGAACAGTAAGAACGATGATCAGCCTTGTCAGCTCGAGTCAACCCTCAAACGTTTCCGGTGGTACCACTTCGCCAGTCTTCAACTCATAAGCGCCAGCGGTCACAATTCACAGAGGAACAACCTCGTAGCAGGACGTCATGCAGGCAACACGCGCGCACGACACATATACAGCACAGCATGCAAGGAAGGTCGTCGGTATCTCATCTAGCTAAGCGCAGTACCTTCTACATGTAGTGGATGCAGACAACGGTGGACGGCTACAACCTTACCGCCATACGACACGGTACATATATCGTGATGTCCAAAGGAATGCTAGAGTCGTCCTTGTGCACAGAACCGTAAAGCGTTTCCTACTCTAAAGCAAAAAAAAACTACAAAAAACGTCCGCTTTTCACAGTGCAAATCGATTTTGTACAACTTTTGAAGCGTCGTCTTCGTCATCATCATCATCATCATTATCCACATGCATTGCATCCACGTCCAATACTATCCAGGACAATCTCAATACATAAGCAGTGACTGAGCAACATACTAAAGCATTCTCCTCGCTCGCTCGCTTACTTTTGTTATTTAATGGTTGAGTTTTTGTACGCAGACAGGCGGATGACAAAGACAACAGGCTAGCACCATCAGCTTTTCCGCTTTCATGTCGGTCGAAACTCATCTTACAAAATATATATATATATATATATAAGGGCTACAAAAAAGTTTTTTTGGTTTTGTCCGAAAAGAATCATTATAAAATGCGATTTTTTTTGTAGACCCAATATATATATATATGGGGTTTTTAGAGTTAATATTCTGTGGGGGGTGTCGTAGAGTTAGTTTATTAACATTTCCACCAACAGGGGTGGGGTTGTAATTTCTTATTCAGGATTAACAACAAAGATATTATTATTTTTTGCTATACCGATGTGGCTGACCGAACATAACTTCACAAAATGTGCGACAGAATCTGCGAGAGAACAAGTTGCTCGATGGGGACACCGACAACCCGGCGTGTCCGAAAAATAAATCTGCTTTGTATGAGAGTGATATAATGTTGGCTAGTAGAATTAAAAAGCTAAATTGGGGATAATAGGAAATTGAGGCTAAGAGAAGCGTGAACGTCACACATTTTAGAAGGACTGTCGATAAAACTGAGTTTTGCCTGTCTATTCTGAAGATTGCGCCTGTGATCGTGTACGAACGTGTACGTCATTTGTGAAAATATTTTTGGGGGGGAACTCTAGACATATTAAGATGCCTTTTTGATGCGATCTCTGTAAATAATAAGAATAATTATTATATTTTTGATTTATTTAGGAATTTAATATATACATGTGAATGTTTAAATCTACGGCACCGATGGCTCACTCCTCATCTATCACTCGTGTCCGAGTAATAATAATAATAAATTTGAGGCATTGAGTTTGAGCTCCGCAAAATTGTTATTTAACAAAGTGCAAGCGTATTCAGTGATAAGTGCAAAGTGACTGAGTGATCACCCAAAGCTTGGGATTTCTGATTCACATTACCTGCAGTTCTTCTGTGAGCGACGCGACTAGCACTTCCAAAATTAGCCGTGGCCGATAAAATTCAAGAAGGCAAAGTGTTCTATTTCACCGCCGGCGGCTCGCAGCCGCCAAACAGTTCTATGGATTCCGGTGCACTGCACGTGAGAACGTGCAATCTAAAAGAAGCGCACGATCACCGTCTCCAGCAGCGACGTGCAAACGAGCCGAATGGGACAGTGAACATCGCTGCTCAGCAAAGTGTCGCCCGACAAACAAAGTATCCGCAACAACAGCTGGGGCTGCCAAACTGGCATTGAGAAGAGAGAAAACATTGGATAGCCTAATGGAATCAAATCAGAAACGCGCAAAGACTAATGATGGGGAAAGTTCTGGAGAACAAATTACGGACAATGACGAGATCCCAGATGACAACAACGCTGACTGGCAGTACAAACCTACCAGAGCAGATCGCGCCATCAGAGATGCTTGTAAGAAAGTAGCGATGATGATGGGCAGACAGGTAGACCAAGAACACCAAGGTGCAGCCTATAGTCCACGCCAAAGCAGCCTAGAGATCATTTTTGAGTGCCGGAATGATCCCGATGCTTTGAAAAGGCTGAGCGTTCTAAAGATATACACCGAAATAAGGCAATCTATCCCTGGCGCACACGCACGAATCACGTCGCAGGGCAGATTAGCTATCCGTGCAGCCAGTCAAGACCAAATAGCATCTGTCAGGGCACTAAAGAATGTTTGCGGAGTAGACATTCAAGAGCTCTCTGATACATCAGCCCTCTGAAGAATAATTTCCGGAGTGAATCCTCAGTTTTCTGAAGAAGATCTTCTGGGATGTCTCAAAGAACAAGGCGTTGAAGAGGTTCGCAGAGAGAAGTTTTCCGCAGCTGGCGTAGGGAAGGACAATACCGTAGTAAAAGTAACGAAATGCTCAAGCAGGGTGCGACTGAGGTTCAGCAATACCCTGAGGGCTGAAGTAGACATAATAGGCGAGGTTTTCAAAGTTACATTATGTCCCGGTTCACCACTACAATGCTTCTCGTGCCAGAAGTTCGGACATAAGGCATCTGCTTGCATAAATAAAGAGGATCCTACGTGCAGGAGATGTGCACGTCCCGGCCACCAAATGTGGGAATGTCGAGAAAAAACTCACTCGGCTACCGATGGCCGATGCGAAGTAAAAAGAGTGTATATGGAGGCGGAGAGACAGAAACTTTACACAAAGGTTTCTAACCGTTTTTCGAATCTAACAGTCGACTTTCCCAGCTTCGAGCAAACGTCGAGCACGAGCTCAACCATCACGAGCAGGGATGGGCAGAAATCATACGCCGACGCAGCGAGGCCCGCCGGCCCACAACCGGTACTTGACAAGAGTGGTAAAACATTGTGCCACCTACCGCCGCCTATTCCACAGAAGAGAACAACGGCCAAGCCCTCAAGTGGTTATAGAAATGTCACTCGGCGAAATCAACAGTAGCCGTTGTCTTCTTAGATATCAATCATGGTTGACAATATCTTAAAGATATGGAAAATTGTGAAAAGTCTACTAAGTGCCTGGCTAGAAGAAAATCCTATGGTCGCGAAAGTGCTCGACTTTTTAGAATCCGAGCCTGGAAAGGCACTTTTGATATCAGCCATGGAAGGTAAATAGACACCAACGCCCACTATTTTTAATGGAAAACCCGAGCGAAGAAGAGCATCAGTCCACTACGAATTTACCATGAGCTCCCAATCTCCAGCCCACATAAACCCCGATCAACCCCAACTACGATCACAACAGTCATATACCTGCGAAATGTGCAGGAAGTCCCTAAGGTCACTCCGGGGCTTGCGTATGCATATGACGCGCCTTCACCCTACATATACCCGGCCTCCATCTAGTCAACCTATAAGAGACTCGCCGTCGCCTGCGTCGCTTTCGGCTCAAGACGACCCGAACAGGCCACTGGATGCGAACCTCCATTCGATTACGCTAATCCGTTCCCTGGCCCGGGTGCATCGAAACATTGACTAGTCAAAGTGATACCCAGAGGAGTTAGAGAAATATGCTGCGCAGCATACGATGAAGCACTTTCCAATTTCAACACAAGGAAAGACAATGCGTCTTGGGAGAAGCTTCTAATATTGCCAATACTCATGCTACGCATCCCAGCACGTAGGCACAATGACCGAACATTATGCCAAATAATCAGAAATAACGTCACTGAATCGCGATGGAAAACACTTGCAAGTCTCCTAGACGAGTGTAACCGTAATAGCAAACAGTACGATACACCAGTCGATACAGATCACGATAGGGGAAAGATGGCAGAGCGAAAATTGGCTGAAGGCAATGTGCGTTCCGCCGCACGGATCTTGCTTTCGACCTACTCTTTTGCACCATTTAACGATCACACGGAGCAATAATTAAGAAGAAAGCACCCCCCTTCCATAATCAGATGCAAGGGAAAACTTAGGATTCCTCCAGGCACCAATGACAACAGGAAGGCACACTATACATCATAAATTGGTTTCTGACGCCGTCCGATCTTTCGCCGTAGCATCTGGATCTGAATTAGATGGGCTGCGCCCCCGACATCTCCAGGACAGGCTAGACAACTCAGTATCCTCATCCGGGAGACTTCTAGAAGAAGTCTGCTCCCTGGTAGCCTCGGCACTAAACGGCAGCCTGCCTTCTCTATGCCTGGCAATCTTTTACGGGGCAAACCTTACGGCCCTAAAAAAGAAGGACGGCTTAATCAGACCCATAGCATGTGGCCTCACGATCCGAAGGCTTGTGGCAAAAGTGGCTATCGCCATCAGTAAAACTTCTATAATAAAAGCTTTAGGACCGAGGCAAGTAGGGGTCTCAATAAAAGGAGGCGCGGAGGTAGCCGTCCACACTGTACGAGCACATATCGAAACAGACGGTCCTGTGCGGGTTCTAGTCAAGCTAGACTTTAGCAACGCTTTTAACACAATACGACGCGACGTAATATTAGAAGAAGTAAGACTTCAAGTACCAGAACTCCTGCCGCTAGTATGGCAAAGCTACAGGGATCCATCACTTCTATCCTGGTGTGACAAAGAACCACTTAAATCGACAAATGGAGTGCAACAAGGAGATCCACTGGGCCCCGCCCTGTTTAGCCTAGGAATCTCCAGTTTAGTGGCACAAATGAGAAGCCCGCTAAACATCTGGTACCTGGATGATGGTACATTAGGAGGGCCGGCAGAAGTGGTGGCCGCTGACTTACTCAAGATGTTGCAGTTTGCGAATGAAGGGGGGACAGTTCTCAATCTTTCCAAATGCGAAGTAATAACGGTTGGGGCGGACACTAAAGAACGAGACGAGGCATTCAAAACAATTGCTGCCGTTTTACCAGGCTGCAGGCGAGTTAACCCGGTCGAGTTAGGGGTTCTTGGGGCTCCACTTAGTCCACAAAGTATTTTCAAGACCTTAAGAGATTAACGCCGCGCGTTGCTACAGACGCGACCTCGTCTGTTGGCTATGCACTCACAAGCGGCACTATGCCCTTGGAGATATAGTTTAGGTTTCCCTAAATTTGTTTGAGCCAATGTCTTGACGCCCTGCAATCGTATGACGACTCTACGAGGGACATATTGCGCGAAGTTCTCAACATTGACTTCACGGACAGTACGTGGCGAAGAGCAAGTCTCCCTATAAGAGAAGGTGGACTGGGTATTCGATCAGCAACCGAATTGGCCCCCATATGTTACGCAGCGTCATTATCAGAATTCGGCCAGCTGGCTGAGACGCTAGTTGACCCGAGTGCTCACCACCTGTTGTACATAGCTAAGCAGAAGGCAGAGTCACTGGTCACACTGAGATTGGATCCAGGCCCTTGGGAAAAACATACAACGCAGAGAGTGCTCGACAACTACAGATGCAAAGTCAGAACCCGTGAGATCATCGAAAGCCTTGAGTCTCCCACAGAGAAAGCAGTCTTCTTGGCCGCACGAGACACCTTCAGCGGCGGATTTCTCAGGGCTCTTCCGTTACCGCAGCTCGGCACCATGCTGGACAACATCTCATTCCGCATGGTGTCGGCTCTAAGAATCGGCTGGCAAATATGCGAACCACACATTTGTAAGGCCTGTGGAAAACCAGTGGAGAAGGATGGCCTCCACCCATTGAGCTGCATCAAGAGCCAAGGTCGAGCCCCTAGGCACACTGAAATAAACGCAATCATTCAAAGAGCTCTCCGGAGAGCGGGAATACGTAGCATGCTGGAACCCAGACTAGGACTTCAAGACGATAAAAGGCCCGACGGTGTGACCATCCCGCCGTGGGAAAAAGGCAAATGCCTGGTTTGGGATGCGACAGCATCCTGCACGGCCGCGCCGTCTTATTTATGCCACAGCGCGACGGAGGCGGGATGGGTTGCCGAACATGCAGAAAAAGAAAAGTGGCGTAAATACACAGAATTAGAGGCTAGATACAATTTTGTGCCGATTGCAATGGAAACATTGGGCCCGGCCAGCAGAAGTACAAGGAAATTTATAAAAAAAAAACTTAGGCGATCGAATACGAGCAAACACCGGGGATATACGCGAAGACGGATTTCTGAGGCAGCCGCTTTCACTGGCAGTTTGCAGAGGAAATGCCGCGTCGATATTAGGTGCGATGGGCTGAGAATAGCTAGATGGTAACCATAAAATAACGAGGATACACATTCACACCTCACAATTGTATTGTCCTAACACATAATAATAATAATAATAATAATAATAATAATAATAATAATAATAACAATAATAATAATAATAATTATTATTATTATTATTATTATTATTATTATAATAATAATTATAATAATTTTAGCCAGTCGTTCCTCTTCAAAGTACTTAGAAGCTCCTCGAAATCGTGTTCGTTGAACCGGTTCTAGTGTTTCGTCCATTCGTCGGCGATCCTGGTCGTTGGACATTGGGTCTTGTAGGACTTGTCAGACACAAGAGTGTCAAATATTCCAATAAACACGTTCATTTTCACGACTGGGTAACCTACTACTCCTACACACCATCTTTTATATGGTCAAACAAATGGACTGACTGGGAGCTTGTCGCAGCTTCGCTGTTCCTTCTCCTCCCTCCTCCATCTTCTTCACCCCAGCTCTAGAGCCTAAATAAGTGATATTAATTATTTTAATTATTATATTTTTTTATAAGGATAATGGGATTAAGATATGATAAGATAAGATAAGGGATCAGATAAGATTAGATCGTAATCAGTGCAACGGTGTACAGCAGTGCATAATATAATAAGCTCTAGGGGATTAAGCCACGCAACCTCCTAACCCCGGCAAGCAGACTAGCCGAACCTATTCGTAACTGTTGTGTAAGTGTTTCGTCCATTCGTCGACGATTCTGGTCGTTTGACATTGGGTCTTGTAGGATTGGTCAGACACAAGAGTGTCAAAGATTCCAATGAACACGTTCATTTTCACGACTGGGTAGCCTACTGCTCCTACACACCACTTTATATATGGTCAAGCAAATGGATCATTCGGAAGTATCGCACCATCAGCACGGCGGCCTCACTCGTGCTGGCGGAGACAGTGCCCTGGGACCTAAAGGCAGCCGAACGTCGGCGCTTGTGGGTTAACTTAGATAGGGAACTAGTACAAGAACGCGAGGTGACACTCGATCGGTGGCAGAAGGAGTGGGATAGCATCCCGAACGGGCAACCAGAGGCGCTCGTGAGGAACCTCATTCCGAACATCCGCCAATGGATGAATCGTCCCGGGGGCCGTCTCACATACCACCTGACCCAGGTCCTCACGGGTCACGGCGATTTCCAGGTGTGTTTAAATCGGATATGGAAGGCTGAGACAACGCAATGCTTGTACTGTGACGAGGTGGACACTCCGGAACATACAGTATTGCGATGCGCCGCATGGACCGAGACCAGACGAGGCTTGCCCAGAATGAACACGCTGGGAGAGCTAGTCACGTACATGCTTACGTCGGTCAAAAACTGGGACGCGGCTGCAAAGCCTATTCAACGGATCATGAAAGCAAAGAAAGAGACAGGAAGAAGGAAAATGGTGGAAAGCGTCCGAGAGTTGTTGCCAAGGCGCGACTCGACAAGCAGGACCTAAAGATTTAAAATTTCCGAGACTTCCTCGCCGCCTGTGTGTAGTTACTCTTCTGCGTTAAGGATCCCGCAGGTCGGAGGGTCATCTTAAGGAGGATACATATATGTGGGCACTGCCGTCTATATATGTAGGGTTTTTAGTGGGTATCGCCTTAATCCTTCGGCTCGACTCTTGTCAAGCGCCAAGACTTGCCGTTAGGTGGCTGAGTACCACACTGTCTGAGCGTTGGCATGTTAGGGGGCTTACTAACTCCTGTTGTGCTTTCTCTCAGTCGTACGTAAATGTATTTTAAACGCTAAACCTCCTCAAAAAAATTGACTGACTGGGAGCGTGTCGCAGCTTCGCTGTCCCTCCTCCTCATTCCGACGACAGCTACGAATAGGTTCGGCTAGCCTGCTTGCCGGGGTTAGGGGGTTGCGAGGCTTAATCCCCTAGAGCTTATTATATTATGCACTGCTGTACACCGTATATACATGTAAATAATAATAATAATAATAATAATAATAATAATAATAATAATAATAATAAAAGTGCCTCTCATGCGGCCAACCGGTTGACTCGGACGGTCTACACCCGTTAAGCTGTCCAAAAAGCCCCGGCAGACTTACAAGGCACGCTGAACTCAACGCCATAGTAAGAAGAGCTCTTAGAAGGGCAGGGATACCATCTACGCCCGAACCAGTAGGTCTTAATGGCAGCAGTGAGTTGCGACCTGACGGGGTCACCATCCCGCTGTGGTCGCACGGAAAATGCCTTGTATGGGATGTAACGGTTTCATGCACGGCGGCGTTATCATATTTACGTCACAGCGCAGTCGAGACGGGATGGGTAGCAGAACGTGCGGATTCTGAAAAACGGAGGAAGTATCTAGAACTATCTAGAAGCTACCACTTTGCACCCATTGCATTAGAGACACTCGGCCCCATTAGCACAGGTACAGCAAAACTCCTGCAAGACATCGGAAAACGAATCGAAGACGTTACGGGCGATCGACGCGAGGCCATGTTTTTGAGACAGATGATGTCTTTGGCCGTGTGTAGAGGGAACGTGGCTTCCATTATAGGCGCCATGAACTGACAGAAAGCGAACAGAGCAGGATAAACATGATTTAAACGTTCATACCTCACAATTGTATTAACTAAATAATGATAAATAATAAATAATAATAAATATTTAATAATAATAATAATAATAATAATAATAATAATAATAATAATAATAATAATAATAATAATAATAATTATCATCATTATCATCATCATCATCATCATCAACTACACATTTATTAGTAAATCGTTACGCAGAATATTGTTTGATGTTTATTCGCCATTATTGGTAGATACGCAGAATATAGCCTTTATTATTTTTATGTTTTTAATTAAAGCTCTAGATAATCGCAGCTAGATAGCAAAAGATGTGGGCTTCACATACTCAATCAGTTCCAAAAAATTAACTGTGTCATATGCATATACTTTATTACCCCGTTGAACATGGCTCAATGTCGCCAAAGCAAATAAGGGACGTTTTCGCATGAATTCGTGTGGGTATTTGCGTACGTAATGGATTTATATGAATCGGCGTTTATATATAGGATATAAATATAGCGTACCTGTAAATAAGCATACGTGTTGTAATGTTACTAGGCAGTCCCCACCATAAGGTGAATAATATAAATACATATATATATATGTACCTGATATTTGACGATGATGTAGTAGCAGCGTACGAAATCGGACGATGAATGACAAAAAATGCTTACTGCAATTTGAACATAAAGCGGTCGGAAAAATCAGACACGTTTCTCTGGCGGGCTGGGAGAAAATAAAAGAATTATAAAATGCAACTAAGTATCTTTTTATGAACGCCTTTATGAAGAAAGACCATCGGACAAAGCCTTGCGTTTGGTTGACCATATTGCGCAATGCGCGTGAGACCTAATTAACCATTAAGATTGATGAGCCAGGCTGGGCTACTACTGCTAGTTTCGTGCGGTCTGCAGGACCATCCATAAGAAGAGGACGTGCATGCAATAGCAATGTCATGTCGATATCGCGTAAGTACATTTGTGTAGCGTGTATGCACGTGTATGTGTGTTAAATAAAAGCTGTGCAGTATCCAAAATAAATAATAACTGAAGCAGTATTGTTCTAATGGCAGCGGCATTTCCTGATGTCCGTGCTTATCGCAAGTATCCGCGTCGACACAACGTCATCCGATTCAAGCGCCTAACTAGCTTAAGCGGATAAACCTCTCAAAGTCGCAACTTTGAGAGTTGGGAACAGAACAACGCTGTTCAAGTCGTGAACCAAATCAGCGTTGCGTCGACGATACCAATACCACAAGCAAACTCCAACAAAAACAGGAGGAGCACCGTTAGCAGCAGCAGCAGCAACAACAACATTTACAATAGCAGCAGCAACAGCATCGACAACAACAACAACAATAACAACAAAATTTAACATTATCCATCATAAGGAACGACAACCCCAACAACGAGGGAAACAACTAAGTACAGTCTAGCTTAGGCAAAACGCTACTATGGCGTCGTTTGAAGCGCCATTGTTGACGGGCACATACCCCCCCCCCCCACACACACAGAATGTATATACGCACATATATGTGCATATGAGAACGGCGACGACGGCGGCGGAGACGACAGACGGTTGAAACGACGATGTGCATATGTTTGCATCACGAACCCCGGACAGCATGGAGATGACAGCATTTCCTATGCATACAGCACACAACGCCAAAAAACTCGCGCACAGCTGTGTCGACACGATAAATATATATATATATATATATATATATATATATAAAGAGAGAAAGCGAAAAGAGGTGAACTGAGGTAGGGGTAACACGCCGTCTCGCCTGGCCAGGAATAACAAACGAGGATTTGTTCTCAATGAAATCAGGTGACTACTCACCCCGTCAAGATGCTTCTGCAGCAGGCAAAACAACAACAACAACAACAACGACGACAACAACAACAACAATAGCAACGACGATAAATCACGGCCATAGCATTGTCACGACCTTCTTCTTTTTCTTCTTCTTGTCGAGACGCAAGCAGCAAAGGAATTGTTGACAACCCTGAATATATTCACCCCAGCAGCGGCGTCAGCCGACCCAAGCCGCCCATTCACCGCCCCTTCGACCCAGTTCAGGCTGTATCATTTGCTTGCAATTGCTTACCCGCTCAATTTTGAACGCTGAACTTATGCGGCACATTACGCTTACATGCGCATCTGCTCTATCTGTATGTCTGTCAGTCTGTCAGGTCTCACTGACTGAGTGAACGAAGCATCTGCTCAGCGCTCGCACGCGGACAAGGGAAAGTTGTCAAGGCTTGAGGTAATGGCTTTGTGTGCATAATTGGGTGGCGATTTTCACTTATAATAGAACAGCGTCAGTCAAATTGCGGTAAGACACAATCGCTACTAGGCTTCAGGACGAGCCAAACCTGCCAGACTCGGGAAGTAGCTCGGGGCAAGCAAGATGAACGCCATCCTGGCCCCATAGTTGCGAACATTGGATGTAGGTGAGTTTTCAAAACTGTCATTTAGAATGCAGTTTTCTAAAAAATCCCTTGTCGTTGTTGCAATCGCATCGTCGTCCATATTTTCTTTTATGAACAGCTGCCCAGCTCGTTCGAATTGCGCCTTTGCACTCTGTGCCGCTGATCATCGGTCTGTCGAACATGACGCCATACAGCTTACGTCTTTTGCTTTAGAGGCGCTTTTCTTATGCCACTAGTTCGACCGTCACCATCATAAGCTTTGTCACAAACAACAACTGGTGCTTGAAGCTTTTGAATTAACGGGCTTTCTCTCTCTCTCTCTCACACACACACACTCTACCTTGTCTGAATGTCTGTGACTTACTGTTTCATCTCGAAATATCTCTCTCACCTTTCTCGAAAGAAAGTTCTCTTACCCAACTTCCATGGCTTGCTTCCCACGCTCCAGGTTGGAAAGTGTACGCCCTTCTTCCCGCAGCATTTCCTAGCGCAGTTCATAAGGGGCGCTTAACACACTCACACACACACACAACTCCGACCGTCATCTCCAGGGTCGCCTTGGCAATTGTCGACCTGCGCAAGGGTTCCGGCCGAGTGCACTTTTCTGGACGTAGGTAAATCGCATTTGGAGCTGCAGAGTCGAAAGTACGCGGTCGACTTCGACCGGAATCCTCACCGTTAAGCCGCTTCTGTTCGTCTTTGTGCTCTCTCCCTGTCCTTCTTACCTTCTCTTGATTCCTCTTTCTCTCTATATATATATATGTCTCTTTCTCTGTCGCCTTTGTATCTATTTGTGAACGTTGTACTTTTTTACTTGATTTACGTTGCACGTTCGGGCCGCGCGAGAGCGCATTTACTGCCACAAGGGCCCCTCCCGTACTACCGGCGACAAAGACGCTGCCTGCCTGAGATTTTTAAGGCCTCAGTTTAGCTGGACAGACTTAGCGACCAAGCGTAGACAGTAGTCAAACTCACCGTGTCAATACAATCGCAGTCAAATCAATATTGCATTTTTGCGTGCTCTGTGTATTTAAGTTGATAAGTGGCGTAAGCATTTAATAGTTGCCTACGAGTTAGTAGGGAACACGTCGTAATCAAATACCTCGCCCGGTTGTAACTGTGTTATGACCACTCAGCCGTTGTTTCTCACGCCGATGCCGCATGCCCCTGTTCGGGAGCAGTCAACGTCCTTAACGGAAGAAATTGCCTGCAATGGGTAACGTGCAGCTTTTCATTGTAAAACCCGGAACGATATGCTTGCTTCTGGGTGAGATACGAGAGCGAAGGGTCGTGCCTCATTAGTGACAAACCACGTTGTAAAAAGCAGGACTAAAGGCGACTTTTGTATGCTTTTTGTCGACCACTTCTTCTCACTACAGTAACTAAGCGTGATCAGCGTGGTTTTTCACGCGCCGTCTTTCGTTCAGAAGAGAGTTCGTGGATGAGACGCCAGTCGCCATCAATGTTTTAGTAAAGTCTTCGGGCCTTCTGACCCTCAGCCAAGATTTAACGTCCACGTTACTGCTGTTTTGCATTGCTTCATAGACGGACCCCCATAAAGAAAAATGTGCAACGGTGGGACTCAAACCCGCGCACCCATGTGTCTCCCCTGATTGCGAGGCGCAGACAAGGGCACCGCGCCACCGGGCTCAACAATCATCAATGCTTTAACGTGTTATCTGCTTGGCAGCATCACCTTTTTTTAAAACTATTAGGATTTATGCTATTGCCGCAGACGTCGCTGACGCCGAGTACCAGAGCCAGCTTAGCCAGCAATACCATAACGTTTTTTCATAGTGTTGAGCACAACAAATGCGTGTCATGGCATATGCTTTAGTCGTCGCTCGTTGGTGTGCGGTAGCAGCAAAATTATTATATCTGCCTGATTTAGCACATCATTCCTTGTGAGCGGTACAGTAGTTAGCTAAGTGAAGCTTAGCTTGCATACCAATCAGGCATCAGAGAGTGAGTACGGCCTGGTTTTTAAGTGACATTTCTTGAGATAATTTTATCACTAGAGCTGACCTATATGGCCCAGTACTACGACTCTGCAGCAGAGGGCGACTTTGTCTATATGTTGGTTTGAGTAATTGGTGATGCATGCGTTAACAGAGACTCCGTGGTTTGCGAAATGAAGAGGGTGGCATTCTTTTAGTTAAGAGCATTACAAACGGACAACTGTTTTTTGAAACTGAGTATTCGGTCTATAAGGCCGTATGCGTAAAGCACCTGCACAACGTTAAAGGGCATGCTTAGCCATTGTATGCCCTTTAACGTTGTGTACATCATAAATCATCCCGAATACTGTTCGTGCGTTGTAGGCCAGCCCGCTATACAAAAACGCCACATCTTATCTAGTTTTGAATTAATCGGCTATCTTTCCAGTATTGTGCTTGACAGTTTAAATAGATTAATATATATATATATATATATATATATATATATATATATATATATAAAGCTAAGGAATGAAGCCTTTCCTTAAGCTTGCTATCGCATTGTAACCTTCGGCAATTCCTGAACATCGATGTTGGGGTGCAAACTTTGACTCTTTTTGAAATGACTCAGCTATACCCCATTCCGCCCTAAACAACTTTCCTGTTCCGCGCTGTTTCGTCAAGGGTGGGGCTCTATTGAAGCTTCTCCGACCGAGTGGCGGTCTTCGTCAGCAATATTCGCTTTGTCTTTCTCTCCCTCTCTTATATATAATGTGTGTATAGATAGGAAGAAGGTATACTCATACACTACTATATAGTAGTGTATGTGCATACGGTCTCCCTATCCCCATTCGTCTCCTTAACCGTTTGAAGTGATCCATCACTGGTGACCATCGGGTACTTGGCGATCAGATGGAGGCCGTTCAGTGAGTCACCGTTTAGGCAGCCAACCACCTCATCTGAAGAGACTGCCGAATTAAGCGACGCCCGAATACTATTCATAATATGTCCTCAAAATGGCCTATGAGCGTGCATTCGTGCCTACATGCGTAAGACAAAGCAGCTCGATGAAGCGACGCTATCTGCGAGGCAGGTAGACGTAGTTGAAGGGTTGAATCAATCTCTTTTACCTTAAATGTTAGCGCTCGAGGCAATATTGCTTTTGGGGCATTGCGTGACCCCTTACTTAAGCTACGGAAAAGGGAGAAAGCTGAAAAGCAACACGGACTAGTAAAGAGGCCACTCAACGACTTAAATATCGAGAGAAAGGGCAAAAGGTTGTTTCAAAACGTATAGATTTAATTTTTTTCAATTTCTTTAAGCATATATTTAATCGTGTGGCTTGCCGCGCGTTTATGTGCTCTAATTGCCTTGCCTAATATGACTGCTTTTAAATCCTAGCCATTACTACGTCACAATATTATTGCGGGCGGAAAATTCTGACGACATGCCGCTGTAGCGCTGTTATCTTCGACAGCTGCACGTTTTGTTTCTAACAAATACCTGCGTTAGTATTGAGATGATTCCTGGTCCAATTGCAGCTACGCCAAACCGCGCCGAAGCTGCAATGTACCTAACTGAGTACTTATGAAAGTTACATTTTAAGTATACATATATTAACCGCAAAATATATTTATAACTTTTCAGTCATCAATTGTAATTAGAATATAAACATTAAACACATTTTGTCAAATATATTGTTTTGTCTGGAAGACAACAAAAGACATACGATGATATTTTGCTTGCGTTTACGATAATGATTCGACTCATTCATACGTGTATGTTATACAGTCGTAAAAATTAAAAAGTTATAAACAAGATCCCTTGGTGCAATCTTATTGCTCTACCGATACTCCTGGTAATCTAGTGCTGCTGTCAAGGTACTGATCCTTAGCTGCAGGAGTTGCACGTCGTTTCGAATGTGTTTGTTTCCGGCTGGCCCTAGAATGCCGGATGTACAGTGGTTTCACAAATCTTGGAAACTAGGAGTTTGTTATGGATGGTACTTTTCCCACGGCACAGCTCACACACCAACACCATCTATGTAGTAATTTTTCTCTACTAGGAAGGTTAGATGCTGAAACTTCACCTCTTGCCCGAGGAGCCGATGCGAGTGCTACCTACGCCAATATTATCATCCAGTGGGACGTTCAGCTAAAGATTGCCGGTTTTGATGTGTGAAACTGACCGAGTCCGTCAGAAACGGCTAGGGAACCTTTAAGGCGGGACTTGGCTTAGGCCAGGCAAATTTTGTCTCATGCCGATTGTTTGACACTATTTTCTTCTTCTGGGCGTGAATCAATCACCTAAGGTAAGCTGCCACTCTAAACGGGTTCGTCTTAGTAAGCTAGTCCTGTCTGAGGAAGGCTCGAACAGGCACTGACTATTAAAGCTAGAAACGCGCGAGCGTATCGAGGAAAATGTTCAAACACACCTCCGCGCATCGCAGCAGAATCAAATCAATCTGCTGAACTTCTGTAAGTATTTTTGGGGCTGTACTTGCACAGAGTAAGCACGTGACCCTCCGCACACCAAGCGAATGACGCAGCAAGAAGAAAGCCCCCTGGGCACTAAACGGGGCTAGACGAGCATCCGCTAGAGATTACACGCCATACGGTAGACAAGGCTAAGTGAAGGAAGGCAGCAGCGCTAAGGAGTTCCAAACTGTCCTTGCGACAGGTTATGGCGCCTAAGCGTGTCGGCGAAGGTCGTGGTGGCGCTGTGAATTTCATCGTCCGTCATCCGCTGTAAAACATGCCGCACCTACTGGCGTTTATTTCCAGTTTTGTTAAAGCATCTGATTCCTCTATGGTTCAGGCGGAGAAGGATCGGCTGGAGAAGCCAACTGAAAAACAGCGGTTCGTTTGGCTCGGCCACCTGTAGTGGGCCACCTGTAGTTGGATTCTGTGGGCCAGAATACCTGTGGGCCACCGGATACCGATGTGATGCGTCTGTGTCTAAAGCAGAGCGGCTCTAATCTTGCATACGAGAAGTGGTAAATGCTGTAAAGCTTAGGCGCATGACTTTGACAGCCGTGTACCTAGGCGTCGTCTGGAGAAAGGAGCGAGCGGCGTGGATGACAGCTTCGGCTTCTGACTCCATACTGTATTCTAACTGGCAAAATCGAAACAGTTGTTGTCCACAAAGAAGGCAATGTTTATTGCCAACCGTCTGAAAATTAATGATTCTGTAGCGATGGGTCTCAAGTCACCGGTCTTTTTTGTCTGGACGATTAGCCATGCTCCGAATAGCGCATCCCGGATGTCTTCAGGCACCTTTCCTGCGGTAATGTTGTCGCAGATCTTCGCTGGATGGACGCACAGATGAGACGCGGTTAAAAGACTGGCGAGAACTCAATGATTGTGAGAACATGGCGAGAGCGATGCCTCTTTGCGGAAGCTGTTCAGCTAGAACATCAGGAAGGTGCATGCCGAGGAAAGCGTAATTTAGTGCAGCGGCAAAAACCTAAAGCTGTCGTCCGAGTGGACTGAAGGATGCTAATCCAGCAGCTCTTCCAAAGATAATATACTTACGGCACCGGTTACATCATACCAATCATAATAATAATAATAACCGAGTCATCTTTAGACGACAGAATAAGCGAATGTAATTGCAGAATAAGAATATCAAAGCTGGCCTACAGTACTTTGCCAGACTAATCAAGGCTGGCCTCCAGTACTTTGCCACAGTATCAGAATCAATGCAGCTTGGTCTGTGGCTTTGTCGGGACTTTTGGTGCAGCCTCTGGGCTGCGATCTTCTTCCCCTTTCTTCAGGCCAGCTCAAAACAGAAATCTCGCTCAGAGTAACAGGCTAAATGCGGACTTGATCTTAGCTTTCAGTACAAGTGAACCCGTGTAAGCATGGCCCTCCATTTTTTAAGCAATAGAAGCAGAACAGTTACCACACAGATAACTGGCTTATCGCGGCCATGTCTAATGAGTTGTCATTTGAATTGGCGACTATGCGAAAATGATCTCCACCACTCTAAGTGCTCCGGCGGAGTGGCAAAGCATACAATGCGGAATGCTAACATAAGCTTTGTGGAAAACGGGGGTCCTTACAAAACTTGAACACAGAAAATGTTCACTCACTAGATAAAAGCCACCCCACATAAACCTACTCCTATAGAGACGTGGATGCCCTCTAGCATAGGACCTAACGGCTCTGGGATACCCTTAGTCAGACCTCAAATAGAAAGACTACAGACACACGTTCAGACTCCAATTTTTATCGGCAATAAGAATGACAAACGAATAATAATAATTATCACTACTAGCATTTTTATAATTGACGTTACAGCCGGTTGAAATCACAGATAGATTTACGGGAGAGCCCGCCGGATACGGCATCCGGTGCCAATGTACGGTACATCCTTGCATGTTTAAGGCATGTTTATAACTAATATAATGTAATTATTGATTTCCATATCGTTTATTATTATTATTAATATTAATTTTTTTTTATATTATATATAATAGCTAGTGTCTGCCATGACAGGTGCAAGACGTCACCGAGGCGGACGGTATTTTAGCTCGCTTCAACAAGCGCAATATGGAAGACTGTTAGAGCAGCCAAGCGTTTGACCACCTTTCCTAACCCGTTCCTAACCTTCCTTGTCGGACCATTTAAAAAACATGTAACAAATATAAGGAATAAATAATAAGAGTAATAACTAACACTTTCTACGTTACTTAACAAGATCTTCTTTCTTATCTTCGCCCCAGTTGTTCAACAAACGTATGTGAGCAGGAAAGTCCCTCTCGCCATAGTAAAAATAAAACTTAAACCAGTGTTAAACTCGAATACCGCACGTTTAGGGTGCTTTGGGGTCAGCAGTTGTCCGTCGGGAAAAAAATCATCATAATCATCGGTTATTAATCTATCTGCGGCCGGAATAGATAAGCAGAGGTCACCTGAAGTTGACGTCCCTAAGGGCTGCATGCATACTCCGCTCGACCGAAGGCCTAAAAGTGTAAACATATAAGTCCCGGCGTATCCGCATACATACGAGTATGGCTTTCTAAATGACCTGGTAAGCCAGGCAAAGGGTATCATATGAAATATGGTGTGCACATATGAAATCATATCGTGTGCAATTAAAGTGCCCGAGCAAGCCATTCGACTTCTACTGGTGTGTTCTTCACACCTATCGAATCGATCGACGACGCCCGTTAACGAATGAACATACTCACGGATGAACTAACCTCAAATATAGATGTTGATAATGGCAAGCAATGGCAATCAACCGAACATCAATTGGGACACGGCCAGAATGGTCCAGAATAGACAGCGCAACTAAAGAGAAGATTTGACTTTACGCCAGCAACGATCTTACACACTTCGTTACCGAACCAGGCCGGCACAACGAGAATAGTGTTGTCACAACGCTTGATGTTGTACTCTGCAATGCCGACTCAATGGGTGACCTGCAAGAACAACCTTGTTCCGTTACGATGGATCATCGCGTGATAAATTTGTCTACTAACTGCGGTCCCGACAGTCACGGAAAAACATTTAAAACTTTTTCGGTCTGACTCGCAGCCAACATTTGACGTCCACTGAACTGCTTTCGCATTGCTTCGTCAAACGGACCCCAGAAATAAATATGTGAAACGGTGGGGCTCAAACTCGTGCCTCCTCTATGTGTGTCCTCCAATTGTGAAGCGCACGCGAATTGAACCTCGCCACCTACGAAGAAGCATAGTCGAGGCGCAACTACCGTATGAGAGACTACACGACCATGAAACTCAACTTGGATCTGACAGAATCGCAGCAGTCCTTCAGGGACTGCAGTGATGTAAACAGGATGTACAATCAGTTAGTGAAGAATCTAGACCATCTCGTGTATTTACTTATCCCCGCTGTGAGAGACTTGCTGCTGTCTTATCAACTCTCATACAAACACAAACCCTTAAGAATAAAAACAAAGCTCTGTATATGGCGCTTGATAAACGTCACATTTTATATCCTCAGAGAGGGCTGAATAAGGCGTCAACCGCCAGCGAGTAATAATTGCACATACCTCGGTCAACGACTACGCGATTAGCGGCCGGGTTCCAATCATTTTATCGAAGTAACAAAACTGTAAAGGATCAACAATTTAAAAACAGCATTATATAATATACTTTACGTCCAGCCCAAACTGGTCTTCTGCCTAGAAGCCAGGGCTACAAACAGACCAGTGCTGTAAAGAAAGCAGAAAATGCGTTCAAGAGCTAAGTTGGGAGTAGCAAATGCACTCCACAATTATATATAAAGCCGGTTATAAACGTATAGAGTGAAAATGATCGATATAATTGAGCTAAAATGAAAATATATCAGCCACGCGAGCACCAACGAGATATACTAACCAACCAAACTACAGTACTACCTAACGTTTATTGCTAAAGCGATACGTAAACAACCCATGTAGGTTCTCAAGAAATCTTCCTGGAACGCAACTATACAAGGTATGGCAGTATGTCGTACACTTCTTTAAGGGAATGGTAGAACTTGCTAAAACATTATTTCAACAATAAGCTTTACCATCCCTTGATAACAAAGTGAAATTACTAATTTATGTTATACAGATATGGCTGGCCGTATATTACTTCACAAATTGTCGATTGAGATACGGAACATACCGGCGTTCTCGGAAGAAAATTTTTAAAATTAGATATCCTAGAACCTTGATAATTATTTGCAATGTACCGTTGTATTACAGTATCCAAACATAAGTATCCTGTAGACGAAATATAACTCGTTCTCGTACAATCAAGCAATTTGTTAAGTAATAGCCAGCCACATCGGTATATCATAAATTAGCAAATTAACTTTCAACTTTCACTCCTAAACAACACATGTATGCATACCCTCCGCGTATACTAGTAAAAAAATGATTTTTTGAACCACTTCTCCCACCCCGTAGATGGGGAATGCCACATAGAGGAAAACCACAACTACGCGATTGTTTGTCTCAGCCATACTCTGTATAAAACTTTAACGTTAGCGTTTACAATAGTATTAGTTTACTTATACATATTTATAATGCATTTGTTAATAATATTAATAATATATGGGTATTACGGTTATATTATCAGCTAGCAGCAGTAATGGCAAGATGAACGTTTGTTCAACTTCACCAAGCGTGCGTCACTTGACCACCTTTATCCGAGAAATCGCAAAGCAGTTTGTGATTCCTGCCGGCACGGCCTGTGTTTCGCTGCACCACAAGTATTTCCACGCTCGAGTAAGTGAACCCTTGCATCGTGAGCAGCGCGTGTCGAAGAACGACACTAATATGCATGGTGTTGTTGTTTCGCTAGTTGTTGTTGTTGCCACTGCCACCTGTCCCTAATCTCCTCCTAATTGTCAACATTTTTATTTGTCGTTATCTTAATGCGTCACGAGCTGCTCGTATTACTGACCACCGTATCGTTGTGTATTTTAATCATCATTTCTGAACGTATCGGTTATTAACGTCGTTCGTGTGTCATCATTCCCGCTGTGGCTTCAATGTGTGGGCTATTGTTGTTACTAGTGTTGTTGTTGTTGCTGTTGTTGTGACCATTGCTGTCATTGTTGCTGTTGTTGTTGTTGTTGTTGTTGCTACGTTTGCACTGCCATTACACGGCTCACCGTTACCGGCATTTTGTGGTTTCGGACTTTACGGCGTTCGGGTACTAACAACGGTAGGCTTTATTGTTGCTATTTTTGACTCTGAGCCGACTCGATTTCGTCTCGACTAGCTAGTACAATCGAATATCTCTGCTGCGATCGACATAACGGAGATTATTCACGTTTGGTACACGCTATTTACAACTACAGCAAAAGGGTGGATCGGTGAACAGCAAGGCAGCCTTTGCGTGACAGCAGCTAGAAGGGCCACTTCACATCTATGGCAACGCCATGTATGATTAGACCACTCACGGTCAGATCTGTTCGGATCCCGGACCGGACGTGATGGCGCCTAACGATAGCGGACTAACGAAAGAGGAGTGTCCGGCCATCGAACAATGAGAGCAACGCTAAGTAAAGATAGGAACGACAGCAACAACGACAACAACAACAAGAACGGTAACAACAGCAACAACGGCAGGTGTCACAGTAAGGGTACCCACGGTGACAACGGCATTGCCGTAATGGTAAATGTAGCCACCAAAATCATTGCGCACGTACTTCAGCGTAAACGACAGAGAACGCTCCACTAGTGCTATTGTGCGTCTATGTTGCGTCGATGTCCGCGAACTAATTCGCAAAATGTTGTTGGTGATGGACAAAAAGTGTCTTTCAAACCATTTATCTCTCATAAGTATATATAACGCTTCTTGCATCGTCGTAACTTTAAATTGCTAGCAGCTGCACAGGGCACGAATTACAAGTTAACAGATTTACCCATTTCTCTATTTATTCAAAGTGTGCGTACCTACAGTCTACACTACAAATACCCCGACAGCTGTTTAAATAAATAGCATATATTACATTATGAGAGGGTGTTTTACTTTGCTCTCGTTGTTGCCACAGTATTGCCATTCTAATAGTTAAATCGATTACCTTGATTTATCACTACTTACATCAGTGATATCAGCGTTGCGTGTTAAAGCGGGTTCAACGTACATATTGCTCAGTAGATAGAGCCAGCTAGTTGTAGCGTTTTAGTTAACCAGTACGCAAGCTATGTTTCTATTTGATTAGGTAGGATGATTAGGGTGTTGCCTCTTACGTAAGGTTTAAAAAGTCCTCAAAATAATACTTTAGCTTTTGTCGTTATCCGCCAAGCTTGTTCTGAAACTACTATAGATAATCAAAAAAGAAAGATACACTGTAAGCAAAGAACTGAAGTCAAACATTGGACTTTTTGGCCTCTTATCGAGCATTAACCTTTGACCCCTTTTTTGCTTGGTAACCGTAGGACGTCGGTAGCCGTTCAGAGAGAATTATTCTCTCTACTTTTGCTGCTTCTTAAGCTGTCGATCCGTTTAGGCAGATGAGTGGTTGTTCAAGCATGAAATATTTAACCCGATAAGATTGTGCCTGCTTTTACCAGAACCTGTTCTACTTGTCCGTAGTCAGGCCTACAATGCGAGAGACGGTCAGGTACAGCTTGTCCATTGCCAGCGGGCAATGTCTAGCAGCATGTTATTATAAGACGATGAAATAGCAAGCGCATAATGGTTCGTACAAGGGCAGCCTGTTGAGATGATTAGTCTTTGCACAAACGTTTTACTATATAATTCGTTGTAGTTCTATCCGAGTCCCCTCACGATTGTGTTGTAGACGATAAAGCATAGCAGATTGCCCTGTCGTAGCAAACGTTTTCTACGTGCGATGCACAAGACTGTCTTAGCTTCCTGCAATGTGCCCTAACATACCCCGTTCTGTATAGCTTCTATCTTGTGCGTATCTCGCCCCACGTCAAGGCTATTCGCTTCTGACTTGTGACGACGAAGTCGCTGTTGCCGCTGGTGTTGATGCTACGATTTCTGTCTGCTACCTCGTGCTTAGAAAACGACAAACGCGACATGTTGGGAGAGTTTTTGGCCACTGCTATATATATATTTAGGGCATAAAAAAAGTCTTTTCGGATTTGGCGCTATAAAGAAAACATATATATAGGCGACACGGGAGGTCTTATTTATTGATTTATATATATTCTCCGCCGGAAGATACAACCTCTGCTCAACGATTTACAAGGTTTTCGATTCATTTTGTGTAAAAGTCTAGGTTTTTAGTGGCAAAATATTCTTCCAGTTCAGAACGCACGTGTTCGATAGAAGTGAATTTTTTACCACTTAAAAAAGTTTGCATCGATCTGAATAGGTTGTAATCAGATGCTGCTAAGTCGGGGGAATACGGTAGATGTTCCAAAAGTTCCCATTTTAGCTGGGAAATTTTCGAAAGGGTCTCCCTACTCACGTGGGGCCTTGCGTTGTCTTGGTGGAACAGGACACCCTTCTTTGAAATTAGTGCAGGGTACTGCTTTAACTTTTCGTGAACCGTTTCGAGTTGTTGACAGTACACGGCCGTATGTATTGTCTGGTTACGCGGTAAAAGTTCATAGTGCACTAATCCGCCCACATTACACCAAATACACAATAAAACCTTGTTTGCGTATGTCCTTTTTGGGCTGGGTGATGGAGGTGCCTGGTTCACTTGACCAGAACCTTTTCCTGACAGGAGAGTCGTAGAAGACCCATTTCTCATCGCAGGTCACAAAACGATAAAAAAAAGGCAAATTTTGATGCCTGCTGAGCAAATAAGTGCAGACGCGCATGCGCGTCATTTTGTTGAAGTCGCTGAGCTCGTGAGGTACCCATTTGCACAGCCTGAAAGTTATTCCGAGGCGTTTTAAAGCTGTACCTTGTTGGGTAATATGAAGCTCCTCGGCAAGTTCCACAGTAGTTATAGTGAAATTTCCCTGGATTTTCATTCGAAAAACCTTCTCACTGACAACACTTGGCCTTCCTGATATAGGCTTATCTTCGAGATTAAAATTTCCCTTTCAGAACTTCTCAAACCACTGTTGGCACATTCTGTCTGTACAGCAGGCATCTCCAAACGATTTTAACAACTTTTTGTGAGCCTGCGTTGCCCTCAGTCCATTTTTAAACTCATGGAGTAGAATCGCCCGAATTTGGCATTTTCTACCTCCATTTTGCAGCACTTTCACGAACAAACGGCTAAACAGATTTCAAAATGGTTGAGCCCAGCAGATTCCCCGCTCCTCATTTTCACATGAAAACAACAAAGCGTGAGCCAATGATTTATGCCTAGGCGCCGGGGCGGGCGCTGTGAAAGCCGCGCAAGCGCCAATCCGAAAACACTTTTTTGTAGATCCTATATATATAACTGACTTCTGTGTGTGTGCAAGATCAATTACGTGGTTTTCTGTTTTATTTTAAACGTGCTTATATATATATATATTTTTTTTTTTAATAGAAAATAACTAGTAAAATGCATGATGTACTTCGAACGTCGTAGTTAGTCACGGTAGTGTGCGACTCACAAACCCACTATATTCCGGTCGTCCTCTTTACCCTTTCCCGGGGGTGGCCGCAGTCCAGTCTTAGGTTCCGGGATAGCAACTCTCGCTCAATGTTAAAAAAAGGCGCAGTCTTCATAGTAGCGCCTTACATCCTCAGGGTAAGTTGCACATATTACACACAGGGGAGCCAGGTGCACCAATGCAAGTGGTTAGGTAAGCGAGTTCCAGTGGGAGCCCTATCCGGGGTCACGCCCAGGTACTTGACCATAGGCATCGGTGTTATTGGATTATTTTCCAGGTGTAAACTTAGATTTAATAAAAGGCGCTTCAATATATATATAATATATATATATATAAGCTAAATTATAGATTATCTGTTTATTAAAATGACATTTAAGTGTTACAGCGAGATGTAATTAACTATCAACACTAGGGCTTGTGGGGAGCGCTACCAGTCGAGCTTATCCTCGAGGCAGCCCCTCAATGTGCCCATTATTGCTGCCGCATTGCCGCGTTGAACTGCCAGCGATAGTTGCTGAAGTAGAAACTCAAGTGCTATTTTTTCCCTGTCGCCAGTTCAATTTGTTTGCCAATCTTCTGTAAAAGCGACCATGCCTCAGGGCCGCCCCCCCCCCCCGAGTGTCTCGAATACTAGCGGCACGAAAATGAACTCGTTGGCGAGCTGAGCATATTTGTTGGTCTTTAGACGCTCAGCCTTGCGTGCTGCGGAGCCAGCGGAAGATGCACTGGCCTCCAGGTTTGACGGGGCGAGCGTGTCGGTGATAGTCGCATCCCAAACAAGCGCCTTTCCCCTTTCAAAGGGGATAAGGGTGAGACCGTCTGGTCTCTTTCCATCGCTTCTCAGGAGGCCGGCGGGCTCTCGGATGCACGGTATTAGAGCGGATCTGAAAGCCCTGGCTGTAATCTCATTAACCTCGCTATGAAGGCTTTGGCGTCCTTCGCTTCTACTGCAGGACAACCCTTGAGTCCCCCAGAGGTCTACCTGTGTTCCACACGGACACCGGTGTTCCTCGGTTAGCCTTGTCCCCAACCTCAAACCAATGCACAGACGAAAGCTTTCGTGATCTAGTAAAGTGCCTAGGTTTGAGGAGGGGATGGCTTGGAGCCATTTGCTAGCTCGTTTCTGGACGACCGCACGTAGTCGGGCTTTGTCTGCCGTCGTTAGTGCGTCAGAGAGCAAGCGCTGGTACTTCATGGAGACGATGAGGTCGTCATAGGACCTCTGCAGGTGTTTGTTTGTCTCCGGGAGTAGGCCTGCGAGGTTCTTGAACTTCGTATCCGCAACTTCTTTGGTGTCCTGGAAAGCCTGCAGGGCCATGGGTGGGCTGATGTGCCGAACAGTGCTCTCTGAGGCGTGTAATGATGAAGCGTGGCAGCTCGCTGCTAGGTCTGCTGTAGAACGAATCCCCAGGCTTCCGAATCTAAGGGGGAGAGTAGCTTGAGCCCAGTTGTTGTCGGCCAGAGTAAGATTAAGAAGGTCACTAAGGCTGATCCTTAGGCTTTCGTCTAGGTCCCGAAGAAGATCTTGGTTTGGTCCGACGTCCGTGCTGCGGAGGATATGGACGATTCTTGCTGAGCCCAGGGACGATTTCAATAGGTGATACGCGCTGTGGGGACTGAGCAGGTTTAGCCGGGTTAGACGGGAGCGGAGGCTCTCTATCCTACCTGCGAGTTCCGGACGAATGGCGGCAGACCCCACTGGGGACTCCGGGAGCGTCATGTCTGCTGCCTCGACGAGTTTGCACCCGGGAAGAAGAGCCTCCAGGGCGGATAGGTTAAAGTGACCTTTGTAGATAAGCTCGCACTTCTCGGAGTTGAGCTCAAGCCCGCTCTTCAGTCCGAAGTCAGCAACTCTCTTGATGTCTGCTAGTACTACAGGTGCTTCTCCTCCAATAGTGCCGTCTTCTAGGTACCAGAGGTTTATGGGAGACTTAATGGAGTCGATCAGTCCCTTAATGGCTAAGCAAAACAGTGGCGGACCAAGGGGGTCTCCCTGCTGTACGCCGCTGCATGAGAAAATCGTCTTATCATCAAGTGAAAGCTCCGACCTGGATCTGTAGGCTTGGTCAACCAGGGGGGCCGCCTCTGGCCAATCGACTAGAACTGTCTTCAGTACGTGGTCACAACGGATCTGGTTAAAGGCGTTCTTGAAATCAAGTTTGGCGACTACGAAATTGTTGGGTGCGCTGGCGACGAAAGCTCTTGTAGACGAAAGCTCTTGGACTGCGGCTTCGATGCCGTTGGGCGTATTGAAGCCAAGCTGGTGAGCTCCAAGCTTCTCGCGCACCAAATCTGCTCCTAGTTTCACTGTGATCTTTGCCGCAATTCTGCGGAAAACTGAGGAGATGACGATTGGGCGAAGCGACCCACTCGGCTTTTTTATTGCGATTAGGCGTCCCCCAAAAAGAATAGGGAGGATGGCCTCAGGGACTGTGCCACTTCTGATGATGTCCACCACTTTTTCTAGGTCACGCAGTAAACGGCTGGCAATATTTGCGTTAGTTGTGGCAAGGAGGTCTCTGAGATGGCGCGGCCGCAAGCCGTCCATACCTGCAGTGGACCCCGCCGGAAAGGTCCACACAGCCTCGCGGAGCAGTTCTGCACTGGTGATAGGTGGATCGGCGTACGGTGGTCTTGGAGGCAGGTCGAGGTCGGCCGGTTCTCTAGGATGTTTCGAAGTCATTTCCGTGTACGCATCGGCTGCGCAGACCGGGCTCCCCACAGAAAGGCTCTCGCGGCGCCTCCGATGTCACCTTCGCCTAGCAGCTTAGTTGCTCGCCTGGCGGCAGCTTCATCGTCGTTACGTTGCTTGTTCCGATGCGCCCTTGGGACCGATTCGGATGGGCGCTCACGGCCTGATCTGTGGTCCTCGATTCTGTCCCTGATGAATGTAGCCCAAGTGAGATTGTTCCGCTTTCGGGATGGGGTTCTAAGCACTGTATGCGCAAACAACAGTAGGTTGGCCCAGCTGCGTGTGTCGTTGTTAAGGTGCACTAGAGAAAGTGTGTTGGCCAGCGCTGCGGCCACTGCAGGCCGGGCGCTTTTGGGGATTGTGTCTAGTCGTTTGTATGCCTTTGTGTACTCGAGGAGTTTGTTGCGCAGGTGGGTGCCATCGACGTCGTCGACGGGGTAGCTGGCGGGGGGTAGGAGTGAGCGATCGGTGCCCGAGTGCGCTGCCGTCATATGCCGTTTGATTCCCCTGCTTGTAAAGCTCTTTTGGCAATGCGTGCAAATAACCCTGTTATTAAGAGGAGCGGGGGTTAGACTACCCGTACCCGGCCCGAGGCTGGATTGGTAGTCCGCCTGCGGGGGGTCGTCCGAGTGGCTCGGACCGGCCTTATTTCCGGAGGCGTCTTGGGGCTTGGCGCTTAGGACCAACGGGTTTCTTCACTTCGAAAGCTGATAACAGCCTGATGACTGGACCCAGAAGATTGGCAAGGTTACGAAGTGCGCTGGCTGCCTTAGGGTCGAGCCCGCTTAGCATCTTTGGAGCGCTGGCGAGTCCTGCGAGGGGGTCTGCCTTCCGATTAGAACGCGCCCTCGATGGCGGCAAGTCTATCCAGGTAGTGCCAGAGGCTCGGCGACGTCTCATCTGGCGGGGGCGTCGGCGTTTCGTAGGTTTTAATGCCTTGAGTGGGGCGAGCGTAATGGTCTTATCGGACGTACCGTCGGAACTGGGGGCAACGATCTCACGGACCACTGAGGCATAGGAACGAGGAACGTTCCGCACGTTTTTTTTACTGTCTGGTACATAAGCATGCTCTCCAATGTGTTGTGTTACTATTATTCTTATTATTTTTATTGCTTTTAAAATTTGCATTAATTTTCGCAGATTTTTCCTCACAAGTAGACGTCGCCATTTTGTAAATGTCATATTCTTAGTTTAAAAGGGCAAACGGCACCGTAAAGGAGGAATTCTGTACATTTAGAATTAAAACATTAGTCAACCAGTTATTAAACGTTTAGAATAAAGTTTTCTGTATTTTAAGACAATCATGTTGGATTCGTGCTAGGCAAAATATTTTTTTAGCATAATTGGTGTGCATTTTGTAGTTTTATTAGCGCTCGATAGTATCAAGTTGGCAAAATGTTTCAGAATAGTGGTTCAATGTTGGACAGGAACTAACCCGCCCGACCGCCGGTACATGGTTCTTCGGATGTTATATATAGGGCAAGTATAGCCGTTTTGGGCAGTAGACGATCGCCTTCATAACAGAGGTAAACCTGCCACTCGTTGTCGACTATACCACTAAGTAGATAAACTTAGATTATTAGTCGGTATTATTGAAATCACAGAAGAGCTATGAGCGCATGCTTCCTTAATAGGACAGCGCTAACGATCACTCTAAAAAATGCAGCAAGAACGTTTTTTGCTGCGGCATAATAGAAGTGCCAAACGAACGCCGTTTCCCCTATATACGCAGCCTCTCTCTCATTTGTACTGCCACCGACAGATCGAATGCAATCATGTATGGCAAATCCAATGGAAGAGATGACTGGTGGTCATTACTGAATTTGGCCGTATTATTATTATTATTATTATTATTATTATTATTATTATTATTATTATTATTATTATTGTTTATTGCTGATCATACAATTGTGAGGCTTGAACATGTATTAATATATAATTAAATATCTCGGTAGCAGTCTCTTCCTCTCCTTATTATTATTATTATTATTTTTATTATTATTATTATTGTTATTATCCGTGCCTTGCTTACTGACATTGAACGGCTGCCCGCCAAAACACGGACTTAAACCGACGATGTACTGGTGTTATTATTAATATTATTATTATTATTGTTATTATTATTATTATCACCCAGGTTGGGTAAATTTTAAATAAGTACATCAGTCTCAATCAGTGGTTTTTCTGCGTCACCGGATCTTCCCTCATCTTGCGATGGCTTCTCTTAATATTATTATTAGGTAAAGTCAGTTGAATGATTTGAGAACGGGTATGGTTGGCGTCGAGTGGTGGGGCACTCATGTTCGGGCGAACAGAACCGAAGTCGAGCCCCAAGCAAGGTGTCCGACGGGAATCTCTTCCTCACTCTTTCTCTCTATAACTATATCTCGAACTCTCCCTTTCTCTAATCGTCTCTCTCTCTTTCTCTCTCTCGCTAGTTTTATCTCTCTCTCTCTCTCTGTTCCTCTCACACTCTGCGCTACAGACAGTGAAACAGCAGACCAATCCTGCTGGCTCCATTCGGCCCCATACGCCAAACTGCTGCTGGTGGGCTTGTCGGCGGGTCGTCGGGGTGGCTTCGATCGAATGCGGACGTCGTCGTCGCCGCCGTCGCCAATGCACCCGCCACCGCATCACTTACCTCGGAAGTAACCAACACGGCGAGCGTATGAGCGTCGCCTGAGGCTCGGTGACACGGTGCCGAGAGAAGGCAAGCAACACGACTTTCAATTAGTCTACATTAGGTGTAACGAAACAAAGGACACCCCTGGGGCGGGGGCGGGGGTGGCGGGATAAGATCGTTCCCTGTCTAGTTAGTAGGCAGATGTCTTACATGCGTAATCAACAACGATATCAATAACAACAACAATACAAGGCGGTAGTGGACAGTAGCGAACTAGCGACGACTAAAATAAACAATGAACAACAGTTGCCAGGGCGCAGTATAAACAACAACAACAACAACAACAACAACAACAACAACAACAACAACAACAACAACGACAACAACAACAACAACAACAACAACAACAACAACAACAACAACAACAACAACAACAACAACAACAACACCAACAACACCAACAACACCAACAACACCAACAACACCAACAACACCAACAACACCAACAACAACAACAACAACAACACCAACAACACCAACAACACCAACAACACCAACAACACCAACAACACCAACAACACCAACAACACCAACAACACCAACAACACCAACAACACCAACAACACCAACAACACCACCAACACCACCACCAACAACAACACCACCACCACCAACAACAACAACAACAACAACAACAACAACAACATGAAAGGCATCACCATCCACGCGAATAACAGTAACACGTACTGCTGAATATATGCAACACCAACCGCACAACAGCAAAGTAGAAAGGATGTTGGGAAAATCTGACAGCAACTTCCACGGCACTGGTATTTGGAATTGCAGAGTTATGCTCGCTTAACTCTGTGCAATTTGTGCAATACCAGCAACAGCAAGAACAACAGCATTAACTGAAGTACTGGTACAAGTGAAGGTGTCCGTGGCAATATTTTAACTAGTTATTAAAACTCACCCTGTTTGGGTATGTGCGTATGAACATATTATATCTGACATACATAGTAAAATCGGTGTATGAATTCTTTCGCTGAAGCTAAGAGAGCAGCACGGATTCAAAGCAGTCGTTAAGGCGAAATAAGTGATAGTAATAATGGGAGGTAATGCACCACCTCTTCTTATTGAGACATCTGTGCACCCCGCTTTTTGTCCGATCATGGCCGATTATAATTCACTCCGGCCGTGTTGGATGCGACTAATGGTGTGAAGAAAAGCCCACGAGTATAAGTACGGTTGAATAGAGACTTTCGTGTCAAACAAACTATACAACAAACGTTGATGACGATAATAAGATAGTTTTCAATATGAAATTCTACTCCCTACCGAAACAAATTCGAATTATTGCTGAATTAGCCACCTCACTTTTTCTAAGACGAGTCATTCTCACAGCGCAGTGCAGCGAACCATTGGCAAATATGGTTGTCAAAGCAATCCGCCACGAATCTCATGAGACAAAAAGACACAAGAAACAGATCAATCGGACGAGTAAATTCTCTTATGTCTCCCCCTTTCTCTCTCAAGAAAGACACAGAGAAAGAGAGAGAGAGAGAGAGCAAGTCATATATGGTCAGTGAGTTAGTTTGAGATTAGTGGCGATCAAAACTGCCCACATTTGTGAAACACCAGCTAAAGACTGAGCTAGGTTGAAAATCTATCCATAAAAATGTATGGATGGATTTTCTACCTGGTAAACGGTGCCAATAGGAAGAAGGTAGCGCGAGACCAGAGAGAGAAAGAGAGAAGAAAAATGAAGATTCATACACAAAGTAGGAACAAACATAGTGTTCAAAGCAAATGGTACCAACCAGTAAGAGGAACAACAGTTACCTTGAATCATTTCTCAATAATTACTGTGTGTCCTCAATATTGACCTACGTGTCTGGCGCTACAGGCCGCACAAGACGGTCCTTATATATATATATATATATATATATATATATATATATATATATATATATATATATATATATATATATATATATATAGAAGAAAAACAACGTGAGGCTAACCTTTAGCAAACAGTAGCAAAAATGATTGTCTCTTTCGATAGGACCAGACAAGTGGCGCCCTATATGCCATGCTATGTCAATAGAAACGTGAAACTCACTAAGCGCAGAGCCTTGAAAGAACGGCATTCTTCTTTCATTTAGTGTGTTAACGAAAATAGATGTGTCTCGACAGCTTTCAACCGTTGGCTGTTACGAGCAGTTGTGTGAAGATCATTTGCAGTTATCTCCGGAAACGCCCCGTATATATATCGAGAGAGAGAGAGAGAAAACCAAAACACACGGAGTGGCTCTCGACTTGCTCCTCGAAAAACCCTAGCCACCAGACGGTCAAGTAGATATACGTAGGACGGAGAGAAAAATCGAGTAGGCAAAACAACTAGCATAGAAATGACAAGAGCTGAGCAACTGGCGGGAAAGCATGCTAAATTGGGACCATGTACCGCTTGGTCCGGGAGCAAATCGTGCCGAAATCAATTACTATCATTAGCCTGCCGTGGAGGACACTAAAAGCCCTCTCCAATTTTGTGTTTGTTCCGTGTTAACGGCGGAGATACCTACACATATGTACATCCAACAAGCCATACTCAATCAACTAAACAGGGAAAGCAGGCGGCAATCATACACGATATTGCCATTAATTAATTACTACTCTTGCTTTAGCGCCGGCAGTCTAGACGCGATGCTTAAATTGCCGTGACTTTGGCTAAACGCGGTTCGTTCCTATTACGCCTTGAGAAACGGTGTAATCAATACGGGTGCTTAATGTGTGTACGTTCTAAGGATGCTCTCACGCATGTCTATTTTTAGGTTTGCTAAAATACGCGGATTTACATAGAACATAGAGAGAGAGAGAGATACATATATAGCATCACTTACTTATAAGTGTTTCTATCAATCACTTACAAGATGAATAGGCAACTATCCCACGCCTCGCGATGCTATTTCCTTCCCCAGCTTTTTCGGTCTCTTTTACCGGCGCAGACTATGACTCACTTTTTTTCAGCCCGACAAGCCCTGAATTCTCAACATCTTGTATAATAGAACTTTCTCCCCTCTTATATATATATATATATATATGATTCGTTTTGCGTATATACCTAAATAAACATTCTATGTGAACAACCTCTTCTTTGTTATATCGACCTGGCCTTTTCTTACATTTGGTCCTTAAGCTACGGCCTCCGACAGGTCTCTTATTAGGCTATTTCCATGTCCTGGCGCCTGCGTTGCATACCATTCCTTCTACCCTGCTGTTCCTTTATCTGCTCAACTCAACCTGGCCCTCATTGCCATTTTAATTTATCCGTATATGACTGTTTTACTCGCGATTTCACCAATCCCTCCGATGCCTTCGCTCTTGCCCATCGCTGACTATCCACTCTGCGATTCCACCTCGTGCTTACCTTTAGCGCCTCCTTCAATACCTGAATCTGTTTAACCCATCTTTAATTTGTGACGTTTTTAATTCTAATGGTAAACTTCCCCCAAGAAACTGTCTGGCGCAATTAAACGGCAACCGAATGTAAATTTTGTCACCTATTTTTGCACTCCATCTAACTTTTTCTTTGCCTGTATCTGCCGTTTACCGATTCCCCCTTGCTCAAAAGTCCATATCTCCTGCCTGCAATTTTTTTATCCGGAGCTCGCATTTCTGATGCGCTGGCCCGATCTCATTAGCTTCATGTCTATGTCCCCTACAGTTTTCCGTTCCCCTATTCCCCAATTGCGTATCGCCTATTTTAATCATAATTGACCTCCGGCACCGACTCACCATAGTGCACTCCATCGGAGACCATGACCCTTAGATCATCCTGAATGCATTCCAGATACATATATTCAAAACTCGCTGCCCCGACCAACTGAATCACCTCTCCTATTGATTGCCCTGCACGTACCCCGATAATCCCGCTGTTTTAAATATCCATCACCATTGGAAACGAACGCACTGTCAACACTACATTTCGATCAAGGTCTGCACCGATAAGGTCTGTGTCTTTTTACATTATTGGACATGTCAATATCCTCCTTGGTTACCGCTACAACATCTACCGCTCCTCGGCTTTTCATCGAAATACAATTCCCCCCTCCCTGTATTAGCATCCACCCGATTAGCCTCTTTCTTTATGCTGCATACGTTTAAATCTCCAGCGAGTGCTGCTTCTTCTTCACCGCTAGCATCTCGTCTTTCCCCTACTGCTGATTCACCTCTCGCTCTCTTTCGTCCCCCTGTGGCCATTGCTAAAGGGGGACGAACGACATATCTATATACAGAGACGAAAGAGATATCTATATATAAAGAGACGAACGAGATCGAATACCGGCTGTAATTGCTGTTTATCTGTTAGTGTCGCCTGCTGCCGCTGTTTGCTTCCATCGAACCGTTCTGCTCGGTTTGTCCTTCTTTTTCCTCTTCGTCATTATGGTTTAAGTCCGATACCACTCCCGAACTGTTCTTTCTCCCGAACCATTTTTCATCTCGTCGACATCAGCCGCTACCGTTGACGTTGTCTTCTCAGAGGTCTCTCTCTCCCCCACACACACACACGCACATACCCAGTCTCAGTCACTCCCTCTTTCAGTTCATCAGTGTTTTCATTGCTGTTTAAGCCACTGTACCATTGTTTATTGTTGTTGTCGTCTTCTTTTTGCTTGATCTACTCAAGCATTACGACATGCTGTATCATTACCGCGCTCGTCTCTCCCGTTTCTTCTCGGGTTGTCTTCTCAATTCTTTTTAGTCTCTGCTGGACATCCGCTCTAATTCGTTGCCAGTAATTCTGCATGGCTTGAGCCGCATCGCACTATGTCTTAGAGTGCTTCTTCGCCAGTTCCGTCTCCGCTGTCAGCCGCGGTTTTATCTCAAAGTCGGCACAGTCTGTATGTAGAGGGGTACGCTCAGTCACCTTCGTCTTGTCTACACTCTTTCACAATCACATACTACCGACTGTGAACTGACCGGCACGTATCTTAGTCTGCCACTGCGCGTAGAGCCTGGTTTATTCATTGTTGAACCCATTAGATTTTGTGAGTTCCACTACAGTTGCGCCGGATGTGATGCACCCCATATATCGCTGTACATGCATGCACAGATCTCTATCTAGGCTGTGTGGTACAGTAATGTGCTATATATCTGTACGCAATGCCAGATTCATTTTTATGTAGTGCAGTACTATACTGCATAAACTCCTCTTAGTTAAACAGCCACTATAATTCAAACACTAATGCACTTGCGGACCGACCGAAGCCTTCCATTCGTATGTGGGCACTTATGTTTAGCGTACCTGTTAAAGAGGTCTTTTTTAAATTTCAGATCAGCCTGACTCCTCTTCTTTTCGGCCACACACAGGATATACCAAAATTATCATTTACACATCACTAGGATACGTCAGTCTCTGAATTTCCATCTTGCAAGTAAACTATGTAATATATATATATATATATATATATATATATATATATATATATATATATATATAATATGAAAGTAATAGGACTGATTTTTTATCGCCGCGACTGTACTTCGGAGCGTGCGCGCGCCGACTGGATTCGGTAGAGGGCGCTCCTAGCTAACGAACGAGCGGCTGTTCGGTTGTCTCCTAGCAACGGGAGAATCAGGACAGCCATTTTCGCGCGACGTGTTTCTGTTAGTGGTGCAAGCCGAAAATGCAGCGTTCGTTAGACCAGAGGTACGTGATTAAATTCTGTGTGAAACTCGGTAAATCTGCAACAGAGACGTTTGAAATGATCAAGCAGGCTTACCCAGATGTTGCTTTAGCAAGAAGTGGTGTGTTTCGGTGGCACCAAGCCTTTTTGGAGGGCCGGAAAGAGGTTGCCGATGAAGACCGTGCTGGAACACCTTCGACCTCGAGAAACACCGACAATGTGACTCGTGTGCGCAAAGTTTTGAACTCAGACCATCGACTAAGTGTTTGTTTAATTGCCCAGATGTTAAATTTACCAAAATCTGTGGTTCATGACATTGTGACGGTGCATTTGAACATGCGCATGGTGTGCGCGAAGATGGTCCCAAAAGTGCTCACTGACGATTAGAAATTGCGGCGAGTGGAAATCTGCCAAGAAAATATATATAAATAACGTAATCACAGGTGACGAGTCCTGGATCTTTGAGTACGATTCCGAGACAAAGAGGCAATCTTCAGAGTGGCACACGCCAGCGTCTTCTCGCCCAAAAAAGGGAAGAATGAGCAAATCGAAAGTGAAAACGATGCTCATTGTCTTTTTTGACATCAAAGGCATCGTCCACCAAGAATTTTTCCTCCTGGCAAACCGTCAACGCCAAGTTTTACGTGGAAGTGCTAAAGATACTCAAACGAAGGGTCAATCGGGTCCGACAAGACATCGCAGCCGACTGGAAGTTGCATCACGACAACGCCCCGGCTCATACCGCCTTTCTTGTGAACAGCTACCTGACCAAGGCCGGCATCCCAACGCTGCCGCAGCCGTCCTACAGTCCAGATGTGCCCCCCCTGGACTTTTTTTTGTTTCCTCGCCTGAAAAGAACGATGAAAGGCAGGCATTTTGAGACGACAGAGGGGATCCAGGCAGCATGCACCGCGGCTCTGAAGGCTATTCCGGAGAATGCCTACCGTGACGCCTTCGATGCTTGGAAATCGCGCTAGCAGCGCTGCATCGACGCAAAAGGAGCCTATTTTGAAAGCTTTTAAAGAATTGTAACACTTGGTTCAATATTTTTTTTAATCAAGTCTTGTTTTTTTGAGAGACCCAGAGATCAACCAGTTGGAACACCGCTAGGCTAAGTGTGTAAAAGCAAATTTAACATAACATAAACATTTATAAATTAGGTGATTTTGTTGCTTTTTCTGGTTAACGACACATGTTTGTAGGGTATATATAGTATATAGGCTAAATCTGAAGCACCTGCAACAATCGTCGGGGTCATCGGGGGTAGGTCCAGAACACGGCCGAGAACATGATCAAATCTGCGTATCACGATGCGGGTCACAATGTAACGGTATGTTCCCTCGCGTGCAATATTCTCTACAGCTACCGTATCGAAGACGTTCAGGTCGATTTTCATTCCATGCTCCCTACTCCATGTCTATATAAATTACTGGCATTGTGAACATCGGATTAAGTCGATTTCTTTGGCCGACCTCGTTGTCATGTCTACGACTCTTCCTCAATTCCATTGTTGCTTTGGTAGCTTGAAGATTGCGTTGAGAGCGATCGATGCTTTACCTTTATAGAGTTAGGGCGCAAAAATGTCGACCATTGAATACGGCGACTATTGATAGCAATAGCGATATCCGAGCAGAAAGGCAAAATTGAGGTGTAACACGAGTCACTGGAATAAGCTTCATCATAGCGTCGCGCACACGTACACACTTTGATCGACCAGCCCATTCGCTTTAGCACCTATTGCGAAATTTCTCAAGATTGGGTCTGTTCCGATTTACAGAAACATTTACACGTTTTACAGATATATATATATATATATGTATATATATATATTGGGTCTACAAAAACGTTTTTTTCGGTTTTTTAATGATTTTCTACGGACAAAACCGAAAAACGTTTTTGTAGCCCTATATGCGCTGTGTGCAGTCTGCCAAATGGCAAAAGCGAGCAGAAAGTCATGCTAGCGCACAATATCGTAGTCTCTTATCGAATGGAATGATGAACGATGGTCTGCTGTGTGATGATTCTATGATGCTTGGCTTAACACTTTAGAAATGTAGAAATAATTGTGCCCGCCGCAGCCGCCGCCGGAGGAAACAATCGGCGTTTGACTTTGGGATGCTGCCGGTTTAAATGAATTTGAGAACAGTTTTTAACTCTAATTTTAATAACTACAATATATACAGTCAGCAATATCATCTGCGTGCTCGAGCAGAGAACGGTGGAATAAACCAGTCGGGCCGGCCGAATAGGTGGTGGTTTGCGCAACAAGCGCTTGCATAAAGAGCGTTTCCAAACTGCCCGAGATACCACATTTCGTCCGTTCAAGGCGCAATCGATGATGCTCTGCCATCTAGCCATGCAAAATAGTCTGACATGAGTTTTGCGTGACAATAGCAACAGTACGAGTCTATTCCGTTGTCTGAACAGAGCAGTCAAACTCGTCGACGAACCTTGATCAAGATTAGAAATGAACTGAGTCGCGTGTCAGTCCAGTCTAGGAGCAAAGAGTCACGTCGTGCCCGAAACGCCAGGACAGAGCACATCTCAATATCAAAGCATTAGCAGGTGGGTTAGACAGAAAGGCCAGCAACCAACGAACTAACTCCAGATATTCGGCAGATTGGGGATGCCAAAGCTACATGCTGCAGAAAGCATGAACCGACAAGATTCGGCGATGTCCGATATGCCAGCGCGGCGACGGCAATTTTAGCCTCGACAATGTTGCGATGTGCGACCTCCACCCGTTTTGTTGGCACAATATAATTAGCGTACCATTAGCTACACTCTCGATTGTGAAGGACACATGGAGCGGCCGGTTGCTCGCAGTGCTCAACGTCTCTGTAGGCGCATTCCGACGCCTACAGCAAGGCCCGTCATCTAACCGCCGGACGTTACGGGGCCGAACACGGTTAAACGGCCGACCCAAGGACACTTCAGCAACAACGACAACAATAACACCCGACAGCGCGTGATTTCGTAACTGAACTCTGGCGCGTTTACTACTCTCTGAGATGCCGGCAGCCAATAGAGTAATGCTTGACAGAGAGTGCACCGGCGCTGCTTCCACATTAGACATACTCGCCACGGCTTCGGAGGGTGGCCAACCTCACCAACTTGTCGTAAATAATTGCGATAGAGAGCATTTTCAAGGTTTGGTAGAACTTGGCAAGAAAATAATTTCTCCCAATGGAAGGAGGACGGAAACGTGTTGTCTACGAGCGGGGATAAAAACTATAAAAGTAGCTATTTTACCTTTTTCTCCTACATAGTTGTGCAAATTCTACATTTGCGGGAGAATCATCTGAATGACATAATCTGAATGACACCTCTGAATAACATGCAAGCTAGCGAAAGGCGAATAGCGGGACTAAGGAACGTCTGAAATATGAGTTACGTTGAAGCTTCTACGTGCAGAACCGTTTAATTTTGTCATTGCGACTAAAAAAGTACACTTAAAAAACTATTCTCAGGCAATAGCAAATTTAATCCCCGCTATTTGCATACCAAAGTGATGGTGCTGCGTTACGGAGTTGCCAAGTAACTAGGCTTTTTTGACAGCCATGATTGTCACACATTACGCTGAAGCTCTCAAGTTCCGAGCCGTAACATTTTGCCAAGCAGTTTCGCCTCTCTTTCCATTGGCTAAAAAATATTTTCTTGTCGAGTCCAACCAGAATTCAAAATATGTACTTAACGTCCTGATACACCCTTGCTGGAGTAAGCCAAATGCTAGCAAGTATGCATGTCTTTACTTTCGACATGGCGTAACGCAGTACTGTCACTTTGGTACGAAAATGACTGGCATTAAATGTGCTATGGCCTGAGAATAGTCATTTGAGCGTAAATTTTTGGTCGTAATAACAACATTTTACGGTTCTGCACGTCAAAGCTTATGCGTTAACTAGTTCTCCCGTAAACGGAAATTTTGCACAACTTTATAGGAGAAAGAAAGGCAGAATAGCTATTTTTATAAGTTTTATCCTCATTCGAAAATAAGATGTTTTTCCCTTCCTTCAATTGAGAAAATGTATATATATATATATATATATATATATATATATATATTTGTGGTAAAACCAGTCAACGCACGAAGGAACCAAACATACCTAATTAATCATGCATAATCTGAAGGACAGACACAAGCTAGCAAAAGGCGAATATCCCGGTTATAGAAAGTAAAAAAGTCAATATGTTGTAAAGTCTTACGTTAAAGCTTTTACGTGCAGAAACGTAAAATTTTACTATTACGACCAAAAAATTAACCCAAAAGACTATTATCGGGCAATAGCAAATTCAATGTCCATAATTTTCGTTTAAAAGTACGAGTAATTAAGCTGTTCCAACAGCCATAGTTGATATGTTTTATGTTGAAGCTCTCACGTTCAGAACTGTAAAATTTTGCCAATACGTTTCCGCCCTCTCTTTCCATTGAGAAAAACTATTTTTTTTTGCCGAGTTCTACCAAACCTCAAAGTATGTACCTAACTTTCTTATACACCCGTGCCAGTATGGACCTCTTTGCTTTGGATATGGCTGTCGAAAAAGCTTAGTTACTCGCCTACTACGCAATTCAGCATCATAACTTTAGTACGAAAATGATGGACATTAAATTGTCTATTGCTTGAGGGTGGTTGTTTGGGCGGAAATTAGCAGGAATTTACGGTTCCGCACGTGAAAGCGTTAACGTAAGACATAACATTATATCGACTTTTTATGATTTTATAAATATGTATACAACGAGGTGGCCGTCTGGGGTCTTGTTTCGGCTGAAATCGAGCTCAAATGAGGATCGTGCACCGTCGAAGTCCAAATCTGCGCTCTAACACAGTCTGCTTCATCATGAAACCCTGGGTGTCTTACAAGGCGTACGTCTTTGCGTTTAGCCCACTTCGCTTCACGATCGCGGGCAGATCTCCGTCGAGTGTGCTTTCTCTCGGCCCTACAGCATGAGTGTGGGGCATCAGCGCCAAACATGGGCTGGGCTTTCGCCTTTGGTATGACATTGCTTTTAGGAATTCGCAGGCTTCTGCTTCGGTTAGACCTGTTCAAAATATTTACTCCTGGATATGGCATCTAGGTTGTTGTCCGCGCGCTGGTCTCATTGTCGTTGACGCGTATTGTCAGCGCTACCGGCCGCGACCTTTCATCCAGATGACTATTTGACGTACGACAAATTTTGCAGTTCTTATATTTTTGTAAAGTCCTGCTGTACACTTAATATATCTTTATAATAAATCGTTCGCTTGATTTGGACATAGCCACTCAGATTTTGTTATTCACTATTTTTGGGCTTTCTCAGAAAGCAGCGAAGATTGTGGGCGCCAAAGAGGAGGCCATTAATTAATGCAGTAATGGTCGCTCTATCATTCTTTCTTATGCTGATGTCTCTACGGCACACGTATATTGCTGTCATATATATATATATATATATATATATATATATATATATTTAAATATTATTACACACATACATATATATATAGCTTCGCCCGGTTGGTGTTGGCCAGGCTAATACTCTGGCCGAAACAAACAGAGAAGAACCACCATCCTATACCGGGATCAGGCAATTAGAAAAGACGATGCAAGAAACAAGACTCTGGATAGCTGCGAGGCTGAATTGACTAGAGCGGAACGAGAGGCACCAGAGTTGTGGACAAGTTCAATAATCACAGGTCTCATGAAAATACGGATGTGAGTACGTGGAAACAACGTACTACCTAACCAATGTTCTTGCCAGTCATGGCAGCTTCGAGACCCATATAGTGAAAATCGGGACGACTGAGGATATGTGTCGTGTGCGACGCCGATCAATTCCGCATGCCCTCGATGCGCAGGGCTCTCGATGGTACGCCACAGACGACTCCATTCTGATTAGACACGTGCAAAGCAGTACAACCAGAGATCTACTCTCAATGATGCTCAGCTCGAAAAAGAGCTAGGCCGTGGGCTCGCATTTTGCGCGGGTCGTGGCCACCAGGTTATTAGTGTGTTTGAGAGTCCTGCACTACCTGCAGACCAATATGCATTTTTCTTCCTGACCCCCTGTACGAAAGAAAAAAAACGTTGGTGCTTAAGACCTCCTGCAGTAGTCACGTCCAGTTTTTTTTTTGTAGTAACTTGCATCGCCCGAGTGACGAAAACCCTATCTGCAGAATAGTTGGTATATACGTTTCTGAGGTCCGTGTGCATCAGTTTGTTAAAGGACGTGTAGCCTTTCGCGCTTTTAAGGCCCAAAACGCATGGACTAGCCGGCAACTCACTAGAGCAATCAGCGGCGCACTGAACGCAGACAGCAAAGCTGTCTTTATGATTTCGACAGAGCGTGTACGCTACCTAAGAAGAAACGTTTTGTTCTTTGGAACTTCAATGAGTAATTTTCAGAACGCCGTCTAAGAAAAGGTTCAATACTAGCTCGTCGTGTTTGTGAGTCCCACGACTAAGCCCGCATTCGTCTAGCCTAGGGAGACCGCTGTTTATTATGTGAAATGACTGGCCCAGTTTATAATCGTACTTTTGGAGCCAAAGTTCGTTTGTTTGTTATTTAACTGTCCACTGAGACTCCTGCGTATCGGCGCTCCAAATAAAACCGGCCGACTCAACATGCGCCTTGTTGAGCTTCGGTCGGTACCGAACGGTGTTCGCTTTTATCATATACAAGTATATAGTAGTGTATTTATTTGATGTATAATATAAGGTATTATATATTTTTGTAGCTTCAAATGCGGACAGGAACCGGTTATTATTACTATTAGTATTCCCTAGGCACCGATGACCGTCGACTTGTGCAGGGACGCGCGCCACTCGTTAGCCTACACAACAGTGCACATTTTAGCTTAACTAGCCCAGATCGCAACGAGGCAATTATTATGACATTACAGCGTCACCTTTTTTTCAACGCGAATAGAAAAGATGTCCGACTGGATGATCGTCGTCGTTGTCGGCTTTGCTAGGTGACGCATCGCAGCGTTTCTCACCCACTACGAGTTCACATTGTAGAGACAAACGCATTGTCGTTCATGTTTGCTAGGAGTAATTTGATTAGGAAATGAGCTACTTCCTAGTTTTGAAGTCGTCCTCGTTTTGAGCTACCCACAATCAAGCCGGTAATGAGGCAGTAATTAGCGTTGTGTCCGGTCCGTACCTGTCGGCTTTCCCTTGGACTTTCAATGAGTAAGATAACTCTTTCAGATATGCTGTTACGCTGTTAATTGAGGTGGGTCACTAGTAGTAGTAGTAGTAGTCTCTGCGTGTGATTACACAATCCATAGAAAGTTCATAGAAATAACAATTCATAAAAATGTACATAGATGTATATATATATATATACAATGGGTATATATACAGACATATATTAGTGAATTTATTTTGTGTCTTGTATTTTAAAGACACGAAATCAATTCACTAATATACATGTTTTATATATATATATATATATATATATATATATATATACTGCAGTTTTAACTTCCTAATATATAGAGCAGTTTTAACCTTCACCGCACCGTGTAGCTTTGGAACTGACCGTGTCCGATCAGCGCCTGTGTTGTACAATAGGGCAGCTCGCCATTTTGGCAGTCGTACTGCATCACACGTCCGGTATCAGACTCTTGCTTCCCAGGCTCAGCCCGTGGGGTAATTCTCAATCTTTCTATTGTCTTTACCCATTCTTCATGCCAGGCCGCTATGGTAGTACTCCTGGCCATGGTCGGTTCCAATTTTCTGTCTAGGGAGCGTTTGCTGCTCTCCTCCGCGAGCAGGTTTCATGACAGCATCTTGGCTAACACCAGGGGGGCTTCAGAGGGCGCCCGTTAGATCTGTTAGATAGAACAAATCACACGACTTTCCGCATAGCTTGTACTCGCACTCGGTCGATATTTTATGCAACCCATTTGGTAGACACATCTCCATATGTAATCCATGTATTGCAAACCGGGTAACGAAGGACCTGTTTTTGCAAGGATCCTCTCAGTAGTTTGTGGTCATCGCTCCAGTCTCATAAAACGCCAATTAACATTCGCAAACTTATATTCCCATTCAGCAATATGATTCTCGAAGGCCTCCGTTCTTGGTAAAGCATAAGTTGTTCTGAGATTATCCACAAAGAGTGATGTCGAGGCCAAAAGGTAGACAAGGCGGTTGCGGATAGTTCGCTAGACTACTAGCACTCTTTTTAGAAGGCTGGTTTTGATGTTATCAAGTACTTTCAGATTCGCTTTTGATATATGGGGCTGTGTGACCTGAGCGCCATAAACAGCGATAGGTGCAATTTTTAAATTGAAAACATTGAGAGCGACATCCAATACTGACCTTAATGCTTCAATGTTTTCCGTTATACAGCACTGCCATGACCGGGGCCGCGTACAGAGCTTTGGGTCGGATTCTGCCCGAATTTTTCAATCACATACTTCACATGCGCCGATCCTGTATCAATATCGTACCTTTCTGATATGCGTCGAGTGGCCCGCTAGCACGACCGTTTGCCCGCTTCGTTTTGCTAGATACATCGCTTCTGTCTTGTCGGGCATGAGCTCAAGATGGTGACTTTCTATCCACTTGTTCACCGAGTCATGGCCCGGGAAAACGCACCCGCGTCGATGTAGCCTTGAGCACCCTGTCATGAGCTTGATTCCAGCGTGCGCATCCTAAAATTAAGTCCTGTGGGACTGCGGCGGTGACATCGTAGTCCTGTCCTGTGCAACTAGATCCCGAACACCCCAAGGATGAAACCATCTGACAAAAATAAGCAAACTTCCCTTCCTCTCCATCGTCTCCAAAACTACTTTCTAGTTTACTGCGGTAAATACTTTTTTTCACATCCAGGAGGATCAGAAGTACAAATCTCCTCGTTTTGATAATCTTCGGAGTTTCCTCGCCTGCGCTTCGGCTCCAAGCGTAAAACGGCCTTTTCGGAATCCATACTGCGCCTCCGATAGCGCTCTTTTAGGCGGTGGACCAAGACGTAGCCTGGTAGATTGGAACGCCGATGTCGCATCACTTCTAGGCTCCTTCCTAGCTTCGGAACCAAGTCCGCGGAAATCTGCCCCCTTTCAGAAGTACAGTCACAAAGGCCTCAAAAACTCTCGGAAACCTTCGGATGAACATTTTCATTACCACCGTTCGGGCCTGCAGCCTTGTCAGGGGCACGCTTTTCTCGGGCCCGATAGGATTCTTCCAGCGTGATCTCTGCGATATCATACCATATTGGATCCTTTCCTGTCTCTGCGGGAGTTGTAACAATCTTCCGCAGCACATCCGGGGGGCCAGAACGGAGATCTCCTTGGCCGCGGTATAACGATCCGTTAGGGCAAGTTCCAAACGCCATTTACGACAGCATCGGCTCAAATAATAACCTTCTTCAAATAATAACCTTCAAATAATAACCTTATTCTTTTGCACTGTTTCATCGTTCTGTTTACTAGGTATACGCTCTTGGTACGCCTGGTTGTATCTGAATAATGCCCTTTTCTCCTCGATGATTTCCGCGTTCCACCAATACTTGGATGTATAATAACTCCTACGGGCGAGACGCAGGAACCTACAGGGGCTCTAAAAGTAAAACGTGTGTAACTCTAATCACTCATCATCTCATTTGCATTCGCTACCCGCCATCCAGGTACAAGAAGAAGGATCGCTTAGTCAACTTTGGTTAGGTTGATGAATGCCCTTTAGTTTTTTCGGCAGAATGTAGATGCATTTCCCTCGTTGAACCATCAAGTTATTTTTGGCCATCTACCCCTGCAGCGCCCTCTTGTTGCTCGACTGCTCCGAAGTGTCCCAGCAACGTTAAAATCCCCCGTGATGACTACCATCTTCTCCGTGTGGACATCTACGCTCTGGTCTAAACTACTTAAAGATGTTCTTGAACTGCCGTTGCTTCCTCTTAGGGAAGAAGTCTGAGCTGTAAAGAACCTCAACCCCCCCCCCCCCCCCTTTGACTAAAAAACTTTCTCCTTGACTTGGTTCCGCACCTGCTGCAAATATATATATTTGGCTTTTGAGGTCTTGTAGTTCCGCTTCGGAGATGATTCGGAGCTCTTCACCTGTGGTATCCCGCCTTGTAATCTAACTCGCTGAGGCGGTTAAACGCACCGCCGGCTCCTCGGGGGGGGGGGGGGGGGAAAGGACGTGCTTTGTCTTAAAATCAGAGAACTGAGAAGGCGCCTCGTATTTTTCCCAGCGCGTAGCGTCCAAATATACGCGCCGTATCAGTAGGGTTTCTGACGCCATCAAGATTGAAGCCATATATGATCGGGCGGATGTTCCGTATCCATTTAGCAGTCCAAGTTAGCCGATACCGAATATAGCCTTCATAGCCTTTGTTGCGGCTAAATTAAAACTCCACGTTTTTATCTGGAGGTATAGTTGTAACTATAGTCTGTCAATGACCGATAAAAGCATACCTCGTCATGTCGTTTCTAGGTTCGCGAGCTTGAAACACATATGAAGAATGTCCCTTCCGGGGGCCTAGTAGCCTAGTATATAATGGCACTTTACACATGCCTTGATCGGTTAAATTAGATAGATGTTTTTCCGTAGTAGCCATGTAAACGGGGCTCGTTTGGGACGTCCACGTATTGTTATGTTGTGCATTTTGTTCTAATCTTTAAATACATTTTTTGCGAAACGACAGAAAAGGTTTATCTCTGATTCTCAAAATTCTGGTGTGACAGTTCACTACAAAAAGGCAAAAGCACTACAAAAAGTTTATTTGCGTGTTCTACAAACTGTCGGGAAACCGTGCATAAACAAACTGTCAAGGAAAATGTCATACAACTTCGAGCAGAATGCCACTTCCGCTCATACTGGCGGGTGCTAGCGCTACTAGTGGCTATCTGAGCATATGAGCATGTTTTGGGGCAAGGATGTATGGCCGCCGAATAAACCCGATTCGAATCGTTGGACTACTATGTATGTGTTGCTCACAGCCGCCATGAAGAAAGCGTTTAACAATTTACGTAGAGTCACTTTGACACTGGCAGTACATGCATGCGTTTAGGTCCCAAACTAAAAAAGCGATCAACTTATATATATAGAAAAAGTTGATCAACTTATATATATATATATATATATATTACGGTATTTGGTACCCCGCACGCTTCGCAATAACATACGCAATAAGTCCCGTACGACTTTAGCCCTTTAATTAAGCAATACAAGGTGGACATGTCCTCAAGAAAATCGTAGCAACGAGGAGCGGCACGCAGCTTCTGTTTTGGAACTGATCGATGGCCATACAACTTGCACATCTATACATATTGATAAACACTGCAACTTATGCTGTATACTAAAGCCGTTGGCCGGACTTGCCTTAAGGACCATTTTCTGCCGCAGCTTATCCAGACTCACTTCGAGCAGAAGGGTACATTTTTTCTTTTGTTAAACTGATAACCAGCTGAGACCAGAAAACAAATAAGTCACGCCACTAAAAAAAAAACAGCGAGCAATGGATTGCGCCAACTCTTGGCTAATCAGTAGGAATAGCAATAATAGTTAAATTGGCACTGAAAGAACTACAGTGACGTTACTAGCTAGGAACTACAAGGAACGCAGGTAATCCCAGGTATTCCTCGACAGTTGTCGTTTTTGATATTGCTACATTTCTAGTACCGCCGTGATGACAATGATGATGATGATGATGTTGAGAACGCTGATAATAATGATCACTTAGAATAGTAGTATAGTATCTCAATAAGCTCGTAGCAGTATAAATAGTAATATTATTTATACTGCTACGAGCTTATTGAGAAAGTCAATGTAGTATCAGTAGCCTTGTTTTTGTTGTTGTTGTAGTTGTTGCTGTTGCTATTGTTGGCTCCGCCGCCGCCGCAGTAGCAGAGGTTACTGTGTTATTCCCGTTGCTTCTGCCACTTGGCTAATTGGCCCTTTGCTTTCATCCCCACTCTACCCCCCCCCCCCCCGCGCTATTGGTGCAATGATGGTCGCTGTTGTTGATGTTGCTGAAGTGGCAACCGGACCATCCTCCACACAGTGTCCGCCGCCACAATCTGTTATAAATGACCTGCCGGCGGTTCGTTTGCTATTTGCGCCGTACGGCATGATGCGAAACAGAGCGAGAACGAGTGCTAGTCAGAGAGAGAGAGAGGGAGGTAGAGAGGGGGGGGGGATAGAATAATAGAGGGCAAAGCGAGATACCAGCGTCGGGTAAACTTCAGCGACTTCAGCGAGGCGAATCCCTCGGGAGGCAACAGTTGGTCGTGTTGCAGGAGCGGAACTCGGGGGCCGGCGCCGCCGCCGCCGCTGTCAGCAGTGATGATGGCTGGGTGGCGGCCTCTCTGCATTTGCGAACAGAGACTCGAGCAGGCCCAGCCCGGTGGCGACGGCCGACTTCGATGGTGACGTCGAAGACTTCGTCGTGAAGTCAAATTGCGTAGCTGTAGAGCAAGCAGGCAGATTTAGTCCACTCGAGTCTCGAGGAGGCGTGGGGGCGGCCATTGCACGCGCATGGCTGGCATGGTCATCGGCAGCGGCGGCAGTAGTAGTAGCAGCAGCAGCACCACCACCGGCAACATCATCAACATGTCCCGGACCAGGAGTAGCCGACGCACAGAACGACCGACCGACCGACCGACCAGGACTTCCGACGCCTCCCGGACATGCCGACGAGACGAAACACAAATGAACGAGACGCCAGCTTGACTTGGGTAACTGACTCGTTCAGAATTGCTGATCAGGATGCCACAACGACTGCGACAGCAGCAACGTGTACACGGACGACAACAAAAGGAGCAGGAATAACAAGAATAATAACAACAACGGTAATACGAGCAGCAATAGCAACAACAGTCGCAATGTAGACCATATTGTTAAAAACAGCAACAACAACAACAACAACAACAACAAGAGCAGGGACAATGACAACAACAGCAGGGACAACGACAACAACAACAGCAATCATAGAAACAACAACAACAACAACAACAACAACAACAATCACAGTGACGGACAGCCACGACAGATTACTGCGCTAACCTGATAAAGAACAGAATTGCCAGGAGCTGGGCAAAATGACAGGACAGCAAAGAAGAGTGGGCTGACGACACGACGGAAACGACTATGGCCGTTTACCGATGAGTCGAAAGACAAGCTTGCCGATCGGACGTGCTATGCCACCTCATCATGACACATCATGGCACTTGCGTGCCGCCCAGAGCAAGCCTGAAGCAACAGGCAGTCGGCGCGATGCAGAGCAGCCTCAATATGTGCTCTAACAAATTAGCCGTAACGCGAGGCTCTACACAGCTGTAACCCGTTCTGTTTGCATTGTATGTCGTTATGTTTCAAAACGTGTTAACTTATTACAAATTTATAAACCTTATAATAACGAATTGCATACGTGTGAGATTTTCTAAAGCACGGCTGCGATGCGTTTTTGTCTTGTTGAGAGTTTTGCAAGCATGCTATATTTACCATATATATATATATATATATATATATATATATATATATATATATATATATATAAAGGGGGTCAAATAAAAAGGTGCAAAATGACACTGTGGATATAATTGAAGTCTCGCCAACTCTCGTCGGGCCTTTATGATCCAGAAGCAGGGATTGCAGCTTCATACGTTGTTTCTTTCGCGGTTTCTTTAGACCTCATGGCACGCACACCTATCGCTAACCCAGTTTAATATGTACAATTGTCCACACTGTTCCAACGCTGGCCTCTACCATTACTGTCAATATTCACGCGTGTAGCAGTAATAAGGCAATTACTTATTACGGCGTTAAAGCAATCTAATTATATTATTTATATAAGTTCGTTCAAGGCAATTATTTCTTATCAGATCGTTAACCTTGTCTATCGGTTTGACCGTGATTATCGTGTTTGCCTGGCCTGGTCTGCACTCGGGACCATCGGCTCTTGTCTGGCCTGGTCTGCTCTCGGGACCATCGGCTCTTGTCTGGCCTGGTCTGCTCTCGGGACCATCAGCTCTCGAGTCACCACTTTAACGCTCCCGCCTTTCGCAAAAACGGGCACTCCATTCTCTCATAGACTTGTCGGACACATAGTCTCCCTCGTTTACGAACCGCGGCATTGATTATTGATCGAGAGAACACATTCTGCAGCCAGACTTCTGGTAACACCTTGCTGCTCCTCAATCGTCAAGTTTTGCAACGGGAACGCCATGGTGTTATCACACGTACTTATTTATATAGAACCTACCTCGTCGATGTAGTAGTTAGTCACAACACATTCTTTCCACGGCGCTTGTTGGAACGGCGTTATCTTGCTGTTGCTATCTGGAAATACTGAGGGCAACCCAGGCCCTCCATGTGTCACTTGCGATGTTAATATTCTACAAGTAAAAGACCGTACTGTTTTTGAAGGTTACAGTAAACCCCTCCGCACTCACTGTACTTATCAGATACACTATAAACTGCAAGTTAAGCTTCTGGAATGAAGTTGCTGTTACTGTGGCAACTAACAGTGCAAATTTCAAGGTAAGTAAATGCTCGGATATATTGCGGAACAGTGAGATAACCGCTTTGTGAACGTATGAGTAGGAGTAGTGTGGTGGTCTCTTTTTGATTCATGATGATAGCAGGTTGGGAGGGACTCCGCTTGTCTGTAAATTCAAACCGGTGGCGCTCTGGCATATAATGTGTACCTTCATTGCCGCTGCGGGAGTGTAACAATATATATCTCTCTCTCTCCTCTTTTGTGGAGCCAAGTCTAGAAGAATATTGACAAATTAACAAAAATCGTTAATCAACTATTAGAGACCGGCAGCAACGACACTAGCACCATTACCGCAACTTCCGCTGTCCACCGGGCCAGCAACAACTGAGCAGAGCCACAACAGCAACTGTCACAACGGCAACAGAGAATGCAGACGTTGGGCAGAAGCAATACTTAACAATATTGGCAAACAAGCATCTCAACAAGCAGAGGGACTCCTCGACGCCAAGTCGGTTTTCAAGACGAGCCAAAACAACACGGAAGTAGCAACGTTATGCACATACCAAACGGAGGGCGCACAAATGCATGGCTGATAGTTCGAACAGGTGGACTCGTGATTAATCGTGAACAACGTACAACAACTAACACGAACAAATTCTGACAGATCTAAAAGCTAAAATTGTCCAAGACGTGCCCGAACGACCTTGCATTTAGAGCGTTATTTGTAAGTCGTTTTCATTTGTCCCACACACATGTGAGAATATACAGTACTATATAGTACGGATTGCACCTTGGTTAGGTATTGCACATTACACATATATAATATATATGTGTAATCTGCAATACCTAACCAAGGTGACAATAAACGATTGAAACATATAGTACGGATTGTGGATATTGATGCAGGCGGTAGAGTGACGAAACTGTCAGGTAAGGAACCAGGCGTATTAGAAGAATTTGTATTTGAATATAACGGCCGACACAGTTAACCAACTACTGAACCCTGGAACGAAGCCGGAAGAGATACAGTTTACGGAAAGTTGAATTACTAGAATCATTACATAATGAGCCCGTAAACCTCAAGGGAGAGGTCGGCTCACATGGGGTGTGACTATCGCCGTCTGAACGACATAGTGCAAAACAAATAGTTTTGGAATGCTAGAACTAGAAGTGTATTACCTGGTATACGTCTATAGTCCACCATAAATGCAACCCGCTGACATAGCACATGATTTTGGAGGCGCAATAACCCATTGTATTATTCTAAATACGCATATTGTAGTGCGGGCCGACTATTAATGCAACCTATTAAAAGATAATATACGAAGCGCAGCTTTAATATCAGGAAACCATAGCTTGGATTGCAATTTGTAAACAACAAAAATGAGGTTAGGTACGCCAGCTAGAGTAGAATAGGTGCGGTCGATGTCGTACTAACGTCAGCGCAATAGCCGCTCTTAAGATTCCGCGAGATACTTCCAATTACCTCAGCTCATATTAAGCACTCCCACTAATCTTCTTTGGCAGGCAAAAACCACACAACAAAGCGGTGGCATCCAGCAGGGGATCCTTGCGGTCCAGCACTTTTCTGTATCGGCATCCCTGATCTCCAGACCGGACTAGTGTCAATAATGCGGCTGTGATGTCTCGAGGACGACAGCTCGACGGTAATCGAGAATACAAAAAAAGAGCCAGAGCGTTCGAAGCTGAATCAGGCCTACTTAGAGGTAGTCTGATTCTCTCAAGATACGCGCACGGAGTCAACACCGTTGGTGAGGCAGCAGCTTCCAAATATTAGAGAGGTAATTGAATGCAATTTAAAATTTTGATTTTGCGGCGGTAGAAGGTGCGCTCAGGAATAAGATCACAGACGCCAACCGATGGTGCCGTCGACTCAAAGCCCTAGACGCGCACCCAGCATTCTAACTACTGAGACACAGTCTCTCCACGCCCCGCTTAATGTATCACCTTAGAGGCTCGCCAGCTTTGGGAGGGCGCGACCTACTACAGCGTTTTGGTGAGATACTTTGGGAGACCCTACAACCCCTGCTAAACGTTGATTCAAAATATGTGTTTTGGACTCAAGCTGCGCTTCCCGCTGGTGCTGGTGACGTGTCGGCGCCACCAAGGCCCCATCGACGCACGCAGCACTCGCTAACTTTCGCGACCAGTGGGACTAAGTGGCGGAGTACATAACACAAGGATTTCTGAAGCGGAAAAAACTCTCACTTCTTGGGCTCGTGGTTGTCTCCTGGTTTGGGATGTTACGGTGTCGTGTACGCTGGCCAAAAGCTACGTTCAAAACACGAGCCGTCAGGTGGGTGCAGGCGCCCGGCTCGCAGAGAGCCGAAAAGTAACGAAATACCAGGAACTAGCGTCGCAATTTATAGTTCATCCGATCGCCATAGAGACCTTTGGACCGATCGGACCAGAGTCTATAAAGTTTATTAACGAACTGGGCCGGAAAGTCATCGCTCGCAAATCATAAATCTCCGCATTAGCGAATACTTGTTGCAGCGCATATCGATCGAGGTTGAGCGCGGCAACGTTGCGGCTGTGGAAGGGTCTCGTCCGTCAGCCGTCAGCTCCGGTAGCTTCCGGGGAGTTTTTAATTTTCATAAATGTTTGCTTATGACAATAAAATGAGTTTAGTTTAAAAAACGACTACGATTTAGTCGGCGCGGATCGTACGCCGCAAACGACCGGTCCATTCTGATTGAGGGAGTAAATATTAAACTTGCCAATCACTTCTGCAGAGAGTTAAAAAATCGCAACAATACATTTTTAATGGGGCTCTATGTCAAGGGACCTTCTTTATTTCAGTGATTGATGGAAATTGTCATTGCAGAAAAATAGCAACTCGCTTGCAGTTTCAGTGTTGCCCACAAATTATATGTGTATGTACGAGGTGTGTTCAAAAAGTATTTTGCGGGTTACGTATATTCGAATTTCGATTTTTTTGTGGCGTTATGTTGGTACTCATGTCTCTCACTTATGCCGACAAGCTCGGCCATTTTGAATGTTCACTTAATTGTTGACAGCTGCTTTGCTTGCACGTGTTTTGGATCGTCTTCGATTTTTACCTATTCAAAAAAATGGATCAAAGAACCTGTATCAAATTTTGTGTGAAAAACGAAATCAAGTGCGCGGATGCATTCCGAATGTTGACTGTGGCATACGGAGAAGCTACCTTGGACCGAAGCAACGTTTATCGGTGGTACAAAATGTTCTCAGAAGGCCGAGAAGATGTGAACGACGAAGAGCGTGCCGGACGCCCGAGCACTTCAACAACAGACGAAAAAATTAATGAAGTGGAGAAAATGGTATTGGCCAATCGTCGAATCACCGTTAGAGAAGTTGCTGAGGACCTAAACATATCGATTGGCTCGTGCCATTCGATTTTTATCAATGATTTGGGCATGAGACGGGTCGCCGCGAAATTCGTACCAAAAATGCTCAATTGCGACCAAAAACAGCATCGCATGAACATTGCTAATGAGATGTTGGACTCTGTCCGCGACGACCCAAATTTGCTCCAGAGGGTCATAACTGGTGACGAATCGTGGGTTTATGGTTATGACGTGGAAACCAAAGCTCAATCATCTCAATGGAAGCTGCCGCACGAACCAAGACCGAAAAAAGCGCGCCAAGTTCGGTCGAATGTGAAAGTTTTGCTGACAGTTTTCTTCGATTGCAGGGGCGTGGTGCATCATGAGTTCTTGCCACAGGGTAGAACGGTCAATAAGGAATATTACCTGCAAGTTATGCGCAATTTGCGCGAAGCAATCCGCCAGAAACGCCCGGATTTGTGGAAGAACAAAAATTGGCTTTTGCACCACGATAACGCCCCTGCTCACACATCGTTGCTTGTGCGCGAGTTTTTGGCCAAAAACAACACACTAATGATGCCGCAGCCACCGTATTCCCCAGATCTGGCCCCCTGTGACTTTTTCTTGTTCCCTAAACTGATGAGGCCCATGAAAGGACGACGTTACGCTACGCTTGACGAGATAAAGACGGCATCGAAGGAGGAGCTGAACAAGATAAAAAAAAAATGGTTTTTTGGAGTGCTTCGAAGATTGGAAAAACCGTTGGCACAAGTGTATAATATCTCATGGGGATTACTTTGAAGGGGACAAAATAGATATTCATGAATAAATGAATAATTTTTGAAAAAACACAAAAGTCGCAATACTTTTTAAACACACCTCGTATATAAAAAATCAGAGTCACAATCATTAACTTTGCGAACATGCTATATATATATATATATATATATAAACGACCGAAAAGTCAATACTAAAATTAGTATTCTGCTATTAAATCGTATTGGCGACATTTGGCGAGCTTGCAAATAGCTAATGATAATGACGCTGGTTTTTCGCTAATCCCAGCAGGCGATCTCTACCGTCTGCCTGCGTCGATGATTTGTGTGGCGCGCTTTGCTGCCCCACCCACAGGTTTAATAGGCACGACAGCCCTTACACATGTAAACAACAATATGTGCACCTCACATGTAGATTCCAGTTAACGTACCCACGTAGACAATATATATAAATATATATATATATATATATATATATATATATATATATATATATATATATATATATATATACATATTTATATAAATATATATATAAAAATATAAGTATTTAGTATAAAATATAGTAAATATAAGTTATATAAATATATATATATATATATATATACTAGTTGGCGTATATGTTGTATATATGTGCATAAGACGCGTTACGCTTGATGGCAAAGCTGCTAAGCGCGCTCCCATTAATCAGATCACCAGTCTTATACAGGGCAATTATTCCAGCCCGATGCTGTTTGTCTGCGATATCTCAGATGGGGTTCAGGAGCGGCTGCCACAGGTCGACACACTCATGTGTCCCAATTACCTAATGCTTTTTCCCCGCAGTCGACTCCAACTGCAATCATCGCTTGCAATTCCAAGATGTTGAGTTGATCTCAATACGTTAGAAAACATATAGAAAAAAAATGACAATAATAAAATTCCTTCAAATGGGGCCAATGACCAGAAGTAATTGTCTGAATTGTGTGTGTGTGTGCCCATCGTGTCTGTCTAACACTTTCCTGACGTGGCGTTAGTATTCTGAATCCAGGGGGCGAGTTTCGCCAGTCACATAGACGACAAAGTACGCGAAACGCTTTAATTTTCCACCATTCATAGCTCTTTCGAGCTGCGCAAGCTGTCGCTCAGTGGTGCTTCGGCCAACCTCGTCGACATCAACATAGCGCAAATAGCTTATTTTAGATTTTAGGCGATATGTTCTCATCATACGAAGACGAACCAAAGTGCTCTAGATGGGCTTGTCACTTTTTAGGAGGGCCTTCGAAGATACCTAGCACTAGCCAGAATCAGCTTCCCTTCCCTGACTGGCGTCGTATGCGGCGAAGTTTGTCGCGGACCGAAATACATAGTCGTACGAGCCGAGAACAGCGGCGTTTAAAGAACGTATCTTTGTCTGCGAGGATAATAGGTAGGGATGTCAGAAAGCGACGCAAAGTTTTACGAAACGCATGCAATTATACCGCCTGAAAGGGCTTGAACAATACGAACTAGCGCCTAATTATAGCCCACGCCGTTCACACGAAGATATACACGCTATAGAGTTCTAAATTCTAATAGAAAGCTGACAGGCAAACAATGTCGACAGCCCCGCCGGGTATGCCACCCTTAGCTTTGCTCGAACGTTTTGCCATCGCCCAAGCTGCACTAATATTAGCTACTAGTTATAAGTTTGGCTTATGTAAAGATTATAAAATCGTTTTAGTTGTATTGGTCAAATATGTGTGGATAGTATGAGTTCCTTGGAAATATGTGTTGAATTGGGAGTTAAATTGAGATATCTAATTGCGCACGATATGTGATAGTAGTCGAGCTCGGTGGCGTGGTGGCATGCGTCTGCGCCTCGCGACCGGAAGAAACACATAGGTGCGCGGGTTCGAGCCCCACCGTTGCACATTTGTATTTATGGGGCTCCGTCTATGACGCAATGCGAAAAGCAGTCCCATGGACGTTAAACCTTGGCTGAGACTCAGCCCCGAAAGGAGTAGGCCATAAATTCATTGCGTTTAGTCGACACTGCCAGAGGTCGTTTTTTGTGTGTGGAAACTACTGAGTAACAAACACATGGTGTCCGAGCGAATGCGTGTGTATTGTTGATGCTGTGAAGGCGGACGCCGGCACAGTTCAACCTAACGGAACAAAAACAAAGGCCCAGCTATCAGACGAGATAGCGTGAGTTAACGTGGTCTCCGAAAAAGTGCAACAGACCTGACAGTGGAACAAGGTCATACAACAACGTACGTGAAAACAAAAAACTCGTAAACCAGCGCTGTGTTAGTCACTGGATACGTTAGCCTGAGGTTATCCGAAACTTGCTGGCTAAGGTACGTCTGAGATTTAGGCGCCATGAAGTACCATTTTACTAAGAATCAGTGTAAGCTATGAGTACTACAGTGTGCACAACTTTACCTATTGATTAATTGATTTATTGTTTGCTTGGCATATATACCTAAATACACATGTCACCCTTTTATATCAGGGGCGCTTAGAGCGGCAGCATATATATTACCTACGCATCCATATAATCCATGTCTACTTCAATACCTACTAAGTATTTGCTTTCCATTGTGACAACCTCTTTTTTGTAATATCGACCAGGTCATTTCTAACATTTGGTCCTAGAGCTAGGGCCTCCGACAGCTTTATATCTCTGCTCCCTCCTAAGGCTATACATTCGTTAATAATATGTTCGATTGACTCATTCTCTAGCCCACATGCTCGACATTCTGTACTTTGCCCCTCTTTATATTTAGCTCTATGTATCCTTGTATCCAACATCCCTGCCGTGGCACCTGCCAATAGCCCACTCGCTCTTGAATTATCGTATACCCATTCTACCCCGCCCCTTTCCCGCTTTTCTTTTCCATACATAGTTGCCAAACTTGATTTGGAGCCCATCGCCAATTTCCATTTGACTTGTTTATCCTCAATTTCACCATTTTCTCTGATACCCTCGTTCTTGCCCATTGCTGACAATTATACCCAGTCTCTTTAGCTGCAAACTCTACTCTGCGATCCCACTTCGTTTTAATCCTTAGTGCCGTCTTTACCAGCTGCATCTGTTTAACCCATCTTTTATTTGTAACATTTTCAATTCTACTACTAAAGCTAAGCTTACTTTGTACTTCCCTTTGTATAAATGTTGGCATTCCCCCTTCCCCCTCAAGAAATTCCCTGGCGCAATTAAACCGGCAACCCAATGCAAATATTATCACCTCTCTTTGTATTGTTTCTAACTTCTTTCTCAACCCTGCGCTGTGGACCAGAGAGGCATTAGCAAAGGTCAATCCTGGCACATACATACCTATAGTTGTAAGATTTTTGATTCTGACTTGAGTATACATATTTTTTTTTTTAACGCTTTGGCAACCACATTTTAGACGCTCGTTTTTTTTACGCTCTGACAACCACATTTTAGACGCTCGTAAATAAGCTAAGTTGCTTGTGGCAGGATATCGTCTAAATGCATCTATCGTCATTGCGTGCTTGTACTGAAATTATATAGGCTTTCTCTAGTAGAGGTATGTAGCAGCAAGGCAATGACAACCACGTCCAACAAATTCAACTAGCACGGCCAGGGCTCGAACTAGCGATGATTTGCTAGCCGTGGTTGCCATGGCAACGCCCCGTTTCGAACGGTGCGTTAGACGCCTAAGCCACCGCCACTACAAATATATATAGTCAAAATGGCAGTAAACATGGCAATAATACATCTGAATGAATATACCTATTCTTACAATTAGTGGGCTTGAAAACAATCTTATTACAATTGAAATGAGCATCCAGTAGTTCTTTATACCAGCGATAACACTATATAACGTAACTTGACTATAGCAGTAGTCTTAGTCTTAACCTTGCAGTCTCTAGCAGGGGGAGATTGTGGCGTCGCAGCATATTTATTGTAAATATTTCTGCACAAATGTAAACACTTTTGGGTCTAAAGTGCCCGATGTAGGTATTGCAGTTGCAAGCCCGCAGTCTTCTGTGTTCTTACAGAGGTGATTTTCGTAAAATTAGTGATACTTAGCATGCACAGTATTTATATATAGACCTGATTCTGCTTATACTGGTCGCAAATTATTCTTACAATGTGCTCTCCTGGCCTCTGTTGTGGTATGGAACAATGTTGAGTCTACCGTAAGGTGTTCCGACGTCTCCACCTGCCTGTCTTCTCACCTATAAGAGACAAAAAATATATATACTCTCTGCTCCGATTAATGTACACACGGATCACTAGCCGTGAAGCGCTTCCCTAGAATCAGATTTATGCTCTGCATCGAAGAATGAGGAAAACCCTGGCAGCTTCTCGCATCCATTTTTCTATTGTAATCTTCTATACTTCCGGTCGTCTGTAAAGTGTTCGCTTTCCGTGAAACAGCCATTCTTATCCGTCTGCATCACAAAGACGATGGCTCGTAAGACGATGGCTCCGTAGCCTAAAATAGACTGATAAACGGCGTATCGTCTGAGCGTGCAGCAGGGTTTGGAGCTGGGCCATTGGACCCAGTCACTATGTGAGCAACCGCTGGCTGCATTTGGCCGCATTGAAGCCTAAACACAGCTGGTTATTGAAGGAGACTTGAGGGATTATGTGCTCAACCACGTCCTGACGAAGCTGTCAGCCAGGATTACTACCGAGCTTGCTCAGGCTGTACCGTACGAACATACGAGCGAGCGAGCGTACATACGCGCACCTTAAATGGCTTAAGGTGAGGTCCCGAATGACATGGATCGGGGCCGGCCGCACTGATTACGTCTGTCGCCCGCTACACATCCATGTACACATGCTTAGCCGCGCACACATGCTTTAGCATAAGCTAGAGTAAACAACGCCTTTATTCCCACAAGTAGGGTTGTTTTGCACACAAAACGGTAGACGCAGTGAGTCAAATAAACGTGTTTGACAGGATAACAGATTGAAAACCTATATATATATATATATATATATATATATATATATACTCTTTACATTAAAGCATCTAAAACATATGCTAATTAGGATTAGAGAAGATTTGACTAGTTGTATTGTATAAAAACTGAAATCGAGCTCAGCAGACACATGAACACCAACGTCGCGAGTTACAATTCATGTGGTAAAATAGTACGATACCATCAATTACATAGCCAAAATCTATATCTTCATGCGTTAAAAACGCAGTTAGCTTTCGATTACAGCATTATATTGCCCTCACAGTGGCCACCGCCCAACATCCCTAAGAGTTTTTCGAAGTTTTATGTTATCACATTGGTTTTTAATATTGCAGTACAGTTCAAGATCGTCTGCGTATTCAAGATATTTCACATTCAGACGATACACAATGACCACTATCAAGTACAAACATGGCATATAACAAAAGTCATGCACAACCACTTTGAGGTACTTCCCGAGGATGCAGGATACTGGTGACTGAGATTACACTCCGCCCTTAATTTAGGGTAAGGCAAACAACTGGTTCACGGTTAGATTTTAGCTGAAAATTAAGATAAAATTCCACGAAGGCCAAAGCGCTCCGGAGCTTATCACCCTCAGCGTAACGCAACCACCATCGTAATCGTTTCCTCATTACCCTTATCACCATTTGCCTATGCGTATATTTTTTCAAACAGCTAAGCCAACCCGCAGACAGCAGCAGACGCAATTCCAAGTTCAACTTTTTACACACGCACACAAATCCGACAGCACAATAAAACACTAACCCAGCCAATTGCCCTTTTGCGGAATCTCCATCCATTTTCGCGTCCTGTTGGGTCTACACTTCCGATACAATGATCATGCAAGTCATTCTACCTCACCAGGTTGATTGCTTGCCCCAGCTCTGCGACGAAGATTTTTGAACTGTTTACTAAATATTCAGCCGTTTGTCCAAACTAGTTGTTACCACCCGAAGCGTATTCGACGAGGATAGCATTCTGAATGAACCCCGTTCTGGAAGACCTTTCACGCTCGAGGAAGACGGTCTGGGCGAAGCTGAAAGCAAAAGAGTCCCTGAGTGATTACGCGTGAATTAGCCGCGAACTTCGGTGTGTCAAACAACCGGCGCCAACTGACCTCGTACTCACGGGTTCCTGTCAAAGTTTAGGTAATAAGCGAGCGCAAAATGGAGCGTCTAGTAAAATTCCCTTCTTGACTTTCCAGACACAACGAGCATCCGTTCTCAGATCGAATGATCGTACATGGTACCGTCGGACCACAGCCTATTTAGATGTTTAAAATTAAACTTTTCTAAAGATGTTGTTTTTTCTAGAAAAAAAAATTGTTTTCCTACGAGCTTGGAATTACGTGAGACATATCTTCTCCTCACATGTCTGCAGACTTAACTACATGGACTGAAATTTGCTTCACAAGGAAAAACACACTTTAAGACAATCCTCGAGCGGCAATGACCCGAATTCCGTGCCATTAGAATCGTTATTCTGGTCCCGAGATGGGGGTGGCCTGTGCCTTACAATGAATAAAGTCGCTTAACGCGTTTAGATTGATTGTTTAGATTTACGCGTTAAACGCGTTTAGATTGAAAACTTCTCACGTCCTATCTTATAGGTATGGAACTTATGCATGCATATGCATAAAATGAAAGAAAATTAAACAGAAGCAATGAATATAAAGAACAAAATAGCACTGCCTGTACACTTCGGCTATAAAGCGCACTCCTCAGAAGAGACACGGACAGGGGATGAGAAACTGGAAAGCAGGGAGAAAGTACCACGCACGATGACGATCACAACTACGCCCATAATATAAGGCGGAGGAGGTTGATGGGTAAATCTCCAAAAAAAACCCTACAAAAAGAGTGAGACTAAGTAAATTGTAGAGCAGCAACGGGCGCACAAGTCGGCTAAGAAAGCATGATCTAAAGGTACGGCTCATCTGATATCAATTCGGAGCTGTACGAATACCAGAAAATTGTCAGGCAGCTTAAAACAATGAAACAAAAATACACTTTCCCCAGGGGGACATTGAGGCGGCCATAACAAGGCTTGGATATGAGGTTCCGCTACTGCAGTCCGATGTCGAGGACAAGATGGAGCCCGTACCGCCAGGCATCAAGCCAAGACATCCGATCCAAAGTGGCCGAGGAACGGCAGGAAAAGACAACCCAGACACATAAAGATATGGCACAATGGAAAGCCGAAGTGTGGGAACTACAGAAAGCGTGGGATCTCTGCTTCAAATCGAGAAGACAAAGTCTACACGGGTGTGCGCAAGAGGTCAACGAGAAAAAATTAGAAGCATTAGATTCTACAGAGAGTAAAAGATACAGAGAAAAAAATCGCATAAGGATTAGTATAAAATATCATAAGAGCCGACAGAGAGTCAAGGTCTACGTTCACTAACAAACATTTAAAGGCGGACTTAAACATACTTAGGAAAATTAGTAACTAATTCTCGTCAGTCGAGATCCTTTTTCAGCTTCCAATTGGGGGTATGGCGGTTCTGCAGAGCAGCGAGCAAATGGAACTTGTAGAAGCGGGCTTAAAGGATGCAGTGGGAGACAAGACCACTTGTGATCGGTGTTGGAAGTACAGAGAATACTTTGGAACTCTTCGGAACTGGTTCGTATCAAACATCAATAAGACCCTACACAGGACTCATTCGGTGAGTAACAGCACTGTAGGGCTATACATCTCCCCAAACTGGAAAGATCGGTTAATCCGGAGAGCAACGAAAGCTTGCGGTAGGGAAAGTAGAGGCCATCGTGAAGGATGGAAGGAGCCCAGCCCTGCTAAACAAAAGCAAGAAAGGAACGATGTGGCGTCAGCGTTTCATCACGATTAAAACAAAGGACGATAGCTCGCTACACATGAAACCGACCGGCCCTGGTTTCGTGTGCAGCACACTTCCCCCGTACATTTAAAGTAGCCTTAACAGCCCTCGAATGGGCCACGACAAAATGACAATATGAATTTGTTGCCACTTAATCAATATTGTATGCCTTGCCTCCCGCGCACATGATTGAAGACAATGCCACCAATCAACGTATCCAAAAAAACAATCTAACGGACACTGGAGAAATTCGACCGGCGGCACCATCTTTCGCAGTTTGGGAGAGTACAGGTTTCAGCACTGCCAAAATGCAATGGCAAGGCCTTCTCCTAGGATCTCCGCGATCTTGATCACGGAGGTCCCGGCACCAGGTAACTATAGCGAAAGCCCTGGACAACTTGCTACACATACATGTAACCACAACGATAGTAGTGAAAATACCAAGGAGTAACAAGAGACAATAATGATAATGCTTAGTGATTTTATTCAATCGGGATGTGCAGAGGTTTGTGGCCAAATAAGCATCACCCTATCAGGGCAACTGTATAGGGCTGAAGAACGGGTTTGAATCCCAATATGCTACCAATGTAACCTCATGGAGCACAAAGCACGAGACTGTTAAACAGAGGAGGCAACTAGTCAGAGCCGTAATAGATGCGGTCAAGATAAATCTATCGGATGGTCAACGTATCCGTTGGTTGAATGGATGGAAATGCCGTGTTGCCTGAAATACCAACCATACATGCCAACAGATTATCGCCCTGCGGGACACCCCGTCACTGATGCTCATTGAGTTTTCCTGAAGCATAGCCTTAATTGCCGGAGCATGTTGAGCGAGACTCCGCACTCAGCAAGCTTTACCAGGATCTTGTCTCTAGACGCCGTGTCGAACGCAGATTTGAAATCGACGTATACTGTGTAGAGTGCCTGTTTCGACCAGGTGATGGCGTTGCGCGCATCACTTAGTAATAGGTTGCATGCCGTGGTCGTCGAGCGCCCTGTACGAAAACCGTGCCGTTCGTCCGGTATGCAACCGCAGAACTCCAAGAAGGTGCTGAGCCGCCGAGTGATGAGGAGTGCCAAGAGTTTATGGCAACTTTTCCTCGCAATCGCTCTCCAGGATAATGGTACCCGCGGATCGGTTTTCCTGTTTGGTATAATGATAAGCAGCGCATCACTCCAGGTTCATGGTAGACGGTCCTGACGGAGGCAAGTATTGAATAAATTTGTCTAAGAGGGAGCCATGCCTACCGCCGTCTTCAGATGTTTGTTGCGAACTCGGTCCAAGCCAGCTGCTTTGTTTGGCTGGGGTCGTTCCATTGAGTGTAGAACTTTCACTACGGAGAACTCTGCTGCTAGCCCATCGCGCATCACCGAAGTCAGTGCTTCCCAAACGTTCCATGCGCTATTGAACAATGAAACACTGCTGGGAATGGTATGTGCACTTGCATACTTTGCTCTGAAGTGCTCTATGAGGACAGCGGGGTTTACGGGACAAGAGGACGATTTCACCCGTTTGATCGACTTCTGGGGCTCCGTGATTGCCTGTTTCAATAGCTTCTCTTCCTAACGTTCAAGATCTTGCCGTCGCGCCGTCTGAAGAATTCGTATATACGAGCTTTTGAGCAGGTTACAAAGCAGCATCATGCATGTGTATTGTTTACTTAGCAGACGGGCACGGAGGCTAGTTTACAACTTGTATTAGACCATGGTTGTTGTTGACGTGGGCTCGGTACACAGACAGACGATGTGATCACATCAGTCAGCAAGCCAGTGTCCGCTTCAATGCCTGGGTCACGCTATACTGAGAATAACGCTGCAAGTTAGCTTGAGTCTAGTGCTTTAGCTAACCCAGCGCTCTTTCGCGGCCGGGATAAGCATTTTGCCCCTACTGGAGCATGGCATTTGAACTTACCACCTTCATGCAGAGAGTTCATGTAGCGGAGATATAAGATCAATGATAACGTTTGGGAGGCCCGTCGCGATCATTCGTTAGAACACCAGATGAAAACATTTCTGAGCAACATGGAATAGATCGTCATCTTCAGGCAAACTCTTGAAACAAATGATCCATCTAGAACCGCAGAATACCTACAGGTCCTACTCTATGTATGCTGTAAATTGGTGCAGAGACAGAGTTAAAGGTCTGCTTTAGCCAAGCTTCAATATTGGTGGAATAATAGAATTGGCAAAACGTGATTTAACGGAGGTGGCCAAGTGGCCATTTCGGAGTACAAAAGATGCAGGGAACAGTTAAAGATAGAAATCAGCAAAAGCAAGGATAAATACTGCCAAAACTTTCTTAAAGGAGTCAAAAATCACCCTTAAGAGAACTGTACAAAATAATCATAAAAATGTTATAGAAAGGTAAAAAGACGGAGATATCGATTGAAGGCCGAGAGGAGCAAGTGAAGCAACTCTTCCTGTCCTTACTGGAATTCGACAGAACTGCCATAAAGACACACGAGGTACCACGGAAAGATATACCACTAGCCACTGGCTCCGATATTCTGGCAGCGGCAGAGAGAAATAAAGTGAGTGAGGCCAGGGGCCTAACTCATTTTAATTCTCGTCTTGAACGGCATTCCAGTAACAGCAACCCAACTGATGTTTAAAGAATTTCTCCACACGACTGTCAACATTGTTAATCGCATCATTAGCGAGGGCAAACTGCCGACGACATGGAAGAAGGTTGAGGTCGTTCTGAAACCCAAAAGAGCGGCTAAAGACCCATCTGCCTTATCAACACCATGGTAAAAGAGTGAGTGCCGTAATCAAAAAAAGGTTAAAGAACTTTGCTAAAGAATTTTTTTTTTCTCAGAGGGCCAATACAGGTTCAGAAAGCGCAGGTACGTCCTCTCGACACGATTTGATCGGCTACTGTAAAGACTATATACTTGTTCTCGACTGCTATGGTAGACTTTTAACAGTCTTCCGTGGGAAACTATTGTCCACTGAAGTAAGCAGGCTAATCTCAAATTATCTGAAGTTCCGTGTTGTGCGGTCTGACTTTCAGACCTGACATACAATGGAGCTCTCAAACATAAAGACGTTCCTCTTAAGACAAAGCTTATTCCATATGCTGACTACTTTGCCGTTATAGTAAGGGCCAAGACCGCAGCTGAACTAACAGGCGAATGATGCGCTGAAATAACTATTTCCTGCTGGACTGATACTAACGGTTTCATGCTACTTCAAGCCATAATCTAGGCTACTCGTATGATCGGCAAGAAAGAGTGCCCCTTAAATAACAAAACTAGCAAGATACCTTAGAGTCTACATAGATTAAGGTATCAACGGCAACTTCTATATCAAACAGGGAGTAGCGCAAGTAACGAAGGCCATGGCCAACATCGCTGTACATGAAAGCTTTCGCAAGCTATACTTGCGAAAGCTTTTGCGAATCAGTCGAAAGATAGAAAAGGGGGCGATTACGGCTTCGGCGACTCCTTCGACAGCAGGAAGACGATATTGCTTACCGAAGACCGGGTTCACAGTTTTAATTAGCACCACAGCCACAGCTACTATCAGTCCGTATTGAAGATGATTGAAGTAATCAAGATCCAAATTGACAGAGTATGAAGCTATAATATGTGAGAACGAATTTACTCTCTTTCACAAATGTCGATATACCGCCGTATTCAGTTGATAGCTTTGACTTACTCGATGAACTTTGAAGTCTATTTAATTAGCTTTTGCAACTGCTCCGCCGGCGCGCCAACAAATTGTATCAAAGGTAAAAAAAGGTAATTTTCTCCGAGAGTAAAGTTCTATATATAGAGAGAGCTGTAAGCGGTATCAATATAGCCTACGTGCCGCTATCACTGCCTTTTACAAAACACAATATCGACACAAAATATCTACCTATCTTGAGAGAGAGAGAGCTAGCACAAGGCATCGCTTTGAGAATCCTTTAAAGTGCATGGACTTTTTGCTGTCGTATGGCTTCCACTGTAGTCGATCAACAAAGTTGGCCTTTGCCCACTTATGGCAGGTTGTGGTGGACGTAGTAGAATTGGTCTCAGAGTTCTTCTAGACGTTGCTGTTTTTTTGCTAATGCTAGTTTCCTTTTTCTGGCGGACTCCTCGTGAGCCCTTCGTGCAATTTACGGTACAACCGGCTTTGTGAGAATACCATTCGTGTACTTGTGCAAACGTTAGGCAGAAAGGTTTAGTACGTGCCGCGGCGAGCTGTGGAAGTCCACGGAGCGCTTATTGAACAACAAAATTCGCTATCTGATTGAAAGTGTGAATAAAAAAACTTTCGCAGCTGGGCAAGTGAAAACTCTCACATGAATCACACAAAGCTGTGTAACCGTTGTCCTTGGCCGAATTTGGACTGACTCGATATGACTGAGCTCTCTAATACTTGGTGGAGCGTCCGGGGTGGGTAATTTAAAAATAATATATATATATATATATATATATATATATATATATATATATATATGTATATATATACATGTATGCAAAACACTGGCACAATAAAACACTTACAAAGCACAAAAATGCGAACTTTAAATTTCAATTCTAGTTTAGGGAGTACAAAATAGCGTGCATGTTGGGCAAACTAATTGGGGTCAGTCACACTTTGTTTCCGAAATGTGCTTTACTATAGTCGAACTCATGGTGATGATATTTTGCACGTTTCTGTTAAATAGCCCACAGTATTTTTTTATGGATTTGGTTGTGTTTGTGCCCTGGGATATATATATATATATATATATATAAGCATATGGCAATTGAGACTTTTGCCAAAAATTCAGATATGGCCGTAGAATGTATTCGACACAATGCATAGTAATATATATATATATATATATATATATATATATATATATATATATATATATATATATATATATATATATATATATATATATATATATATATATATATATTTATATATATATATTTATATATATATATATATATATATGTATCAAGCCCGCGCATCGATGTCTCTCCTTCGGTGCACGTGAATGTACCACGCTACCAGACTCGACAAATTGTACCTGGAAGACTTTTTAGTCTCATCCAGAGTACGTTAGTGGGTTTGTAAGTCCCACACTAGTAACTGGCTGTGGTGACGCATGTACATCACGATTCACATAATCCCCCATATAAATGCTGAGAGGTTTCAGCATTAAAGAAAAAAGTACGTGGCACGACTACAAAGACCAAGTCAGTTATTGGGATGTAGGTTGGCGAATGTAAATACATTAGAGACATCGCAAATAATTTTGTGGCATACTTAGCTGACTGTTTACGGTTCTCAAGTAGCCCAGTTGAAATTCAGCAGTTAGCCTTCCTGGCGCTGTCTTTTGCAATAAGCTATATCGACCTAAAACACTCATCAGGGAACGAAAGTCAATGGATGACAATCTAAAAACCCATTTGACATTGTCCCATTAAACGTACCAGATAATTTCATGTATTATATTGTTGTACGACTAGCTTATACATGTATTATGTCCAAAAACACAAACGGTTCCCTTGTGCAAAGGTGCGACCGGGTTTTGTTGTATCTATGAAGTGACCTACATGTCAACTGCCTAGTAACTCTTACGAGTTTTCGTGATAAGCTCTTTAGATGTTATACATATGGTGTTCAAAATGTATCGCGACTTTTGTGTTTTTTCAAAAATTATTCATTTATTCATGAATATCTATTTTGTCCCCTTCAAAGTAATCCCCATGAGATATTATACACTTGTGCCAACGGTTTTTCCAATTTTCGAAGCACTTCAAAAAACCATTTTTTTTAATCTTGTTCAGCTCCTCCTTCGATGCCGTCTTTATCTCGTCAAGCGTAGCGTAACGTCGTCCTTTCATGGGCCTCTTCAGTTTAGGGAACAAGAAAAAGTCACAGGGGGCCAGATCTGGGGAATACGGTGGCTGCGGCATCATTAGTGTGTTGTTTTTGGCCAAAAACTCGCGCACAAGCAACGATGTATGAGCAGGGGCGTTATCGTGGTGCAAAAGCCAATTTTTGTTCTTCCACAAATCCGGGCGTTTCTGGCGGATTGCTTCGCGCAAATTGCGCATAACTTGCAGGTAATATTCCTTATTGACCGTTCTACCCTGTGGCAAGAACTCATGATGCACCACGCCCCTGCAATCGAAGAAAACTGTCAGCAAAACTTTCACATTCGACCGAACTTGGCGCGCTTTTTTCGGTCTTGGTTCGTGCGGCAGCTTCCATTGAGATGATTGAGCTTTGGTTTCCACGTCATAACCATAAACCCACGATTCGTCACCAGTTATGACCCTCTGGAGCAAATTTGGGTCGTCGCGGACAGAGTCCAACATCTCATTAGCAATGTTCATGCGATGCTGTTTTTGGTCGCAATTGAGCAATTTTGGTACGAATTTCGCGGCGACCCGTCTCATGCCCAAATCAGTGATAAAAATCGAATGGCACGAGCCAATCGATATGTTTAGGTCCTCAGCAACTTCTCTAACGGTGATTCGACGATTGGCCAATACCATTTTCTCCACTTCATTAATTTTTTCGTCTGTTGTTGAAGTGCTCGGGCGTTCGGCACGCTCTTCGTCGTTCACATCTTCTCGGCCTTCTGAGAACATTTTGTACCACCGATAAACGTTGCTTCGGTCCAAGGTAACTTCTCCGTATGCCACAGTCAACATTCGGAATGCATCCGCGCACTTAATTTCGTTTTTCACACAAAATTTGATACAGGTTCTTTGATCCATTTTTTTGAATAGGTAAAAATAGAAGACGATCCAAAACACGTGCAAGCAAAGCAGCTGTCAACAATTAAGTGAACATTCAAAATGGCCGAGCTTGTCGGCATAAGTGAGAGACATGAGTACCAACATAACGCCACAAAAAATCGAAATTCGAATATACGTAACCCGCGAACATTCAAAAGTCGCGATAACGATTGAACACACCTCGTATGTGTATGGCTTCCGCGCTTGACCTGCGCTTAGCTAATTTTTTTATTTATTATTATTATCATTTTTTTGTTTATTCCCCATGATGCTTCTAGTGGCGATGCGCCTAAGGAAGTATTCCTCAACATAACCAAGGCTCATGATTCTCTTCGACATAACATCTCTTTCGCCACATAGATCGAGATCACACGTACCCGCCAGATGTGGTTGAGTCAGCTTCGGTACACGGTGTCCCACTACACAATAACATATAGTGATTTTTTCTACCTAACTTTATAGCTTTTAAGGGACGTAGGCCAGCTGTCGCAAGTTCTCGACTACGCGCAGCTCAGGTTCCCGCCCGTGTGATAATGCATGCATGTACGGCACATGTAGAACCTTTTCTGTGTTACTGTATTGTAGTGAGTATAGGACAATACACGTATAGGACAGTAGTGCAAATAATTCAGCTAGGCTGCAGTTAGCGTCAAGTAGTCGCGTTTAGTTGCAGTCTTGCAGGTGAGTAGAGATAGCAAAATCCTGACACTTGACGACCTGCATTATTACAAAGCCACCACAAATGTATGTAAATGGTTTGCAAGGTATCTCCCAGCGGGGCATGTGCTCGACCGGTATCTTAAGACAGTCTTAAGCACGAATCTCAAAACCAATAGAAGGCGTGATCTTGTTACTCCATTAGAGGACAATCAACATGTTCGTATATCAAGAGTCTGCCTTCTCACTGAGGGTAAAGCCTTTCGTGTGTTTCTGTAATTTTTTTCAATGAAACTACGTTTCATTAAACAGAACCAAAGAACGAGCTCTAGTGGCAAATGGGTACGTAATAGCACGGGCCTTGCCTTAATAGAGCTAAAATACGACGCTCACATACGACCTTCAAACTTGTAAACACGCAAGACTGCTTTACTTAGTTTGCTCTAAAACCACGATGCTTGGTGTGATGAGCAAGCTCGCCGATTTCTTCTTCAAACATGTTGCGTAGTATCAATAGTCAAAAGAGCATTTTGCTTTTTAAAATGTATATATCATCTAAATCGACATTTTCCTTTGTCAAATGAATGCCGGCCGCAATGAATGCAAACACTTTACGTACGTAGAAGTAGTAGTAGTTCGTATGTACATGTATGTATGCGCGACCATTGACGACATTTTTGCCAACTGGCTTCAAGCCTTCACGCAGATGCGCCAGTGTACAAAGGTAGGCACGCAACAACAAAGGAAAGGTCAAAAGTGAGTAGTCTAACAACGGGAGGGATCCGTGAGGAGAAACTTACCCCAACGGGCCAAACCCAAACAAGCCAAAGACCAGAATGCTGCTAACCCTGTTCAAGCCTCAGTCAGCTTTCGCGAGGTGTCGTTGCTCAGTGAAGGCGGATTGTTTCAAAGAAATTCGCGTCACGTTCGCTGCGTCGACTTCGGCTCGAAGTGCTTTCGACGACTAGGAGGCCTCACCGCGCTGTGTGAGGACCGTCGACAAGTGACCGACCCCTGAAAGCGGCCTGGAGAAGAAGGCCTCTATCCAAGAAGAGAGGCACTCCTCGTAAGAGACAAAGCGAGATATCAACGATTGCGGCTGGGTGTCACATGACCGAAGGACCATTCGGCTACGCACAATCAAAGCACAATGCATTGATGGTGGGGCTGCCTGGCGAAAACTGGCTCTTTACAGTTCAAACTGTAGCTAACTTGGCTGCTGCGTTTAGAGTCAATTTTCAACAGGCTTTCAATGTATGCCCTGTTCAAATGGCAACGCGCACGTTTATTTTCGTAATTAGATTGGTTGCCCTGGACTGGAATCTATATAGCGTCTCAATCAGTATGTTGAATACGTTATGGCACATATTAATGTATTGTTTATTAACCAATATTTGGTTTATGCACATATGTGTTACAGTTCTCCTATGCTCCTTTCATCGTTATGGCACATATAACATCACGTTTTTCGGACCATGTAGGAAGATAGACCGATATAAATAGTCGTTTGTTCAAAAGAATTATCCGTTTTCTATTTTTTAGGACAAATACATGGAACATCCAAAATAATTTTCGTCACCTTGTATCTGTATTTTTTGCTACAGGGACTTATGCCGTTCTTATTTGCCGAGACAGCTCTATCTGCGTCGCATTTTAGGAATCGTGCTATGAGGCTTTAATTATGCAGAACGCTAAGAACTATCTTAAGCAGCACTTTGCTCTTCTCATACCCAAGCGGATCAATTGTGTTACCTGTTTGCCGGATATACCCAAGCGGATTAATGTGCCACCTGTTTGAACGCTATGTTATCACAAAAACCCTCTGTTTAAACACGTCAGGAATCGATTTGTAAAAAAAGTTGCCAAGAATAGCTGCCATGTTGCTGAATATCTGACAGCACGTGCAACGGTTGCTGACTTTTCATTGCTACGATGTAGCGGGACAACCTCGTTCGAAGTTACCTAAAATCCATAGGCAGGCAAGTGTGTGTGGAAAGCAAATACGAATCTTTCTGAACAATTCCCTGCGCGTTTTCCTGCGGTGAGCAATTAACGAATGAGCTCGCTCATAATTACGCATAAATCGTGGCTTCGCTGACATGATCACAAACTCTATCAAATACACCCTTCTACCTCCCCCCCCCCTCCCCAGGATTACCCTCACCTGAGGGAGTCATTCAATGAGACAGGTAAGTCAGAGAGTCCCGTTGTCATCCCGGCCAAACAACTCGATCGACTTCGATCTTTATTCTTCAATCAGAGAAACGACTAATAAAGAAAGATCCTAACCGACCAGCTTGTGCGTTTGACTCCATACCGCCTGCGCCGCAAGGGCTGGTTGGAGTAGAGCCGCGTCGAACACGTGGCTGGTTCGTCAGCCGGTAGGGCAACCTGAGAAGACGAAAGGGCCGTTTGTTGGGCCAAGAAACAATGAAGAGAGCTATTAAATCTGAGCTCTTCTAGCCGACTACTAGTAGTAGTAGCAGTGCCATTGCTAATGGGAATGAAGGCAGTCGGCACTCAAGCAGGACGAGCAGCGGTACTGCGATGGCGGCGTTCAACTTCTGCCTCTGTCTCTCTATCTCGGGTGCCCCGTTTGTACCTGTATCTTCCGCCCAACATCTTCCTTCCCATTGTCTATCTAGGTCTTCTGCTTCGGTCGGTCGACCGACCTACCGATCGGCGTTCCTTCCGTCCAACTTAAGAACCTTCTGTCCTAGCTCAATTTACGCAGGGCCCGTCGTCGTCGTCGTCGTCGCGGCAGTTGCAGTCACCGGACTATCCTGAGAGGAACAGCGCCGGCTACATCTAGCTTCCGCAGCCACAGTCATCGTCGTTTCTCTCCTACCCCCTCCCATATCTCTCTATCTCGATCTCTCTCATTGTCTTTTTGCCCCTTTTTAGCCACACAGTCAGTGGCGAAAACATGGAGAAACAGAAGTGGAAGCTACCCTTTGTGCTTCCGCGTGCCGCCCCTCAGCCTATGCTCGTTGCTCTCGTTCAATCTATTATGCAGGAATCTACCACTGCAGGAAAGAAGACGAAAGTACGCACAGTAGATAGGAGGCGCGCGCAAACGCAACGCCACGAGGCAATGACGCCAAGACGCGTAAGGGCACTCCGGGAACAGCAGTAGAAGGGCAGCCTGCCGCCTCTGTTCAGTGCGCGCACGCAGAGAAATCGCACGGAAAACTACGAGCAGATGAAGGAGGGGCTATATCGATGATGGATTGCGATACGAGAGAGCAAAAGAACCAGACGAGAAAAAGACAGAGTCGGGGGGATACCGGGTAAAACAGCATGAGTAATGGAGGAAGGCGTGATAGAGCTAAATTACAGTAAGGACAAGTTACAGAAACATGGGAAGATGTAAGGGGTAGAGGTCAAATGTAAGCAGGTCGAGGGAGAAGCAGTAAAAACTGATGAAGGCAGGACTGAATCAAAACGAACGGCTCGTCTCACCTTTCAAAAACTCATGTCTAAACCCCCGGGCATATTAAATTGTAAAACATTTTTAAACAACTCGTACAGATACACTCAAAATGCCAGCATGTGTTTTTTTTTAGATGCACTCAGCGGGATCAATATCATAGTGCCAGTACAGTAAGTAGCAAATAAATAAACTCTTTAAATGTTAAAATAAGCATAACTAAATTTTTGTCATTATCTTTAGGCTGAGTGCCGTACATCAATAGGACAGCTATATATATATATATATATAGATAGATAGATAGATAGATATATATATATATATATATATATATATATATATATGTGCGTGAAGCGTGTTTTCTTATATCGACGAATGCTAACCGAGAACTGTCTGATGGCGATGTATTTCGCCGATGTTTGTGATCACGTGATTTACGCTGTAGGAGTTTATGGTTTGACACGGATGCGCCTCATGGGGACGCTTCACCGACTCCAAAGGCAAGCACTGAAAATAACTTAGGACCCCTGGATGCGAGCCTCAATGAATCACACCACAAAAATACAAGCATTTTGTTGTTTCCAAACCTAGAGAATACTTCCTTAGTAGTTGAAATGAAGGTTATTGTGATTTGTTATTATTCCCCTTCGAGTGCATCTAAATCTACCGGGTTTGGCAACATCAGCAACACTCACATGAAACTCTAGTATCTGGTTACAAGAAATGTAAATAATACAAGCCATATTGCAACACATGGCGCATATATTGCAATATGACTTGTATTATTTACATTACAATTATCTTATAGGAAATATCAATAAATAAATAGATAAATACATTCATTTAAAATTAGTTATCCTAATATCATGATGAACCTCCATCTTGATAGGATATATCGCGAGACCGCGAGACGCTAGTGCCACTACGACTAATACTAATTCATTCGAGAATCTAATGCTTATGGAGTTATCTCTAATGAACGACTACGCCAGTGATAAGAAGATTCTCATTCTTTTTACGTTTGGGTACTTCTTTTTCTATGCTACCTTTTTTTCTATACTACAATTAGCATATATATATGTCGTGGATAGCTCCGTCACAATATGACATCAATATGGCCTCCGAGAGTGCAGCACTAGAGTGAGTGTGGGGGCGTTGAGATATCTGCAGGTGCCAGCAGATGTGTATAGTGGTTCGCGGAGGCACCATCTAGCAGTTGCTGTAAAACAATAAATAGTTGTGTGTGCTTCTAGAACTATGACAAGTAATTTATCTAATAGAGTCGGTCACTTATACATGCACTTGATCTCGATATGCCCTCTGGAAATCTGGCCTTATTTAGTCTTGTCGTTGGTTGCTCCTCGCAATCGCAGTGCTATCAACTCACAGTGATTAATCATTACTGCAACAAAGTGAATTGAAATTGCATCATCCCTATCCGTCTGGCTCGTAGCAATAGTTAGCATCGTTGTGGAGTAAATCGAACGTGACGACCGGGAAAACTACTTCGACCATCTCGGACGCAAAAAACTCGATTCGATTCTCCAATTTTCAGAAGGAATCAAGGTATCCACAAATCGGATTCCTGCCATAGAAAAAAAAGTTGATAAAGCTGTAAGAAGAGAATGGAGCACTCTGAAAAGAGTCTAAATGAAATACTCTGTTAGAGTCTGGAACCTCGATTGCCTACATATATTAAAGCTTTAAATCCTTGCAGGACCCATGCGTAACGACTGTTCCGCGACCAGATCCTACTGTCATTATTATAAACTTAAGCATTGTCTAAAAGCTTTCAATTAGTAAAAAAAAAAAAAAACGGTATATTCATGTAAGGTAATAGAAAATAAGCGTTATTCAAAATAGTGGGCAGAATATTTCCAAATAGGTGAGACAAATATATCAGCAAATTAACTGATTTGTACTAGCTTTATTAGCAAAATATTATACATATATATATATATATATATATATATATATATATATATTTTTTAGAATTAATCAAAACCCAGATTACAAAATTCATTGGAATTCATCAAGAGTGGATATTATGGATTTAGACAAGGCGGGTGTGCCGAAAAGGCTATGTTAGAGCTTAGAGAATATTTGGGATCATAAGTGGAGAATAAACACTATTCAGCTGAGGTATTCCGTGATTTAAAAAAACGCTTGATAGTTTAAATCGACGAAGACTTATTAATAACTTACCACGTCTAGGATTTGGGAATCGCACTTGTGACGTTCTTAAATTCTATCTTGCTAATAGAAAATAAATTGTTAACTAAATGATGTTTACAGTGAAATTCAGAACATTAAATATCAGATTAAACACTCGGCCCAACTTTATTCAACTTATGCATAAATTATCCGCATGTATTAAGCCGACACTTGCAAACGCTCAACGAGTATGTACTGTCTACCCTCGAGTCCCTGCTAAACAACAAGCATGACTACGCGTCTCTAACTGGGAGCCTCGGGGTCTCGATTTTTCTAACACCGGCCAGACTTGTTTCGTCAATGCTAAGCGCAGAAAGCACGGCAATCTTTCTTTTAGATACAGCGGGAGTCGGACAGTTTCGAAACCGCTTAGCCCACATTCAGGAGAACCTTGAGGCTGGGTGCAGAGGTAGGCCTGACAACGCACTAGCTCAACGTGACTGAAGTGTGTCCCTTTGCACGATGAGGTACAACGACGTCTTTTCAATGACGCTGCCGAGAGCACGACTCGAGCTCGCCTCAAAGCCGTGTATGCCAAGAATTCAGGCGCCTGGTTACACGCGCTTCTCAATGCCTTCATAGGTAGCCTTTTTGATGACGAGACGATTTGCATAGCAGTGGGCTTGCAACTAGGGCTCAGTAAGCTCAGTTAGCCCCCACCGGTGTCAATGTGGTCACGCCGTCGACAAACTGGGACATTACGGCCTCTCGGGACCTATCGAGACCTTCAGCATTCGTGCGTGCATCCTGCGCGGAGGACTGCAGGCGTCCAGACGGGATGACACTTATACCCTTTAAACGAGACAAAATACTCGTTTGGGATGCAACCGTTGCCGACTCCCTGGCCCCTTCTTTGGTCGGTGGTGACGCATTCTCTCTCGCGTTTGAAACCTTGCTGTTCCTGGCATTCGAACTAGACAGCTGACCCGCAAAGTCGACACTTTGTTAAACCTGTCATTTGATAATATCAGGCCGTCGTCCTTTTTAAGCAACGTCTGGATCTTGACATACAAAGTTAAAACTCTGGCTCCGTTCGTGACACTTCTGAAATAGTCTTGGCCTGGCCTAAACGCAACGGACACGTGATAATCATCATCGTTGAACGCCCGCTCGGCACAATCTAATCCTTTCTAATATGGGTAACATATACATAATTAGTATACGGAAAATATGTATATATATATATATATATATATATATATATATATCAGCATGCATTTTGCACTAGTGCAAAACATACTTCAGTCACTCAATGGCACATGCGTGCTGGTTTTTTATAGCGAGAGAGAGATCATCAATGCCGAACTTACGGATACTATAGCAAAAATACATTTGTATAAATAACCTTACGCTTAATGTTCAGAAAACAAAATATTGTAACGATGTTGATGTTACGCTAAGTTACTGGGGATGGTAGCTCATTCGGGCGATTACTACGACACGAGGGACTCAGGTACGATGAATGATGACACGGAACGTAGGTCTGGCGTCAAGCGGAACCGGGCAACGAATGGTCGTCGCCCATGCTGCCTCGGTCTATTTTATTCACTCAAGGTACGCCGTAGCGTTCATATAGTAATAATGTTAAATGATGGAATCGAATCTTCTCGAACATTTGGCAACGGAAATTTCCACTCGTCCTCTTCGCTGATTGGTCGGTTTAAACTACGCATTATCACAACGTGCATGGTCTCTGGTAGTGCCGTCGCCGCAGGTCAGGTACATCGGTCTGATGATGATGTGGCGCGACAGGTCGGCGGTGATGCACGTGCCATGTTGTCGTTGCCATGTGGAGGCTGTTGCACGTTCGATGATGTGCTCGGTCGACTGTGGTGTCGTCTCATCAGGTTGTTTACAACAATGCTGGTGTAGCAGCCGGCGACGGTTCTTTGGTCGAGTGGGATGACTGGTCGGCTTACTGACGCCGTCGATCATCGACGGCGCCGTAGTTGGCTGTTCTGTTGTGTAGTTGTTGTGTCGAACTTCGTTACAATATTGTAAGTCTTAAACATGTCACGCGTGCTGAGTGTTGTTAGATATATGTTCCGACCTCTTCAGTGACAGTCATGATTACTCTTGCCTGTCAATCTATTTATATATATATATATATATATATATATATATATATATATATATTTGTTTATTTGGCAATCACATTGCATTTCAAGATGTTACATAATTACAATACAGTTCATTATATACAGTTTGAACACTTTAGCGACCGTCCCACCGGGCAAAAAAGTGCAAAGACCGCCGATGGGTCTGGCAGCTCGCTACGTGGTATTTAGCGCATATCTGCGAGCAGAACCGGCAACGACATTGATCGCTAACTTGGTGAAATCCCTTGGTCGAACATACCAAGTGATGATAGCCGTGCACAATGTACCTTGTGTACACGTGCCGGCTAGTGCATGCCATTCCATCGCAAAGCTCCCTGGCGAGGTACACATCTAACTGCGCGACCTCTGCCGAGGCCTCGGCCACTTTTCCCTGCCACTCCAACAAGAATTGCTGAGGTGGTCCTGTGATAGGTGACCTAAGCCTTACTCTGATTGTTTCCACTGCCGGCCCGCAAACCGCCAGCAGGTACACGAAACAACTTCTTGCCGTCCGCGGCAAGCAAAGAACCCGCTTCATATATATTGTGAAATATCTCTCTAGCTGCGCAAAATTTGCCGCTGAGAGATGGTCCCTTAACCTGCCAAGGCTGTAGCTCAACATTGGCACAATCTTAAGCTCAAAAAGACGCACGGCCGCACTCAGAGACAGTCGTCTAGGGTCTCTCACCTCTGTGTGAATAGAGGCAATAGCCGCCCGACATCTGTCGCCGATGTGCTGAGTATCAATCTATTTATTAGTCTCGTAGAAATAATTCAAATGGTACGATAGATATTTGACGCAATTAAGATAGTTTGCATTTTTGCGCCACATTTATATTATTTTGCTGTGATTTATGCTGACAAATAGAATATTCTAATATAAAAAAAAAATCAAATAACGCCTGATGTACAAAGAATGCCGCTAGGATGAATTTATCCATCACCTCAATCGCCTGAAAACAAATAATAATTTGCTTTCGCGTCGTCTTTTGAATAGTAAATCTAATTTTCCGATTCTTTTTTATGTCTTTCGTGGCTCTTTTTTCAAGAGATTACTCAAACGTTATATTGGGTTATATTTAAGTAGAATTCCCCTTGACACCTCTTATCAAACTATGTATACATGGTTAAGTTTTTCATAATGGCGGAGAATTGTATTATATGAATGTATTTTATATATTTTGAAAGTTAGTAGTTGGCGGCGACGGTCTCGTACTTACTGACGAGCATAGTTACTTGCTCTGCTTTTCTGTTTATGGCTATGTATGACATCATGTACTATGTGTACGTATATATATATATATATATATATATATATGTACCGTCCATGAAGGATTATGGTCGGTTCCTTAAAGAACATACATATGTTATATCTAACTATTTAATTGTGTTCACATAGGCATTGTCAAATTGAGCGCACGTTAATCAACATCACTAATTAGTCGAATGTCTAGGTGAAGTGTTGTCGAAAGCGCGCGCGGCTCGCTAATTTTTCATCGTTCATTATCATCAGCATGACGAGTGTACATCTTTGAAGTCGCGCAGGCGTGCGTTCGTCCCTTACAACAGCTGCAGCGGTGACAGCCAGATTCAGCAGGCTAAGCAGACGATCTTTCTCTTTGTGAGACAGCAGACTCTCACTGAAACGCCGAGGGCGCTAGACACGACGCCGTATTGGTCGCGGTCGTCGACAAGGCGTAGTAGAAGAAGAATCCGTTTTCAAAGTAGCTATGGTTGTATTCGGTATCCGTAGTGGTAGTAGTTGTAGTAGTAGCAGTAGTAGTAGTAGTTGTAGTAGTAGCAGAATCAGTAGTCGACTAGAAACAACAGCAGCATTACCAGCTGAACCTGTCTACTCTAAGAACTTTTCTGCCTGTCCGATCTTGTTTCTATCGCAGGTCTACTATGGCGCTCTCATCGGCATTGTGGTCGTTCGTGTTCATGTCTTGCTCGCATGTGAGCGGTCGTGGGCGTGGGGGGAGCGAAGAACATGTATTCATGTATCTGTGGGCACGCGTTCATGTATGCGCGTGTCTGTGAACATGCGTCCATATATATATATATATATATATATATATATATATATATATATATATATATTATGATATATATATAAATATATATGTATATATATATATATATATATATATATAATATCGTTTCTCTTCTCTCTCTCTTATTATCCTATTCTGTCTTTTATTCTCTATATTCTATCTCTTGTCTCTATATATCCTTATCTATATACTTATTATCTATCTATCTCTGTCTTCTTCTCTCTCTTCCTCCTTCTATCTCCCTCTCCTCTCTCTCTCTCTCTCTCTCTCTCTCTCTTTCTCTCTAATATATGTCTTATAATACCTTTGTGGGCACGTGCCTATGCATGTATCTGTGGCCGCGTGTCCATGGCTGTATCTGTTGGCACTCGTCCATGTAAGTGTAGTAATGCGGACACGCCGTCCGTACATTATGCAGCTGTCGGCACGCGTCCTGGCGTATGCATCGGTCGGGCCAAAGCGTACCCATGTAGGTATTGCAGTGGTTTTAATTCTATAGTATCCTCCGATCCCGGACGGACTTGGCATGGTGTGAGGCATATCTTCAGTGCGCCGAGAGTCGAGGGCACGTTAAGATGCCTATGGTTTCCCCGACAGTCTCTGTGCTAGAGCATGGCCTCTGCCTCCCAGCAGTATGGTTTATTATTCAGTCTCGGTAATCAAGCATCACTCCAAAAAATCGATTCTATCAGCAACACCGAGTTCGAACCAACGACACCCCACCCCACCCCCGGCCCTGTATATAACAACCGTGATTAGCGCACTAGACCCCTAGAGCATGCTGCCACATGTGCGCATCTGTGGGCATGCGCCCGTGTACATATGGATGTACGAGTATCTGTCGGCACGCCTTCGTGTACAGGGTCTCCCAGACAGATTTCAACAGCGACATTGAGAGAATCGTCAAGCTCGTTAAAGTAATGGGTTTATTCCAATGAAACGTCATCTCTGAGAAGTCTTGCTTCGGAGTGAGAGTGATATTATTAATTTTCGTGCTACTGGTGTTATCGTGTTATCGGCATATCGTGGTGTTATCGGCATAGGAGCACACGATGTGCAATTGCGAGACAACCAGATCGCCTATACAAATACGAAGCACATCGTCGTGTTCGTGAGATTTTCTTTTCTGATGAACGTTTAACGCCGATTAGACGATATGACATAATCGTTTAGAAAGGAATTCGCCAAAAATTAAGTTCTTTTTATAGCTTGTTGGGTCAACAATGCAAAAATCGTAACCTTACGATTATTCACAACGCTTAAAATAAACACATCCAGAAATGCAATTGCGCATTCCATGAGGATCATTTTGGTACGTAATATACATGGCAATGCGAGGCGTGATTTCACAGTAATCGAGATTGAGTGTATGCATAAACCTATTCCATCAGATAAATCTCCCTAGGTCATTTATGCATGCACCTAGTATCGACATGCCCGTCCGATAAAATCTTAATTACTCCGCAAACACGCATTGCCATAGATTTGAAACCAAAATTATCCTCATAAAATGTGTATTTGCATGAATGTGTTAAGTGTGAGTGCTGTGTGCTGGACGTATCGTTATGATGTTGAGGTACCGGACGTAGAGGCTAATCAACATTTTATTTGTTTGCGAATTATCTTCTAAACGATCATGTCGCGCCTTGTGGCCGGCGATATATGTTCTTTATTTAGTTAAACGCGCGTACACACTTTTGATCGGTACGAACACTCGTATATTATACGTATATTTTGAATGAATGGTGACAGCTTGCCAACTTGTTGGGCACGTGTCAATAAACCTGATTGATTGAGTGATTGATTAATAAAGCAGAATGTTCACGAACATGACGATGCGCTTAGTTGCAGCATAGGAGGACTGGTTGTCTCGCAATTGCACAACATTTGTGAGCCAATGCCGGGCAACAACACCAATGTAACGGATTTTAGTAATATCAATCTCACTCTGAAACAAGACTTCTCAGAGACCATGTTCCATCAGACCCTGTATATGCACGCTGTCGTTATTTATATTGTGTCGCCGTTACGCTACATGGATAGGCTGCGGATGCTACTGCTGCTGCTGGCTAAATCACCGCCGCCGCTTCTGGCGGGCGGGTTGACTCTAGCAGGACGTCAATCACGACGCCTCGAACCCGAACAACTATGCACGGCGACAACTTCCCTCATCTCTACCCCCTCTACATCTACTACCACGTTCACTGCGAGTCATCTTACAACAGCTACTACTACTATTCGCTACCAGCAGTGCGACGAATTCAACGACAACGACCAGCAGATGTAGCTTTTTTTCCGTAAGGCTAATGCCCGTGTACGGTTTTTTCATGTCATAGCTAATTTTTAATCCACTCCGGCATTTACCTTGTCTAAATTGGAAGCCATGCACTCCGGCATTTACCTTGTCCAAATTGGAAGCCATGCAAAATGTTTAAGAGTAGCCGGTCTGGGTCTCGAACCCAGTCCTTCCGAATGCAAAGCAAAGGCTTTGCCACTAAGCCATTTCTTGCTCGGTTAAACAACAGACGCCGCGGCATCAGCAGCAACAGTACCAGTGTGTATCGCGGTGCCATGAATGAGCAAGACAAACTGCTCACATAAATTGAGTTGTGGGGTGGTTTGACACCCCACTCCGGTGCCGTACCTCCCTCGTTCGCGTGTACGGCCGTGTCTGTCCCGCTTAAATAGGCATAGCCGTGTATATGAGCAGAGCGTGTATGTTTGACGTATACGTGTATGTATGCGCGTATGTAAATACATATGATGTAAATGTGTATAGGACAGATGTAGTAATTGTCGTTGGCTTGATTCTCACACATATTGGTCTTTTTGTGACGCAATGGGTAAGTAAGCATATCGGCAAAACGACGTCAAAAAGGGCAGGAGCAGAGACGATAAAGAAGCAAATATATATATATATGTATTTCTCCTTTCCCCTATATATATATATATATATATATATATATATATATATAAATACATCTATATATATATATATATATATATATATATATATATAGATGTATTTCTCCTTTCCCCTATATATATATATATACTGGCAAAAGAGGAAGGACGAAGGACGAACTGTTGGAGTTAGAGATACAGGGTACGGAAAAGAGAGAAACAACGCAAGGCATAGAAAGAAACATATGTCCTGATTCCTCAATGAGCGGCGAGAGCGACCAAACCAAACGCAGGATCCGAAACGCTGACCAGACAGCAGATAGTGGCTAGCCTTGGCCTCCGTACGACGACGGTAGGACGGGCAGAGTTAGGGTGATGAGGGTACTCGCCCGCGGGGGGGGGGGGGTACTGATGAGGTATGTAACAACTGTGGCCGTTGTCGTCGTCGTCGAGTGACGCAGTCGGGGGACAAGACGGGACACACAAATCGACGGCAGTATTTCAGTCGATGAACACTGCACGCAGACGGTAGCGGAAACGCCGCTGGCTACAGGCGTACCAGGTCGTCTGTCAGTGCCAACCGGCGGCTATGGAAGCAGAGGCAAAACGAAAAAGAAAAGGGTAAAAAAGGGTAAATAAGAAAAGAAAAAGAAAGTATAAGAAAAAGAAACACATTGAGGAAAACACCAACTGGGGCGGCGGCAGCAATAGCAGCAATACGATGAAGCAACGGGCGGTGGCTCGACATCCGTAAAGCTGCCACGCTAGTAGCAGTGGAAGCGGCTCAGAATGACGACTAGCCCCCTCATCAAGCTATCGTTGTGTTCACGTTTCCAGCTAGACGCCCCGGTCGGTGCAGATGACTAACTGTTTTTTTTTTGACGACCTCGGTTCGGTCCTTCGCCACAGTTCACGTCGCTAGTGGGTGGTTGGCATGTTTGCGGCGCCTCTCCGTGGCACTGTGCGGCACAAGATAGCCCAAATTTGCGCCGAGTGACGAGGTCAAGCGTTTTGTGTTGGCACAACGCTTGTGGCAATAGTAGTCTAGGTGAAAGTAGCGGTCGAACCCGGTGGCGCGATGCATTCGCCTGCGCCTCGCGACCAGGTGGAGGAGACATATGGGTGCGTGGGTTCGAGCCCCACCGTTGCACATTTGTATTTATGGGGGTCCGTCTGTGAAGCGATGCAAAATGCACAGTCCCGTGGACGTTAAATCTTGGCTGTGGGTCATCCTGAAACAGTTCTAGGTGAAAGTAATAACAGCTGTATTAAGCATACACTTATAGCATATGTTGGCAGTTGCAAGTTGTTAGTTCGACTGACATGTTAGAACGACACAATATATATATATATATATATATATATCTTTATTTGACGTTCTACTTCAGCGGCTATCTCTGACTGTTCAGCGCGGCAATGCGGCAGCAACACAATGAGGGGCTGCCTCATGGCACTGCTTACAAACCCTAGTGTAGTTAGTTATTCACATTTTCCTGTAACCATACAATTAAATAATAAATCGTTATAATATGTACAGGTAATATATATATATATATATATATATATATGTATATGTATATATATATACATAGTGTGTTCAAAACGTATCGCGACTTTTGTGTTTTTTCAAAAATTATTCATTTATTCATGAATATCTATTTTGTCCCCTTCAAAGTAATCCCCATGAGATATTATACACTTGTGCCAACGGTTTTTCCAATCTTCGAAGCACTTCAAAAAAACATTTTTTTTTATCTTGTTCAGCTCCTCCTTCGATGCCGTCTTTATCTCGTCAAGCGTAGCGTAAGGTCGTCCTTTCATGGGCCTCTTCAGTTTAGGGAACAAGAAAAAGTCACAGGGGGCCAGATCTGGGGAATACGGTGGCTGCGGCATCATTAGTGTGTTGTTTTTGGCCAAAAACTCGCGCACAAGCAACGATGTGTGAGCAGGGGCGTTATCGTGGTGCAAAAGCCAATTTTTGTTCTTCCACAAATCCGAGCGTTTCTGGCGGATTGCTTCGCGCAAATTGCGCATAACTTGCAGGTAATATTCCTTATTGACCGTTCTACCCTGTGGCAAGAACTCATGATGCACCACGCCCCTGCAATCGAAGAAAACTGTCAGCAAAACTTTCACATTCGACCGAACTTGGCGCGCTTTTTTCGGTCTTGGTTCGTGCGGCAGCTTCCATTGAGATGATTGAGCTTTGGTTTCCACGTCATAACCATAAACCCACGATTCGTCACCAGTTATGACCCTCTGGAGCAAATTTGGGTCGTCGCGGACAGAGTCCAACATCTCATTAGCAATGTTCATGCGATGCTGTTTTTGGTCGCAATTGAGCAATTTTGGTACGAATTTCGCGGCGACCCGTCTCATGCCCAAATCATTGATAAAAATCGAATGGCACGAGCCAATCGATATGTTTAGGTCCTCAGCAACTTCTCTAACGGTGATTCGACGATTGGCCAATACCATTTTCTCCACTTCATTAATTTTTTCGTCTGTTGTTGAAGTGCTCGGGCGTCCGGCACGCTCTTCGTCGTTCACATCTTCTCGGCCTTCTGAGAACATTTTGTACCACCGATAAACGTTGCTTCGGTCCAAGGTAGCTTCTCCGTATGCCACAGTCAACATTCGGAATGCATCCGCGCACTTAATTTCGTTTTTCACACAAAATTTGATACAGGTTCTTTGATCCATTTTTTTGAATAGGTAAAAATCGAAGACGATCCAAAACACGTGCAAGCAAAGCAGCTGTCAACAATTAAGTGAACATTCAAAATGGCCGAGCTTGTCGGCATAAGTGAGACCATGAGTACCAACATAACGCCACAAAAAATCGAAATTCGAATATACGTAAGCCGCGAAAATTCAAAAGTCGCGATACGTTTTGAACACACCTCGTATATATATATATATGTATATGTATATATATATATATATATATATGTTCATGTAGGCCAAACTTCCCCAAAACGAAACCACACGTTCAGTTAAACTCGAAGATCCGAATAGTGCAGAGCTAGACGGGACTCATTTTTATTGGGCAAGGCCTAACGTGAAATATGATGATGGTTAGTCGGTCTGAAGAACGATTATGTTGCCATCGTCAATTGCAGTTTAAGACGAGTTATTATAAACACTTTAGCAAACTCCACAACGTCCATCCTGTCGAAGTTGTTACAGTCAGTATGTCTGGTATGAACAAACCTATGGCTGGTGAAGGGAGGGCCTTTTCGTCAGATACTGCTTCCTCTAGGGATATCTTGATCATAGATAGCTGGTGGTAACTACACCGGCTTGATTAAAAGCTTTCCAACAAACACATTTCTTGGTCAAAAGCTAACCAAAGAATACCCGGAGTGCACCGACAGAGCCGCCACGAATGCAAAACTAAGATCTATATCGCTCTGAGTGCGATTCAAAATTTCGGCACCCACACCTCAGTGATCTTATTGAGCTTGCTTCCCGAAATTCTGCAAAACATAACTAAACCGTTAATTTTGTCTGCGCAATTCCAGCACGATTTGAATCCATTCTGGATACTCGCCGTGTGAAGTTCAAACGCAAGAAAAACAGAAATTTAAATACAAATGCAAACATTAATGTAAAAAATAGAGACAAGCAAAAGCGCTGTAATGCTAATGGGTTGGCATTTTATGAACCTGTGACATCTCCACCTTAATAATAATCAAAATCGATTAAAAAAAATAGAGAAAAAATAGAAGGCTAATGATAGAATAGAAGTAGAAGAATTATGGAAAAAAATAGAATGCTCCCAGTCAGCAGTTAACGTCAACCGAACCACTCTTGCATTGCTTTATAAGATGGACCCCAACAAATACAAATATGGAATCGAACCCGTGCACCCATGTGCGTCTTCCAGTCGCAAGGCGCACGCAAATGCACCACGCCACCGGGCTCGATATAATCCTATATCTAACAATGTCTTACAATGCCTAAGTTATTGGCACAATAACATGAATGCATAAGAAATATTATTATAAAATAATAAAAATAAATATCACACGTCACAATGATTCGGATGTGATTGACTGTATCTCTCATGAAAAAGATATCCCGAGTTGATTGCCAGACTGCCAAGTGGGCATACTAGTAACAGCTGGTATTGTTCACCACGAATTGAATTTGAAATGTAGTCGGGCGGCGAATTGCTAGTCTTCTGACTTTTGTAAGCGGAAACGAGACATCCGGGGGAATGGCGTCATTTTACAAGCTAACATTGCTACTTGGTACTACAAAAAATGTGTCAACTGACAAATCATCGAAAGCTAAAAATATACCACCCACGGAGCATCGACGTCGCCGTGCAAGCATGGCCCTAAGCGCGCCATAACAGCGAGCAGCAACTGAATTCCCTGAATTGTTGTTTCTCGCTGAATTCTCGGACGGGATCCTTCCCAGAATAAAATTGCTTAGCAAAGTACGGGAACGAAGGCGAGCTTTATACACAATGAGGACATACCTAATTTGAACCCCAGGGGGGGGGGGGGCATAAGGGCCGCAGTATTGCGATGAGAGGTTAACATTTTGACGCAATATGATCCAAATAAATCTGCCACTTTATGTTCTCAGCACCTGCTGCAGCAAGTTCATGCATTTAACAGTTCGGGACTTGATTTTTGATGTATAAAACTCTCTTGACAAAACGTCTGAGGACGGATTTTTACGACGTTTCGATACCGACCTGCCTCCATGAAGGCAACACGCCCCCAATTTTTACGGCTTGTCTCTTACATGAAAGGCAGGACCGGCAGAACCTATCAAAAGGGAAAGCTCATAGAGTCTAGGTAAATTGCTAGATGTGCTTAAACATGCTTCTCGGTAACCTCTAATAGATATACCACCAGCGATATCGGTTTTCAGTTGGATTATTGTGATCGTTTTCTCCTTTCAACAAGAGAGTAAAAGAGAGGTGGTAGTTCAGGCCTCTCTTTAGCCTTTTTATTTTGTTTTATTTCGCAATAACTTTGAAATGCAAAGTTATTGCGAAATAAACAATATGTGTATTTATCCCTTTTAAGTCGAGTTAATACACCTCCACAATTAAGAGGGATTAGTGCGCAACTGGTTAAGACGTGAGGTATAGAATTAATTCCTGGTAGAACGGCGTGCGGTTACGGATATCAGTCGCCTTGGATTTTTGCGATTTTGTTTTCAGATGCCACCGATAGAAAGGACGAATGAATGGTTAATTTGCTTAGTTTAAGTAATTTTAAGTGAGCTCACAATTTCTCCGCTTTGCAAATGGTTGTCGTGAACTATAAATACTGTTAACGCCATACCTACTTTACACAGCTCCTTATCCATGCTAATAGGGTTTTGATGAGGACAGTGAATCCTACGGTATTTTACAACGTTATGTTAGTGTCTGTGAAAAGCTCGTTCGTTCGCCATTGACTGTATTGAGGTTCCTTATTTCAAGGAGAGTTCATACTAGGCTGCGGTATAAGACTCTAAATCTAATGAGAGTCAAGTACAAACTCACTATATATAGATATATAAACTAGAACACATTTTATTTAACTCAAATAGGATCTTGCTAGAAAACAACAAAACTAGTAATTGCAGCACTAACTCGAGGCGTAGGACTAGAGCTATCGTTGGCATGCCTGTGTTAAACTAAGACGCCTACATTTTATTAAATTATATATGTATATATACATTTGTATATATGCACGGAAAGACGACCACTCATTAGCGGTAATCATCCGACAGAGCCTCCGCGACTTTATACAATACTTAAATTGGCCATCGGCTCGGGTTTGTGACACCGGCGTTGCAAAGTCACGGTGCATTTGACTCGTTTCTTTCTCTGCGCTCTGGAACCACTCTGGTAGTTAAGCTTGACTTAAGAAACGCTTTCAACAACGGCCGGATGCCTCATCAGTTCGGTGTGGTCAAAATTTAAGCCCGAGTATATTCTATCGGGTGGAACTAAGGCGTTGGTTAACCTCAGACTATCCGCTGGCGGACACCCTGCTCTCCACTGTATGCGTGTGCCTCAAAATATAAGAGATTCCTATCGGAGATAGCTTTGGCACTCTCCCGTCATCGGCCTCTGCAACAGGTAAAAATTTTGCTCGATGCCGTCGTTCTCAAAGGCCTAGAAGGATGTGCAGTGGGGTAATGCAGTCTCGGTCCGGGAAACCATAAATGCCATGTCCCACTTATATATATATATATATATATATATATATATATATATACACAAAATGACAATTCCGGTCTATTTAAATGTATGCATATATAGTGCACTCAGGTAATGTACTTCGTTAAATTAACTTGCCGAAACAAGGTGGTGCGGTGTATACATGTGTGGAATTTTGGCCTGTATTTCATTTTACTACGTTAGTTAGTGCAGCAGCTTGCATGGCTTCTAAAGATACTTTTCTTACTCTGCAAAACTATAGATGTTATACACAGGCTTTGCAAAAGTGCAAATGTTCACGTTAGACGAAATAGCACAACGTACATCAATACATAGATACATTTGGGACTCCGTGCTGCTAAAACTTTACCATGCTGTCTCACACGCGTCTCTAACCGTACGTGTATGCGCGGGGTTTAGATGTCTATAATAAGGTCTCTTTCAAGGCTACTACTGCTAAGGGGAGAAAGGGGAGAGTATCGTACCAAGACCAAGCAGCTCCGCCTGTCGTATCAGGATCACCGTAAGCGAAATGTTCTGATACACTCAACATTTATGAAGCACGCCAGTTCTGTGCACGTTTTTGCACGCCGTCTCGTCTTCGTCGTCCTCATCATCATCATCATCATCGGCATTGACCAGGTGAACAGACCGCCCAGACGCGGCCAAACAGAAGGAATAGCAAAGTGAGTAACAGCCGATTCGAGTAAGCGGTAAGCGAATTAGAAGAAATCCACAGAGAACTCACTGAATGCCTAACCGCGGGCTGAGCTGCTGCTGCGGCTGCTGCTGCTGGTGCTACTGCTGATGTGATGTGCTTGGCTAGCCGGAGCACACCACCGTTAGCACGAAACCTGGCGAAAAAGAGAGACAGGAGCGTAGGAGAAGAAAGACGCGGGGCGCCTATGAGCTGGACCGCAAGTGGCCGGGGCTCGAGGCCCGAGGGCCCGGGCGGCCCAGCAAGTGTCGCTACACTACCGTACATACGCCTTCCTACCGTTTTCTCCTTCTCCTACTAGTGCTACAACTAGTACTTATGAGTATTAGTATTTTTATCGCTAAACACACACACACAGGCACGAGTGTACATACGTATATATATATATATATATATATATATATATATATATATACATATATACGTGCCCTTGTGCCGTCCGTACATCACGGCATGCGTGATACACGTTTGTGCACACGTACGAATGCCCGATTACTACTACGTCCACTGCGGCTACTGCTACTTTTGTACACATCCGTAGGTGCAAATAAGCGAGCGCCCCTTACGAACGCCCTGGTCGGTAGATCTTCACATATATATATATATATATATATATATATATAGACATACACACATAAATAAATAGGTACGTACACACAGGTGATTCATCGAGAGAACCTGCGAAATATATATATATATATATATATATATATATATATATACAGCCTTGTATACATAGCGGTAAAGTTGCACCTATACACCTACAGACACAAGACGCCCACCTACATACATATATACATATGTACCTACATATGTCCACAGAGAGATAGATACTGTCAACTATACAAGCATAGGCGCACATACACCGACACGCAGGCAGGCCGGCGCAAACTAGAGATGGGCAATGTAGCAGACAGGAAAGTTGCAGGTTGATAAGTAGCCGTCGCAAGGTCAGCTTGCTCCTCCCTACCGACTGGATTGCAGGCAGGCCGACAGCAGCACGGGCCGACTGCTAGGCCTGGCTGCACGATCGACGGACGAGAAAACTACAACCGCAACGTTGTCATTGCTATCACCAGCACCACCCCCTTAACCATCCCTCTCGCCGCCCCAATACCGCCTCTACATTTTCCTTTTCTGTTTCCCGCTAACACTTGTTTTGGCAGAATCTTTCGGATGGCCTCTAACAAAAAAGGGGTAGCAATAAAGGAAAAGAGAAGAAGGGAGGAAAGGAAGGAAGGAGACGCAAAAACATGAGAAAGGGATGAAGAAACAAGGAGGTTTCTTCTAACCGGACTCAGTTGTGATGGGAATCAAGGCCAAGTAGGGCTACTGTCTCGCGATGGGGCTTTCTTAGTACTACGTCGCTAGGACGCGAGTCGCACCCAAACAAGAAGAAGAGAAGGGAAGCGGGAGAACGGGAAACAAGGAAAAGCACGGGTAAGAAAGCAAAATTAAGCGGGTACGAGGAAGAAGATCCGCTCAGCCGTGGCAAACTCGTTGCTGCTCCTGCTGCTGCTGTACTGGACTGCCCCCTTCAGCAATCTGACGGCTACGACCGGCGGCGAGCGATAACGCCGAACTCGTAGCAATGGCATCACATTTGCGGTAAACAATCGTACGGTCATTTTCTATCGAACGCGATAGGGGGAGAAAGAGAAATACCGGGTAGAGAGAGGAACGGGGTGGGAGGGGGCAGGGTGGAACTCGCAATGAAGCTAAGGCGGTTAGCCCTCGCATCGAGTCGGTTGACCAAGGCGCGATGTCCGCCTTTCTTCGCCCTAGACGTTTTCGTTTCGTCGTTTCCCCACGAGGCCACACGATAGAGTGTACCGACGGATCTTGTCCAGACGCCCACAGATACAGGCACCACTGGCCCATTGGCTGGTCACGGCGTGCCGTCGTTAGCTGACCGCATTTTCAGAGAGGCAAGAAGCGCAGAACGCTCATCAACACGACATATCCGTACCGGCCTAGGATAGTAGATCTGTTGAGTCATTAACGTTGAACACACGCATACATGTAAGACCTTATATGTTTGAAATAAAATTTTCAACTTTACTGTATTTACCGAACTGCCGTTTTACAGGTCAAGCGCTCGTTAAACATATATATATATATATATATATATATATATATATATATATATATATATATAAATATATATATATACACATAAATAGCAAACGGTATGTCAAAAATGCATTAGCATAGACAAGGACATCATGCTCTCGTAGGATGAAACGGATTTGACAGACAGGATAGGCGGGATAATAACACGCATTGCGCAAGCAAAGTATTGCTGGATGTCTTTTCGCACGGAAGTCAAGTGTTAATCGTGTTAGAGCATTTGTGGAGAGTTAACGGCGAGGTTGAAAAACAGCGTCTAATGAAACGCTTTTGTGGGCTTTTGGGACGGGCGTTTAAATTGTTCGGCTCTGCATTTCTCTTAAGAAATATTATGGTGGCCACCCCATCGTATAAAGCCTGTCTAGTAGTGTCAAAGTTCAAACGCTCTCTAAAGCTGCTTTCTCAACGAAGCATTGCTGTCGAGGCTTGATACCTATCATCAGGTAAAGTATCGGCTCTTTTCAGTTTTCAGGGCAATACGTCTCTCTAATTGCTGAATAATTGACGCTCGTATTTTCATCAAATAATATCAGAAGCTCCTCAAACGAGCGAAGTGATTTTAGACGCATGTACAGTTGCGCCACGAGTTTAAAGACGTCAGGAAACAAACAATTAAAACAATAATAATAATAAGATGCCCAGTGAAAAGTACAAGCAAAGACATTAGTTCACATTGAACATGCAAGTCTTTCGGCAGACAATGCAGCGACAGCTTTGTTTTGCCTTATATAATCACCCTATCCAATGTCGAAGTCGTAAGGAAGACTTAAGGAGTTTTCCCACATAACTTCAATACGGTGTTCCACTGCCAAAGAGTGGTATGCGTTTCAATATATGAGGTACTATATTTATTTAAAGTACCATTTGTCTTCATAGTAAAGCGGTTACCTTGGAGTGACACTCTTAGCATTTAGCCTAACACATCACTGCTCTGATACGGAACGATGGCACGGTTTATGCTTATACGGACAAAATTACATTTCCCAAAAAAGAAGAAACATCATAACCCTACGCCCAGCTCTGCCGAGACGTTCTGCTATTATATATCTTAGAGATCACGAACACTATAGCTGGCGCCGGAAATCCTGCTTTCGGAACTATGCACTTCTGGACCATGATAATCTAGATGACCCTTTCTTAGATGTACAAACACCTTTGATGTTGATACCAGTGTTAAGCATACCTCGCATTACAGCCAAATTTAATTATAGCAGAGGCTTTTTGCGGTTGTATGTATATTTACTTCTTTATATCGAACTCAACATAGTTGCAAAGACTAAACGAAGTATGACCTTAACCCGCTTAGTAAAGATATCGAATTTTTATTCGAACTAACTTTTCAACCAAACGGGCCAATGTCAAAATTTAACCTGCTTCCTTGCGAAGAGTGAAAACCAAAAAATTCTCGGGATCCAGGATCGAGATTCATTGCGACACCTATTGTATTGCAGGCACGTGTTTATTGCCAGCGGTTAAGTGTCCTGTGACACTGATAACATAGATTGTAGGGCATGCCCGCCAGTGCGTCAAGAAAAGCACCACAGTGCTCATTATAGTATCGTTACGTATGCAGTGTGACTATATACAGCTCACTTGCATGCAAATAGATGAGACATGATGACCACAGGTAGCACGGAAGAGAAATCGAGCCCATGTGCGAGCTTAAATAGTGCTTCTAAGAGAGAGAGGCGCCAGCGAGTCTATTATCAGATAAAGCTACTTCAGTTACGTATGCACAGAACTTACTACGTGTATGTGCTCTTACTATATATGAATGCCCACATAAATTGGGTCAGTCATAAACAAGCAATTATGTCGCTCGACTATCAGAGACTATCGCTGATCATTCAGCGGGGTAACGCCGCCTCTGTGCGTGGAACTCTGCTAGACTAGAAAAAAAAAAAAAAAATATATATATATATATATATATATATATATATATATTTGGGGCCTAACTATGTTTTTAAAATATGTTCGATAGAGTATAGTAAAATAAAAATATTTGCTTACTAAACTTCCCTCTATTCACCGGACACTTATAGAGCGTAAGTTTATGCGAAACGCGGCAAACGTGTGTTCATGACAACGGGCGTCTGCAATTGTTATTATTACCTGAAGCACGGCGAGTCAATTCCTACCGAATATGCCTCGATGCAACAGTGCTGTGTTGTTTGTGAATGAAGGCACAATGGTATGAAAGCCCATGATGCCTTTTCATTACCGCGAAGGAGTGAAAGCGACGGCCTCGGCGGCAAAAATGTTTGCTGTCTAGCTTTGAATGATAGGACGTAAGAATAAATTAAAACGGGAATCTAAAAACGACCACTTGCGTAGAATTATGCTTTGTTATTACCACAAAGATTCAAAGGCAGCTTCCTCGCGGTGAAAATTTGTGATGTCGATCTGTGGCGACAGCATGCGTGGAGACAGTGGAAATTCCTATCTGACAGATCGACCACGGACAAATTCGCCTACCACGATAGATACGTGAAATACAATATACATTTATAATATAACTAGTCGTCTTGTGAGCCCAAACCCATGTGTTTCGTCGATGAGCCACGGATGGAGAAATAAAATAAACTGGTTGAGGTATCAAGCAAGATTTTTAAAATGGTGGCGCTAAGACGTGTGCCCTTGAGACGACCGCAAATATTCTGTCGTTTATTAACTTTTTATATATTGAGCAATTCACATATTTAGCAAATGCGTGTTGTCTTTTCTATCCTTTATTATTAGGCACGCGGGCTTGTTAGAATAAGTACTTCTTTGGTGTCAAACTAAATAGCCTGGAATCCAAGTATTCTGTTTTTTAACGTATGGCTTGTTTGAAGCTCATTAGCGGTGTTTTTGCATCGCGGATCGCCATATGGACGTGTTGTCTCCTAATCATCACAACCATTTTCGCTTTTGAGCTTAAATTAATCAATTAGAGCGTGTCTTTTTGAAAAATGACAAGGAAACTTAGGCGTCAGGTTCCTCAGGACCAAAAACGGAGAAGGCTAGAGAATGGGCGATACAAAATACTTATATCGAAGAAATAGTCCAATCGATTAGAGAACTGCCTAATGAGTAGAGACTTAATAAAGAACAAACACAGGGAACGCGCTAATATGTAGCAGACCTTATTACATAAGGAACGCACTAATATTTAACAGGTCTTATTAAGGATAAGTCAATACGCTGCATATATTTTTCAAAGATCAGATGAGCAAATCCTGAGTAACAACATTGATTAATAAGGAGAAAATTGACGTTGAGGGCAATCCGATACGTGCTAGAAGCTTTATGGCAAACACTGTCCAAGCCATGAAATTCATTATATGCGATTTTTGTGGATTTAAGGGCGGGGTTTAATCTAGCTACTAAGAACAGGATTGTAAAAAAAACTAGCTACGGAAGAGGTTCCAGAATTACATTTTGCTCTTATTAGGAATATTTTTAAGGAGTTCAAACTTTATCTAGATTACGGGTTTGTATTAGAAAGCAAATATTGAGGTGTACCGGTGATTAGCTTAGTCCTCTATTATATTCAGTTCTGCTTGAGGACGTGTCTAAGCGAGGATTGAAAAACTGGTTAAAACAAGAGAAAATAGTTGTATTGTTCGCGAATTATATTGTTAAGCATATACAGGGTTAGCGAGACAATGGTAAATGTGTGTAGCTTTATATATGAACTGGGGTTAATCATTAATTGGGTGAAAGCGGTGGCGCTTTAGTTCAGGAGAGGTGGTCGATTAGGCAATAAATGAATACTACAATTGCAGGGAACGGATTGCATTTATGAATTACGGTAACGGGGACTTGCTTCCAAACTCGTGTACAGAATAGAGTAAGAATTGAAGCGTTTGAAACATACTCAAGGCAATGGGAGGCAAGAAAAGTACACTAGGGCGATGACAAATGACAAATTTGTCGGACAGCAGAGGGAGAATATAGTCACCTGGCAACAACGTTTGCTTCCACACAGCTTTTACTTTGCTCTCTGTACGATCAATGGCTTTCACGAGCCTCGCGATGGATGTATATATGCGATGTTAAATGAAGAGCAACAGGTATCATGCCGTGTAATGTCCCGCGGTTCGCTAAGTAGCAGAATTGACGCGACAATAAGATGTACGAACGCCATAATTATGTCTTGGGTTGAACTTTCGGCAACTGGCAAAGCTCCGTTGAATTTCATCGATCAACCGCAACATGTAACGGCCAACAATCGGTAGGATTCTGAGGAAGCTTTAAGCATGTGTACAAACAAATTATGTTCTATTTGAGCGATATAAACGAGTACATTTTTACATACGTGTACCTAATAAACCAAACTTTCTCTTTACTTATTTTATAATGCGCTCTCAAAGGCAATACTCGTGCCTGTCAAGTTGCAGCATGTCATGCGAAAACATTGTATCTACAGGATCGTTCGCATACTTCTGTATTACATATAAGCACCACAACACATGCCCAAACAGTTCTCGGACGCTATAAGCAAACGCTGTCATTGAGAAATGCCCTGGAGGGTAGTCTCTCGGCTGCGATAAAAGTTTGCGAGATTCTACAGCTACCGCTGATTTAAATTATTACAGATAGTACAGCTTCGGTTGGTTCTACACAGTTTATTATCGGGCAGATTTAACAATGCGTATGCATATACAAGTGCATGTAAAGGTCGTTACGTACAGAGAAAAACGAGGAAGGTCTCCTGTTAGCAAGGTCGGATGGTTATCGTCGACACGAGCGAACTGATTTATGCTTCATCCGATAGCGAAGATTAATGAAGACAAAGCGCCTCTTCAGAGTCTACGGAAAGCTCTGTCCACGTTTTTTGCCACTCGTTATGAATTCGGCGAGTTTTCTTCATGCGAAGTATCTCCTGCACACGCCATTGCGCACTCACCCATAGGTACATGCATACAACATGCGGCTAAATATATATATATATATATATATATATACATTTACGGACTGTCCATCGTATCCGGTTTCTGTTCATATGCAAATCTTGGCAGTGGACAATTATTTTCGTTTTATATAGAAGGCGACTAACTGTGGCAGACCGGGCACATGCAGCTGTGGAGTTTCTGCAAAATAGACTATTACTGAAACTATTTTGACTGGACAACTCGGTGATATTATACATATTTGTTGGTTTCCCGAAAATTACAAAGTAATCCATGGCGGCGTATGCGTCCGTTGAAGATGCAAAACCAGGTTAAACATAATAAAATTATGATACATGAGAGAGTGCCCTATATAAGGACTCCAGAGTTAATCCAAGTGGTATAAAAAATATCTTTTACGAGGCTTGTGCCTTGCTAGGCTGACGCAGCAGGCTCTACATATTTGTTTATTGACACAAAAAGTATACTCACCGTGGATGTAAAAAAGGATAGCAGAATCGATTAGCATATGCGCGACGCCAAAGATGCGCAATCACATATCTGTTTTAATTTAGATACACGTTGTACGAACCAAGCGCAGTATTCTAATTTTAATGAGAATCATTTGCACATTTCAAGACATTATTGTTGATTTGGTTTAGTCAATTAAGTAACCAACAATAATAATGGCATTTCAGTACTACTATTATTTTACTAAATACACGTCAATATATGGCTTTGCATGTTCCGCTTTCTTTAGTGCTAATCGCATGATCTCCTCGTTGGACGGCAAAGAAAAAAAAATATTCAAAAACATTAAAAAGCCTCCCTCGCAACCGGGAAACCTTTCGGAAGAAACCATGGTTATCTTTTAAGAACCCCCTTCTTGAACTAAGAACCCCCCAAGCTCATTGAGCTGTATTATGAAACTTTTTGGGTTGAAGACATTCCACAAAGCAGACGCTCGGCGGCTACCTTGTTCGTGCGACCTAACGCGTGCGGGCTTTTTCTCTGAGGTTTTTTGAAAAGCAAGGTGTTTACCAGCAAGCCTTTTTTTCGTGCAACGAACGTTGGCATTACCATGCCACACGGGTACTGGGTAAATGTTGTGTCTATCGACGATAGTGCTGACCAGCTGCGACTTTATTCTCAAAACAAAAAAACATATTGCTGTTCTACTTGATTCTGTTCTAGGCCAATCTATCCGTGCGGCCGCAACACAAGCAGCAGGGGCTGATATAGTAAAACGGCCGAGAAAGAGGCAACTGAAGATGGCGCACAGGGGACAAAGCATAGCAACGGGTCATCTAAGTTTGTCATCCCCGACAATCGGCAGACAGGCTTCCAACGAAACACCCGGCCCGAGGTCACACACATACACACGGCCTGCACAACCCCCGACCCCCCCCCCCCCCCCCGTTCCGACGCACGTATAGCTAATCAAGCGAGAGGCCAAAGATGAATAATGTTTTGTAGCGTCGTTGCGAATACGCGCAATGTAGTTGCCATTAATCTTCGCGCTATCTTCGAGCGGCAATGACAACAACAGCAGCAGCAGCAGCAGCAGCAGCGACAAGCGCATATGTGGTTTCCTTTGCGGCGATAAGAGACCAAGGACGAAAAGCACCTAGTCTTCTTCGCCTTGCTACGTGTAGTTTCCGTAGATCCGGCCAGCTGTACTGGAAAGCGGGGTCGAAGCCACCACCGCCTCTACAATGTTTGCCGAGTGCCTTTAGGGACTTGCACTTACGAAAGCGATCTATCTCTTAAATCACACCTTCTTCGTCTCTGGTTCTCTTTGGCTTCCTTTGTCTCTCTCTTTGTCTCTCCATTTCCAGCTTTCTTGGCCAGCACCTTACTTTCCCCTCTTTCCAGCTTTCTCTCTGGTTCTTCCCTCTGTCTATGCACGCTCCCGCCGTTGACATAGAGCAGAAAATGCGATTCGCACAAAGTTCACTGCAGCGTAACGTACGAAGAGCCCAACCGCACGGCCCGCAGGTCAATGGGAAGCGGCTGGATACCAACAAAGAAACGGCTGAGAACCGGTAGCGCGCCGGCCAGCGCCTAGCAGAAGACACGGACGAGGTCGATGCTTGACCTTCACTGCGCCCTCTACAAGCAAAAAAGCTCCACGGTGATTTCTCGCTCTCTCTTTTATGTCAGCGATACGACGCTAGTTCAGCAGCAATAACAGAACCTTACAACTACGTCCTCTGCGGCGATTTGGCGAGGATCGAGATCTCTGTTAGGTGGCTAGTGTTGAACCGTCGTTGAACCAAGTGACGTTTCGTCGACGTGATCATCATCCACGTCATCGTCACAACAATGAGCATGTTCATCGTTCAGCTACTAATTGCTCGATAGCGGCAAACTGCTGCTAAATAGCACACTACGCATGTGTGTTATGTTTACGTGTTATGGGATAAAGCACTAGCACTACAAGGATCGCCTCCGACTCGAAACCAAAGTGCAGTTTATACCACCAAACGAGATCTTCCCGATGTGCAATTTATTGGCCATCTTTTTGGCAGAGCTTGCGTTTCAATCGGTCTAGCTGCACGCTGTTGCTTGAAATAACCCAACATTGGGCCGTATGTATCATAACTTATAAAAACCATTTCATTGTGTGTAAATTAATCCATTAAGACCATTGACGAAAAATCTAATTCGCTTTTTGTGTCAAGTAAAGCCAATTTTATATGCCAGTGAACTCGATGATGTACGTGACGAGCCATGTTGCACCCAACAGATGCTTGCACGTCTAGAGTACTCCGTCTAAAAATCAAATTGAAGATATTTAAATCAATCACGTTTGTTCGTCGGACTTAGGGAGGAAATATACCTGTGGTTTACTTAGCTATAGCGTGTTAACAGTTTTCCTCATATCGGTCTGCGTGTGGGTTTTACTTTGCCTTTCCCCCCCACCCCAATCGGTACTAAGACATCTAGATATCAAACTGTAGGCAACAACAACATTTGTGCTAGGGATAATCTGGAGGCATCTTTGCGAGGAAGAATCGACACTTCGTGATGCACTATGCCGTAGACGGATTTCATCATATTTTGTATAACGAATAGAACAGTCGCGAACAAAACTCTTGGGGTGTCGATGTTTGGCCCGATTATAGATTAGTCTTTATTTGTATGTATTATGCTTATTCTTATCAAAAATATAGTGCATAATTTGGCTGTTGAATAGAAAATTAAATAGTATTTATATTGTTTCTATGTTCATTGTTATATTTTTATGTATAGCAATATTATCTAGTCGGACACTGAGATCTACCGGCTTTCAGTGTGTACCGGGAACCCTCGTGTCGATCCCAGGGTCGATGGAAAAGACCTGGCGGCTTCCCTCTGACACCCTTTGATCGTAGTCGCATGCTTGTTTGGGATGCAACTGCAACTAACTCATCAGCACCTTCGATGGTCGGTGCAGGTGCGGACCAAGCAAGTCATGCGTTCACGTTGAAGAGGCTAACAAATGTGGACAACATTCTGGCGTTGGTTGTCGGCACTAACTGTGTCTGTTGGTATTCGAGACAATTGAAGGTCCAGATCCCTTTACACACGCAAGCTGATCATGAGCGTCAGTAGAAGTCTTAATCGACGGGATATTGAAAGTCTCCGAATTCTTGCATTGCATGCTGTCGCTTGACATTCAACATTGCCGAATTGCAACATGTGTTCGAGGCCCATTGTTGAACTGGGCTGAAACCTGAGTTAGAGAACGCATGGTCACACGTGAAAGAATTCAAAACTAAGAATTCGAATAATAAATACAATTCAACAATTTTTCTCAATATCTGATCATGAACAGCTTACTCGTTTGCTTGCATACTGCATCTTTGTCATATCGTGACCAACCTCTGATTAGTTTAGCCCATATTCGTTGCTTATACAATGTCAACTGCCCTAACTCATTTTTGACTTGGAAGACAATTGACATATACGTGCGAATCACAGATTCGCGCGTGTGCGAATGTGTGATTCGCACGTATGTGTCAACCTATGTGTGCTACGCGTGCGCATCTGCGGAGTGCTACAAACAGCACCTCAAAATGTCTGTTGCAAAAAGTGTATGTCTGGTTAATGTTGTTGTTTGTTTCGGCTGCTGCTGCTGCATTTGATGCTATACATATATAGCTACAACTACTGCTAGACTAGTAGTAGTAACATTAAGGTTTCAACAATGTAAGTAGTGCTTTTTTTGTTCGTTTTCTCCCTATCACGCGCAACTTGGCAAACGCGCCGCATTTAGTTTTTCACTGATTCGAGCCATCACTCTCAGTGGATGAGTAAGTGAGTGCGTAATGTCTCCGTTGTCCGTCAAACGCAATGGTACGTGTCCCTAGAACGCGCGTTCTGGGCGCCACCGCAGTCGAAGCTATGAAAGCTGCTGCTGCTGTTGTTGTTGTTGTTGTTGTCGTCGTTGCCGCCACCGCCGCCCTGTTCCGCCATGCCGCTTTAGCCTCAACTCCAGCAGCCCCAGCCTGTGGCGCAGCTGGCGCCCACGGGATTACGCAGAACCTCTGGGGGGGGGGGGGGGGTGGAGCGGCGGGGTAGTTCTGCCATCCGGGGCAACCGGCTGAGTCCAGCGTTCATGCGCCGTCCGTCCTCGATCATTGAGTTCTGGTTGAGCCGAGCCGAGCCGTCGCCAACGTCGTCGTCGCCGAGCTTCGTGGCGAAGGAGAAATGGAAGTGCCGCCATGCAAGCTTCTCGGGGGCTGTCGTCTTCTAGTGGCTGCCAGTCAGTGTAGTGGTGGGAACGTTCGGCGACGACCGACGCTGGCTTGGCGGTACCAGACCAGGCTGGGCTAGTTGGGAGTTGGGGAAGTGAGTGGGAACGGAGGCGAGAAGACGAAGAAGGGAAGGCCGAGGACGTTGTAGTAGTATCGCAGCAAATGAGCGAAAATAGGAAGGACGGAAACCGCTCTAGCTAGCCGGCGTTCTACCACCAGACCACCAGAGGTCCAGAGAGGGAAGAAGTAATACATCTGCAATCAATATCTGTTTTCTACGGGGATTACCCCGCTCCCTACGCCCCCCCCCCCCCCCCCCCCCCCCCCCCCCGCCTACTCCGCCCGCCTTTGCCCAGACGCACGTACAAATCGTGGCAGTGGTTGCGGTGGCGGCTGCAGCTGCCCGCTGCTCAGTCCGGCAACCAGTCGCCGCTAGACTAGCATCTTAGAGCAATGAGGCTGTGTGATGCTGAAAAAGCATATCACAATTTTTATTATATATATATATATATGTATATATATATATATATATTTATATTTATATATATAAATAAATATATATATATATATATATATATATATTTTTTTTTTTATATATATATATATGTATATATATATATAGCACTAATGAAAGTGTATAATGTAAGCGCTTTGGAGTGAACAATTATCTATGACCAAATATGTATTTACGAATTGTCTAACCCAGGATCTTGATCGCCAACGAACACACAATTGGTGCGGATAACCAGCGCCAGAGTATTTTCTGCATTTGTTAGTCTCTGCTTACCTGGAAACAGGATTTACTGGGTCCATACCTACATCGGCGGTAGGAGGTGCTAATGAGTCGCATAAAATTGCGTCTCAAACAAATGGCCACGCTCAAAGGGGGTCAGAATGAGAACGTTAGGTCTCTTTTATAGTTTGTCTTTTCGGCCGGCTAATGCTTTTTCAATGCCGTCCAGCAACAAGGGTACACCTAGCAGCTCCAAGTCAACCCTGTTCATCATGCAATAGCCAGGAAGAGGCGACGAAGGTCCATTAAATATAAGGTTCAACTTCTTTGTAGGCTGTGACATATACTTCACATTTGACCGGGTTTAGAGTCAGGCCGCTAATCACACTAAAGTCAATGGCCTTCCGGATATCGTCGCGAAATATCCGTCCAGAATACCGTCATCCAGGTAGCAGACATTGCCTAGAAGTAATGGTTTACAATTCCGAATCAGAAGGGGTTCTGGGGGTTGTTTTTAATGGGTAGTGCGCTCGGATTACATTGCGTCATGTACTCTCTCCTCCTGAGCTTAATCCGACACTAACCGCCATAATATCGGCAGGTGTGCGTAACTGCATTTTCTACCAAGAAAGAGTACCAGGCATTGACGAGGGATCACCGTAAATCCACGAATTCCTTGATATACAAACAGAAACGTGGTGGACCTTAGGGATTGCCCTGCTGAAGGCCTGTCTGCGACAGCAGAACGTTATATGTGATGATTGTATAAAGTACCAATCTAAACAAGACTCTTATGCCATAAAAATGTGGTCAATTTGCCAAAGTACAGCTGAGCATTACTGAAACTTCTACAGGAAGAGCATAAGGGTAGTCTTCCAAGAGCATTGGGGGATGATTTGTGTACTCTTTGAGTTTTGCCTTCGTCGCCACTGTGCTGGAGTTGTGGGTTCCTTTTGTAAGAACTTCTAAACTCTATGTATACCTATTGTATCTACCCGCATCAAATACGAGAAGGGAGTGCGTATATAGGAGTAATTGCATATAGCCTACTGCGTCGGTTTGATATCGCATCATGTGATACCACATTCGCATTTGGCAGTTATTTTGATCATCGCTTCGCCTAGCGGCAATTTGCTGATGCAGCGAAACTTCCCGAGCTCTGCTTGTCATAGCTCTTTCTTTATTTTTCTGCAAAAACAACTAGGTCAGAACTTTTTGCTTGCAGGCTTCTCTGTTTCGTGTTTACTCGCTTATCATTATCATCAGCCGATACGGTATAGCTGCTATTGTAGACGTACTATATGTAGTTTTTTGGTCCTTGTAGCCATATGTAAATCGTCGTATCATACGCGTACTCCTGAGCGAGCGAGAGAGAAGGAGAGATGCCGCCTACGACCGAGTCAATATTTTAAAAGCGAAATGAGCGAAGCGTTAACGTAACCAAAATGCGTGTATTGCATTTGCTAATTTGCAAACCATTCCGTGCCGTGATTACAAAGACATTACGATGAAGATCTGGCCAAGTGCATTGGCAAGTGCATGAATTCAATGAAGCAATGTGTCACTCTTCGGTAAAAATACGGTTATCTGGACAAGACAATGTCTTCAATACTCACCCACCCTGTGTAGTTGGTGTCTTGTACGTCATACAATCTCACTGCTGATTCTGCGCAATCTTCACATCAACACAACTACGAATGGGGCTTTCAGATCGGGTACGCTTGGCCGCGCCTATTCACTGTGTCTGTTTAACAGGTTCGATTATGCAATTTCTTTGCGCATAACTGCCATCGTCTGTGTACTCTGCTCTATTCTAGCTGTTTGCGTAACTTTTTTTGACGCCCTCAGCAAACGCGGCGAATCGGCTCAGTGTAGTGATTGCTGCACCCCCTATATCCACTTCAACTTTGACCACCCAACCTCGATATCTATTATGTTGACACGTAAACGTGATCAACACACGACCATTTTGTTGTTTGCACTGAGTCAAGTAGCATTGTTGGTGCCTCCACTGAGTTTGCCTTGCTTAAACTGAATACGCTGATATTCGACTCTTCAGGTTTGTATTACTGGCTTTAGTTGTACTGCGCTTGGATTCCTGCTAGAGCCACCGTATGTAAGTGTCGAAGATAAATCGACAACTTCGGCACATAGTTTCTATATGCTTGCAGTCACTTGCTTTGTGGTCTGCCGAAATATCTAAACATTTGTCCGGCTTCCAATAATGTTGGCGAGTCTATGACTGTGACGCTCTTCCAGAGATTCGTCTGCTATCTGTGCGAGCGCCTGGAGTTTTGAATTTGGCTTGTTATACCTTTAATCTTTTCATACAGTTGTTCACTATTTCATGATCTGTCACGGCTTCGTTGGTTGTCCTAAATGACTTCGCCACCCTCATGATCAACACGATTTTTCACATGATCATCAAAAACACCCCAAAAAATTGCTCTGACAGATTAGGGTTAAGCCATCCTTTGGTCCAGTCGCAGACTTAGCGGCGTAGTCGACGGCTGAACTCTGAAAGCGATTCGCATTGATCTGGTCGTAAAGCGCTAAATGCCATCCTCTGTAATCACGTAGACGCTCCTTGTACATAGATGACGTCAAGTGTTCTTACTAAAGCGCCGTATGTTGTCGTGGCTGGTTCTTGGTCGGAAGAAGCTAATCCCTTAGTTTTCCAAACGGTCCTGACGTAGGATGGGCTAGTAGAACTCAGTCATGCTCAAGCTATTCATTCAAATATAAACGTTTTCCGAACCGACAGATAGTTGAGTTCCACTACCGACTCATTCTCTTACAAAATGTATCATTCGTTTATATTACAATATGGTTTGCAAGGGGTACAATTCTAACTACGATATGATATCAAACCTTTGATATTCAGTTTGTCCGTTCACTTCAGGCCATCTTGGTATCAAATTTTGAAAATTAAACGGGAGGGGGTAATGTTTGCCTGACCTATTTTTGTTTTGGTTCAGGTGTAAAAAGTCGAATATTGCAGAATGCGCTTCACTGCCACACGCAATGTTAATGCTTTTCTGGTGAGCTCGACGTTGTCGTGAACCGTGTTGATCATTTACAACTACTAATGCATGCATTTGCTATTTAAATAATGCTTTAAATGCATTATCTGAAAAAAACGGCCGGTATATTTGTGGATTTACTTTTTTGCAATACCCATCATTGGTTAGCATCTCTGCAATTCACTGGTAAAGCGTTCTATACATTCACAAAATGGTGGCTAGCCTGCATTCTTACTCGCTGAATTATTTTGAGTCTACACTTTGTATTGCCAGCTCTTTTATTCATATGGCGGATAAGAATGAGGTGCTGTTATTGAAAACCAATAATAAATTTGCGTTTTAATTGCTACTCAACCCGAGTGAATAAATACGAAATCAGAATGAGCTGCCTGGTTATGCTAAACAAATTGTTTACTTTGGTAAATATATTTAATTATGAACATTAGAAGTTTTTATGGGAAATAATTTTAGAAAGATTGATAGGTAAATATAGTGTGATGATTGGAAGTCCGTTACTGTAGCAATTGTTATACATAGTACCTATCGGCGAAATTCTGCACTTCAGTCTGTACGATCACCGTTCGTCGACGGTGCACTGATGTTTGAGCTTTGTTTTCGACGCTATTGTACTGTTCACAAGTATGCTCAAGGGTACTTTGTCTGTGGCCTTCTATGTTGTATTACGTCCTTTTGTATCTACCCGCATTAAATATGTAATAAAGGGAGCGTGTGGGGGGGGGATATTGCCGTAAGCCTACTGCCTTTATTTTGTATTGAATCATGTTATACCCAATGACATCTAGGTACTTACAGCTAGCGCCCGTGTTCCGCATTGATCACCGCTCTGCCTTTTTTTTTTTTTTTTTTTGTTGTTCTGGGAGGTTTCGGTAATGCATGATGCACATGCGCCACTAGCAGCCTGCGTGACTAGTGTGAGACTCGCAAACCCACTAAACCCGGATTCCTCCCCACCCCCCCAGGCTCGGTATTACTTTGGCATTACATCGAAACCGTGGGAGAGGCGTCCCTGCCGTTCTCCTTCAATCAGCTCTATCCCTGACTATCATCCCGCATGTCTACCTGCGGTTGGATAGGGGGATGCTATTTTGTAATCCGTCCTGTGAGGGTGCGTCGAGACCATGAGGGCCTGGCTGCTCCCCACCCCCTCCCCCCTCCCTCGGCTCCTCGTCTCGACCACTCTCCCGAGAGACCCGCTCAAACCTCTCTCGCCTGGCCGTTTCCTTGGCTGTCTTGAGTGTCAAAACAGCGTCGAACAAGTTCGTCGCCTCCCTCCATGCCTCCGCCGAAGTCATCATATGGGAGACCACCTCCTTGATGGGTCGGCCCCTCACAGCGGTTGGTGCTGCGTCCCGTGCTTCCCTGAGAGCATCACACCACAGAACAGTATGCTCTACGTTGTCCGTTTCTCCAGAGTCGCACAGTACGCAGATATCGCTGATGGCCTTCTTGATCCTTGACAGGTAGCTCTGGAACTGGCCGTGCCCGGTCAGAACCTGAGTCGTCCAGTAGGAAAGCTCCCCGTGTCGGCGGTGATACCATACCCTGAGGTCCGGTATCAGACTCTTGGTCCAGCTCCCTGTGGTCACACCGGGTCTTACCTGCGCCCATTCCTCATGCCAGGCCGATATGGTGGCACTCCTGGCCCTGGTGAGATCCAGACCTTCGTCTAGATACATTTTACTTCGTTCAGCCACTAGGAGGTCCCATGGCAGCATTTTGGCTAGGACCAGGAGAGCTTCGGTCGAGACTGTTCGATACGCCCGGCTTACCCTGATTGCCAGCGTTCGTTGGGTCGACCTTAGTGCCCCCCTATTTTTCGCCGTCTGCATTGCCATGTCCCCCCAGACTGGGGCTGCGTATAGCGCCGTTGATTCGGCCACCGAGGCCAGGAGCCTTCTTTTCACCTCAGCCACCCCACCGACCCTAGGCATGATCCGCGCCAGGTTCAGGGAGACCCTTTGGGCCTTTTCGGCCACGTACTTAACGTGTGCCGATCCGGTCAGTCCGGTGTCTAGCATGACCCCAAGGTACTTTACCTTCTTTCTGATTTCTATCGGGTGGCCCGCCATCACGAGGTTAATGCCGGTCGTCCTCTTTCTGCCTGTTAGGTACATCGCCTCCGTCTTGTCGGGTGCCAGTTTCAAGTGATGGGACTCCATCCACTCGGACACCATTGACAAGGCCTCATTGGCGGCGCTCTCCAGGGCTCTTTCGGTCCTGGCCGTTATCATGAGTGCAAGGTCATCGGCGTACGCCAACGTCTCCACCCCATACGGGAGACCTGGGATCTCGAGCACCCCGTCGTAAGCTATGTTCCAGAGCACGGGTCCTAGAATCGAGCCCTGTGGGACTCCGGCAGTAACCTCGTACTCCTGCCCCCCTGCAACCAAGCCTCTGTCATCCAGGTAGGATGAAATCATTCGACGGAGGTAGAGGGAAAAGCCCTTCCTCTTCATCGCCTCCACAATTACTTTCCAATTCATTGTGTTGAAGGCATTTTTGACATCCAGGAGGATCAGGAGCACGAATCCCCTTGTTTTAGGGGTCTTCATAGTCTCCTCACCCGCCCGTTTCAGAACCTTCTTTAGAGCCCCTAATGCGGATCTGCCCTTCCGGAAGCCGTACTGGGCATCTGATAGGGCGTTCTTTTCCTGAATCTCGTCGTTTAGTCTCTTGACTATAACGTTCTCCAGGAGCTTACCCATGGCGTCAATGAGGCACATGGGCCGGTAAGCCGAAGGCCCCGTCTTCCTCCCGGGTTTGGGGATTAGAACCAGGCTTGCCCTTTTCCACAGCCTCGGGAATCTCCCCTCTCTCAAAAGCTTGTTGGCAAGGTCTTGGAAGACCTTAGGCCACCTTTTGACCAGTAGCCTCGCTACCTCTGGGGGAATTCCGTCTAGGCCGGGCGCTTTACCAGTTGCCAACCGATTCCGGGCTTGTTCGACCTCCTCCAGCGTCACCTCCGGAATGTTTTCCGGGGTGACCGAGAACTCCTCGTTTTCTCTCCGCGGCTGTGCCGGAAAAAGACCGGTTACAGTCTCCCGCAGCACATCCGGGGGGAGTTTCGGGGGAGGTCTCCGGAGTTTGGTCATAACTATTCGGTACGGCAGGCCCCATACGTCGCTCTCCACCGCGTCTATCAGCTCTTTCTCCGCTCGGGCTTTACTTTTGGCGATGAGTCCTCGGAGTCTCAATCGAGCAGCCTTGTACTCCGTCAATTGGGATTCAGCTCTTGTGGTCTCTCGCTCCCCGTAAAATCCCACCCGTCGTTTTCTTTGCGTTAACCAGCTGCGTGTTCTCGTGAAAATCCTATTTAGCCTAATGCAAGCCCTGCGGGCAGCTGCGATCCCTTTGTTCCACCAGTAATTAGGAGGGTGGCGGCTCCCATGGTGTTGTGAGGGAGCAGCTTTCTCGCATGCTGTAGAGAGTATGCTAATTATTTGATATTCATCCCCCACCGTGTCTCCCAGTTGTTTGCAACCCTCGTCTATTTCAGCCACTAGAATCTTGGCGTCAAGTTTCCGCATCTGCCATCTCTTACTAGGGGGCGGGGCGAGGGCCACCTCGGGGGTACTGATGGTGAAACAGATGTATCTGTGGTCACTCATGGTCTCCTCCGTCTCCCTCACCCTCCACTCTACCACCAGTGGAAAGGCCGCCTCATTGACCATTGTTAGGTCAATGAAGGCCGTCTGGCTCCCTCTGGAAAAGGTGGGGACCCTTCCGTCATTAAGAACCATTAGACTTTTTTCAGCCATCCACTCCTGTAAAGTTTGGGCCCGTCTAGTTGTGGTTCGGCTACCCCATGCTATGCTGGCTGCGTTAAAATCCCCGGTGATCACTACCCTCTTACCTGCATGTGCCCCCGCGCTCTGGGCAAGTTCCTCGAGGAATTCCTCGAATTCCTCCTCCTCCCTGTTGGGAGAGAAGTAGCAGCTATAGATGACCCCTACCCGGTCAATCTCCAGCCAGGAGAACCCCCTCCCCGACCCCCCGCCCCTAATCGCGAGGTTTCTCTCGGAACCCGTCCACCAGATTGCGGTATCCGCCTCTGCGTCAGATACCCAGTCTGCCTTCCGCTTGGTGATCGCTATGTTTGGCTCGGAAAGCAGGCAGAGACCTATAGACTCTCTGCGTACTATCTCATCGAGCATGTCATGCGCCGCCCTGCAGCGGTTAAGGTTTACCTGAAGTATCTTTAACATTGGTCGGATAAAGGGCCCCTACCTACTAAGTTCCAATCACCCTTTCCGTCCTCTGCTGGGATAACGGTTTTCTTCTTATTTTTAGCCCCCTTGTCTTTATTCCCCTTTTTATTGCTCTTCTTGGTTATTTGGGCTTCTACTTGGGTCTCCTTGCCATCTACCTGTCCCTTGGCGACGCCCCTTCGGGCCTCCCGCCGCTGCTCGACTTGCTCCCTATAGGCCGGGCAAGACATCCTATCCGCTCGGTGCCCCTCTATTCCGCAGACCAGACACTTTGGTGTCGTTGCTTTGCAATTGGCTACCAGGTGGTCAGGTTCACCACATTTGTGGCATACCCGAGGCACCTGGCTCTCTGCTTTGCAGTCTTGGGCCTTATGGCCCGGCCTATGACACTTGTAGCAGTTGGGGAGCCTAATCCACTCCTCAGGTCTGCACCACCTCGAGCCCAGCTTAAGGGTCTTGCGGGAGCATATGGCTCTTGCCGCCGCCGGGGACGCCGTGACCAGTGCGTACCAAACTTCAGCTCTTCCGAGCCTTGGCTCGGTAGCTGTGATCTTGGCGCCGGCCGGAAGCTGCAAGGCCTTTTGCAGTTCGCTTTCGACCTGCTCCCCGTCCAAGAGTGGGTCAATCCCCCACAGGGCGATGGTCTGCCCCTGGTTAAGCTCTCGGCAGTCGGCCTGCATCTTCGCAGATTCCCGAATGGCCGCCGCCATTTTTTCTCCTGCGCCCTTTTCACTCTCCTCTATTCTAATTATAAGGTCACCCTCCTTACTTTTAACTACCCCCCTAACCGTTATCCCGGCGCCTTCTTGCTGCCTGACTTGTTCTCTAACACCCCGGAGAGTGTCGGCGAAGGTTTTTCCCTCTTCGACCTTAACCCTGAGGGTGCTCCTTGCTCCCTGCTCCGCCCGGGTGGTAGTCTCCGGTTTGGCTCCGGTCTTCCTTGTTTGTCTCGAACAAACCTCTAGGAGGCCACTGCCGTCGCCGGTCTTACGGCAGCAGATTTCCAGAGCCTGTAGAAGCGTCTGTGTACGGCGCTCCCTTGTGACGTGCATCAACGGGGGTTTCTCCCCGCCAGCCAGCCCCAGCGCTTTTCCCACGACAGCTTGGAGCACCCCCAGGGTCGTGGTCCCTAGTTCTTCTTCCGGGTTTATCACTCCCACTACCAAGTACCGTTGAGAGGCCGCTTGGTTTCCTGAACCCTCTAAGAATTCGACGGCGTCGCTATTTTTAAGAACAGCAGCCGTCCCTGCGCTCATGTCAGCCACCGCTGCTAGCGTGGGAAACTGTGCCGCCAGCCCCTCTATTAAACCCTTATCCGAATCTGACCCTTTAGTGATAACCGCTACCCTAACCTCCCTCTGAGTGGTGAGGGCGTCAGTGGTGACCTTTAAGTGTTTAATCACCCTCTCAGGCCAGTGTCCCTTGACGGCTCTCACCAGCTCTTCCGGAGTGCTTGCCCTTTCTATACTATTTTCTATCTCCGTGGCCTCTGTTTCTAGTTCCAGCTCCTTGGCCCTATCTTTATCTAGCTCCCCGTGACAACGTGCGCATAGGAGTTCGAGGCCTTTTAATCACCGCTCTGCCTAGCGGCAGTCCGCTAACGTGGGTAACTTGAAACGTCCCGAGCTCTTCCTTTCATAGATCTACGAGAACACAATAACGAGAGAAGTGTTACTCTTCATACCTGAGTACCATAGTTTAGTCTCTCTTTTGCTATCAGCTTTAAGTCTATATATATATATATATATATATATATATATATATATATATATATATATATATATATATATATATATATATAAATCTATATATACATATATATGTATATATACATATATATACTGAAGGGATTTTATACTTATTTTTGGAACGTACTGGTCACCTAACAAAGTGGCTGGCGCTAATAGCAAAACTGCAACTATTTTAACGTCAACGACTTATAAAATAAGTGCTGATGGATAAAATTCAAGAGTAAAATAATGTGCACTCAGCGTAAAAATAGCTGCTTGTGATTGTTGTTTTCTAATCTGACTGACACCCTGCATATGCAACAAACGGGCAAACAGTGGTCAGGAAGCTGCCGAGTCTGAGTAACGACAGGGTGGTTCTAGCCAAAATGACGTATGTCTTCTTTCCAAGATTGCACTTCTTGAGGATCATTACCACGACAGCAACTATAATTATGATGATGATGGTGATGGGGATGATCGACCGATCAACATCAGCCGAAAGAGAGATGACTCTTTTTTGCGCTCTCTACTCTATTCGGCTGGCATACAGCATCGTTCCAGTTGTTCAATCCACTATCAATAACAGCTTGACTCGTACTTGTTTTGTTGTATGTGATCCGATCGGTGAGTGATGATTCACTTCGATTTGAGAGAACGCTGTTTATCGGCTATGCAGGCTGCTGTCGTTTCTACGTTTTGGGGGTGAACGAATACAGCGAACAGGAGCGACCACCACTCGACATTTCATGCGGATACGCTCTCCAACACGCGTAGGGGTGTAATAAGTAAGCACAATTAGCAGAAAGACAGATAGATGAGGTAGTGTGGTAGACAAGGGGGGGGGCTAAGGACAAAGATGCAATTTCGATCGAGACAGAGAGGGAGACCGAGATATAGAGAGAGGGAGCGAGAGAGAGAAACGGAGGCAAGTTAAGCAGAATGGAAAGGCGACAGGAGAAATACTGCTAGAGGATGAGCCTCAAGTACATCTAGGAGAGACTAGTGTGGCGCTACCCTGATCCTGATCCTCCTCCTCCTCCTCGTCTTCCTTCAATCTGTTCGAGAGGCCTGCCTACATACAACGCCCCGTTAAGTGCCTGCATCTTAGAGTAGCGATGGAGATACGTGCCCAGTAGAGTGACGGCGTGCGGGATTTCACTGCCGATAGGCGGCTTAACCGTTAACCCGAAAGTAGTGTAGAACGTGGTGAATGTCGCGGGGTGGCACACAGACACGCAGGACAACATACCTGTTGGTCCTACCAGAGCAGCAGAGCAGCGACCATAGAACAACGCATACAGTAACACTCGCGTTAGCAGCAGTCACAGTAACGAGAACACGAGTGAAACAAAAATGTTCGCAGAAAAAAGAGTAACAGCCACGTCAACAACAACAGCAACAATAACAACAATAGCAACAACAACAGCAACAATAACAACAATAGCAACAACAACAACAATAGCAACAACAACAACAATAGCAACAACAACAACAACAACAGCAACAGCAAAACCACTATCAGGGGTCCTAATGCCTCCGCACAGATACGGCGCACTCATATATTCGTATCCGTATATACACATCCCGGGTAGCGCACATTTTTCTCGTATCAGAGTATTGGGATCAACCACACAAATAAATCATCATATCTATATGTTATGTATTAATGAGGAATTTTAGGACTTGTTAGGCTACTGACATATAGTATGCCTCGCAGGAAATGTTTACGCCCTATATACATATCGATTGCCATGATCGTTAATATTTCTGACTTCAACTTTGACTTCTTACATTATATCTTCTATGAGCGGGAATTTAGTCTATATGTACCAAACGTATGACATTTCTTTAGGGTTAATAGCAGTCTCGATACACTCTGCATGAGACACAGCTTTACAGTGCTACCAAAAAAACGCCGATATTTAGGATTAAGACAGCCGCAATATTGAACCGCATTTCAAACCGCAGGCCTTCAGTCTGAAGAACGGCACCGCAGGTCAACGCATACAGCTTGCGCGATCATTATCGATGATATCAAGAACATACAGTGACCCGCCGCCGCCAATAGTTAATATTTACAGTATATGTGGATTCCGTACGCAGCTTGTAAAAAAAGATGAGCGATGCTCCAATAGGGATAGTGTGACGCCTACGAAGCCACCGAAATGTTAGCTAGCCCTTCCTCAAACAGGCTTAATCGCACAAACGGATGGGCGCTCCGATGGAAGTATGGTCGCGGCTTTGCCTGCAGATGGTGGCCGGGCACTGGCAACCACGCCGATCATGATGGGGATGACGATAATGATGATGATGCTTTGTTAATTTCGAATATTATTTTTAGTGGATCAAGCGCCTGTTTTAACAAGATGATGATGATGATGATGATGATGATGTTCCGCAGGTAAATAATTGGCACTCAAGGACGCAGTGACATTTCCGGGACAACAATGTCAACAAACCTGGCCAGCTCTCTGATCCGTTCCAATTTGCGTTGCGTAACCGGCTATCCTTCGCCACCAAGGCGAAGGATTACATCACAACAAGATCGAAGACTACAACGCTCAAGACAATGACCTGCAGCGACAAGGTCCAACAGTCAACAGTCAGATTCCGCCGAGCAGCAGTTAGCGTTTAGCGGAAAATTGTCTCAACCACTGCGCTATTTGCTGAACGGACCAGAGCGAGCCTGTGAGCAAGCTGCGTGGGCGTAGCTATCATAAGCCATAGCCACTGTTAATGCTACAACGGTGGCGAAAAACGGGCGCGTTCAACGCCTCTGCTAAAACCGGCACTCACCCAGGAAAACGAAGCCAGCCACTTGTGGGCCGACACACAGATCCCTGGCCAACGGGGCAGTGGGCAATCTAGTAAAATAGTCTGTTCGGGCTGACCCTCAGCTAAGATTTAACGTCCACGGGACTGCTTTTCGCAGTGCTTCATACACGGACTACCATAAATACGAATGGACAACGGTGGGGCTCGAACCCGCACACCTATGTGTTTCCTCCAGTCGCGGTGGAGTGCGCAATCTAGCAGATCTGCATAACGTTCTGGCGTTGTCCGGTTAGTTTGCGGCACATAGTTGCACACGACGACGCGATTTAGCTGATCGGATACACGTTACAGTTCAGTTGCGTTGTTACTCGCACGGGAACGCATCTATATTTGGGTCTAACTTTCAAAAAAGGCGAGTGTACAGTGGCTCGAAAAGTAACGGGGTATCAGACCGCTATATAGGCTCGCTCTATTAATTAATTGCATGCAATATGCAATACGTGGCGCTACCTTCGCTTGCAAATTGCTTTCTTTTTGTATCTTTGCAGTAGTACGTTTAGTGTTTCAAGGCCCAATTTTCAGCCACGCCCGTCGTCCGGCTGTTTGTTTGGCCATCAAGTGCAGCCGGTCAGCTAGGCTGTTAACGGAGAGGTCAGGGGAGAGCGATTCGAGCGCGACTAGGCGGTGTTGTAACAGTTGCGGTACTACGCAATACTACCGTCTAACAGCAATATGAACTCCTTAATCAACTCCGCTGAAATAAACGAAAGAAAAGCAACAAACTGCGGGCTGCTTCCCTAACGCCTCTATCTACCCTGCTATTCCGAGCAACACCGATTCGCCCCCCCCCCCCCCCCCCGTCTGTCCTTCCGTGGGTCTGCATGCACCCGCCTGTCCGCCGGTCTATTCATTCATTAGAAGTTAGTTAAAACGATAACGGATCCGCGCGGGGGTCCGGATAGAGATCGGGGCGTAGGGGGCGGAAGCGGGGGGAGGGGGTGGCGGGGAAGGAGGGTGCATCATTACGGCGCTTCATCCGATTTTGAGTGGAAAGCAACAGAGCAGAGCGGAGAGGAGGTGTTGGAGAGGCAGACACGAGGTGTTGTTGAGTTCCTCGAGTTCACCCAATTGAGTGTGGCTGGCTGGCTGGCTGACTGCTGTTGCTGCGCGCTTGACTGGCACCAAACCGATGGTGTGCTGTTTGCGGTGTCGATGCGGCGGCCGCCTCCGTTGCTGCGGTGTCGATGCGGAAATGCGAGACGGAAGGCAGGCTACGCGTTGGGAAACGCCGCGCGATCTCCGATACGCGCGGGTCCCGGACGCCCGGATCTCTCGGTACCTTCCGGACGACCCTAGCTGTCCCGCCGGAACTGGCTGCTACACGTGCTGCGCGTGAGAAAAAAAATACAATTTACAAAGTACAACACGTACAATTTACAAAGAACAACGCGTACCATGTACAAAGTACAATGTGTACAATTTACAGAGTACAATTCGTACAATTCACAAAGTAAAATGCATACAATTTACGAAGTACAATACATGCAGTTTACAAAGTTCGATGGGTTCAATTTACAAAGTACAATGCGTACAATTTACAAAGTACAATACATACAATTCACAAAGTATGATACGTAAAATTTACAAAGTACTACGCGTATAATTTACAAAGTACTACGCGTACAATTTACAAAGTACAATACGTACAGTTTGAGTGAAAAATACGCGTCGCGCCCACCCCCCCCCCGCCTGCGTATTCACACGTGGTAGAATTACGTTGGCTGACAGACAGTCGGCTAAAACCGTGTGCGTCTAGTAGGAAAAAACAAAACTGAGTAAACAAACATATTCAAAAGCGGCAATTGGGCTTGAAATATGGACAATTGATTTTCAAATAACCGTACTATACACGTCTTCTATTTAACGATATATATATATATATATAGCTATGAATTGAAAAATAAGCGTTGCCACATATACAGCTCGATGGGCGAGGAACAGTAAGTACGCAGGTCAACGCAATGTGCAGAGAACAACATGACAACACGTCACTGGTACGATTTGACCCTAATCGCAAGATATAACAAACACAGGTGCGGTTATAAATCGGACAGCTACGACATCCTCAGTGTGACGTAAGGGTTGTAATAGAGCTATATATACATATTGTTTATTTTGCAATAACATTGCATTTTAAGATGTTACATAGTTACAATACAGTTCATTATATACAATTTTGAACACTTCAACGACATTGATCGCTAACTTGGTGAAATCCTTGGGTCGAACGTACCAAGTGATGATAGCCATGCACATTTGCACCTTGTGTACACGTGCCGGCTAGTGCAAGCCATTCCATCCCAAAGCTCCCTAACGAGGTACACACTCAACTGCTATAAATATATATAAAGTTATTTAAAAATATAGGTCCCTCAATTTACGAGGCAACGAACATAAAATGATACGCTACGTTCCAGTGAGATCCGTAACGTTAAGTTTCTAGCAACAAGGGATGCAACAATTCAACCGACAATTCCGACGCCGTTCTCCCCTTGACCGTCGATGGAAAGTTCGCTTTTTGCGTCCCTTTGTTTTGCTTTCTGTACACGTGATCTAGCTAGCACATACATTATGCAAGACCTGCGCAGAAAGTGCAGTTGTTGCATAATGTATGTACTTATTACGTACATGGTATGCCACGAGTGTTGGGTCCAAAATAGGTCCCCGAGTAATGTGAATCCCAGAGACTAAACTCATATGTGTGTGGACTAGGTTAGATTAATTGCGCGAATTTTAGCATGCATGCCGCTCAGATGATGTCTCAAGCACAAAGACTATATGTGCGTCAATGAGTGGCAATCATTTGATATTCACATATTGCTTTCTGTTTCATGGCGTAAAGGCATTTCTGCACATTAAAATTAACTCTACCAGCCAGCATACTAAATGGCATTTTTGGTCAGAAAGTCGTTGTTTTAATGTGCTGTTTTTCTTAGCAAGGACATCTAGAAAAATCGTTAGCTTATACTTTGCTGCTGAATGTCAATTCAAGTCTAAAGCACCTTTATTTACGGGACATATATGCCTAAGTACACATTGTTTTGAACAAAATATTGAGCATCTGAATATAATTAGAACACACATCAGGTCTGTCGATTCCGCAGACTTCGTGGAACTCTCCACGAGAGTGTGTTGTTCAGCTTCACTGACCGCGCGACTCCCAGTGATCTAGTATTCACTCCACTTACATAGTTGTAAAGCAGACGTGACGGTGGCAGTAATATGTTCAGAGAAGTCTAATTTGGGGGTTACAATCCCACCAAGAATACAAAAAGATTTAACTACCGGTATTGCATTGTTAGCGGCTGTAAACAGTGGCAAACTGCCATCAGATGACACCACGGCACATTTAACATGCCTCTTTATCGGCATCATGATGGTATGTGGTCCAGTTTGGTCATTTTTATAACTGCTCGCCATACACTCTAGTATGTAGTTTGTTTACTTAGTGATACGCGCCACACCGTGTTCAACGAGGCCTTAGCTATAGTGCTGTGGTCCACGCAAATCTCTCGCGGAGCAAGCCAAGGTGCAAGAGTAACCCGGCTTCCAAGACAAATTTCGTTCTGCTTCGTAACCTTTGTGACGCTAGGAAAACCGGCCCCCCTCCATTTTGATTTTGTACCGCCAAATAGTGGCAGTACACAGGAGAGACTGTGTGTCCAACATCGTTCCACAATGCAAATGTCGGCAGTGATGGTGGGGCCCAGCGTTGGAACAGTGCTAACAATTGTGCAAGACACAGAACCGCAAAAGGAACTACGTATGGTACTGCACCACCTGTTTTGGTAACATGAAGACCCGCATTTTTAAAGCAGATCGTCACCGGTGACTAAAGTTGGTATTTTCAAGCTAAGCCGAGCAGAGATAAAGCGGAACAGTAAGATATAAAAGCGAGCGCTGTCACCGTTCTTTAAAAAATTCAAAACCTTGTCCTCAGTATGCAAGATGATGCTCACCATCTGTTGCAGAGTTCGAGGACCGATACTTATCAAATAGCTCGAGCACGGAACAACCATCAGAGCTACTCACGTAGGGAGTGATTCTGCTCCACGAGAACATGCGTCCACTTGTTTTCAGGGTCAAACAAACTGTACTGGCCATGTTTAAGTGCGAGCAGCTTAAGCATCTCACACAACTCTCTCTGTAATAAATGCTACTAATAAAACGTTCAATTATACCTTAAGTGTCGTTTCGTACCTTTTCATTTCATCACCCTATATATATTCAGTGAGTAAGGAATAATACTATAAATGACGTGCATGCATATATGCAAATTCTATATCTTTTTTCTACCTTGAATAAAGCGTTTTAATCTTTATACCTACTCCATACTAGACCCACCCTGCAGGTTGCTTAAGCGCAGGGAACGCATTTCTAATATATATATATATATATATATATATATATATATATATATATATATATATATATATATATATATATATATATATATATATATTAAGAATGACAATTAAGAAGCAGGATAGAACATACACAATAAAGAAAATGGACACCAAGCATTACAAGCACTGGCGTATCCAGTGTAGAAGGTAATCACTAGCGCGGAAATTACGACCACAGCAGATGAGATCAAAGGCGTGGTAACCAAAATGAATCCAAAAACGGCGTGTGGTCTTGACGGAATTTCCGTAGGATTTATCCGGGTGTTGGCAAAGGATTACGTGTATCACCTAACAAAGCTATTTACATTTATATATAGAGGGAGCTTCCCAAGGAGGTAGTAGATACTGACACTATACAAAACAGGCGACCAATCTCAACTACACCTATAACGTATTCAATAATAATTCATTCATTTAAGAACAGAGTACAGAGTATTCTAGAGACAAATAGGAAAATCGGAGAATGGCAGTAATTCAGAAAAGAGTATATGTCTATATGATCATATTTTTATTAGTTCAGGTTGTAGAAGTATCGAGATTGCTGTACGCGGGACAAGGCTATATGGCAGGGCCTTTAGACCTTATAAAGCATATAATATGATGGGCAGGACAACGTTGTATTAAATTATGTTGGAGAAAGTTTTTGAGGGAAACTGGATGGGGGTACTAGAATAAATTAACAGGATTAACACGGTTTGAATAACAATAATACTAGCATACGGGCAATCCAGAGAGTTTGTAGTCGATAAAGAGGTCAGGGATGGGTGTTCGTTGTCATCGGCGTACATTGTGTTTAATGAAAAAAAAGCGCCATTTTGGTATTTAATGGGATAAGGGGGGAAATGTAGCTATCTACGTCAGTACAAGCATCTTGGGGTAGCAATGACTACAGGGAATAATATTTTTAAAAAGAGAAGAGATATAACGGAGGAAAAAGGCTGAAATACAAATAAATGCAGTACGGTATAAGGGCCTCTGGGGCCCTTATACCGTACTGCATTTCTTTGTATTTATATATATATATATATATATATATATATATATATATATATATATATATATATATATATATCTTGTTACTAT